>OZ005654.1:68573419-68970919 GCA_963930645.1 Salticus scenicus | reverse complement strand
TTGATTCAACAAAAATTGTGTTGTTTCAACAAAATATTTTTATGTGCATTTATTTATTTATTTATAGAGAGATAAGATCAAGTTTCAATGAACTTAAGGTTACTAAAAATCGATTTGAAATTGAATAAACACCGTAGGATTCAAAGTGACAATAAGCTGAAGTCAAAAGAAACAAAGATATAATGAAGAAAACAATTAAAATTTCAGAACGTTAAAGTAATATGTTGAATTTATACGACGAGACTTATATTTATATAACTCGCACATAAAACACAATGTCTTGTACTACAAATTATAATACCATGACTCAAAAGTGCTTCATATGTATTACCAGTCGAACCCCAATAATTTAAAAAGAACACTTCGAACCAATAATTCTTAATACCAAGATTGACAAAATGTTTTAATTTAAGGTTCATGAAATACTGTACTTTATCTAATGTAATTTAAGAAGTTCGATTTTGCTGGAAATTCTGCAATTTATCAACTCTTGCCTTCGGGATTGTTGTACAGTTAAATTGACGTATAGCGACCTATGTTATCCTCTCCATCCCTAAATTAGTACGATATCCACAATTTCTTTTTATAAACAGAATGTAATTAGTTGTTGGCACACACTATAGTGAAGTATAAATATACATAAATAGAAGTATAATGATACATAAATAATATAAACTATAAAGATACATAAAAAGTATAAAAATACATAAATAAAAGTATAAAGATACATAAAGTATAAAGATACATTAGTTATATAAAGACACACTAGGTAAAGAAAACATATGTCCCGACACGTAAGTTTTGGGACCACAGAATTTTCTTGATGCTTTAGATAGTATTGAATAAATTATAATAAAATTATTCCCATTTTCATGTTTATACTTTTAAGAAGAAGAAAATTTGGAATATATATATATATATCATTTTGCTGCTATAAATAATAAATAATATAAAACTAGTATCTTTAAAATTTAAACTCCATGTAAAATATTTAGATTAGCAGAGCTAAGTATGAAATTTGAAATTTTCATTATAACAAATTACAATATTTAAATTCAATATGAGCAAACAACAATAATAATAAAATAAAATAAAAATAAGCAATTACTTAAAATGTCCCGAATTCAGCAACTTGTAATCGAAGTAGATGCGTGGTGTGCCCGTGTTTATTAAATAACGTAAATAAATCTCTGTTATTTTTTATGTTATTTTAAGTGGTTATTTTTAGCAGTTTATATTATCATATAATTATGAAATTTATCATATATTATCAACACTAAATTTATTATTATGTGTCAAGAAATTTATTAAATAAAAATGAAATTTGAAAGAATACTGGTCACAAATAATGATTAAAGGATAGATAAATTAGCATTGTCAAAGAATCTGATGTTTTGCAAATTCAAGTTACTGCCACGGTTTATATCGTAAAAAAAAAAGTTTTCCCCGAAGTATTAGGTAAAAATATGCAGTGTTTTATCGTAGATTGAAATGTATATGACAATAAAAATTTTGTAGCACTTCCAAATAATGCAACATGCTCGACTTTTTCTGTGAAAACAGCATTAGTTAATATTGTTTCAAGGGGAACTGATATTTAAATATGAACAAATGTAATGTATTTTCTTCCAGGTTTATGAGCAACCCACTGCCATAACCTTAATCGAGTAGAAAGGTACTGAAATACTGAAGGCGTCTTATAAAAGCTTGTATTTTCCATTTAATATTTGATAAATAGAACTATATTAGATTTTTTCAATATTATATAGATTCAGGTTGGAATTCTTAGGATTTTCGATAGTTTATTTCACAGATTTGACATTTTTAATTTGCTTTATTGCATTTTGCATTTTCTTTCGAATTCATTATATGCAAAATGAAAGTTCTAAAATATTTAAGAAAGTACGCAATGCTCATGTTTAACCCATTAAGCGCCGCTGTATGAATCCCACTGAAAATTTATGAAATTTCGCGTATTTTGTGTTTCAATGTGCATTTCTAATCATATACAGTTTAAATAATTATATATATATATATATATATATATATATATATAGGTAGAATATATGATGTGTTTCCAAAATGGGAGATTGGATACCTAATTTCAGTAGAACACATTTTAAAAAACTTCATAACCGTTTTCAACTACTTTTCTTGATCCTTGTTTGTTATAATTTAAGAAAATAATTGTTTTGTTTCATACCCATTGTTTTAAACTCCTGTACTCAAATGAGTTATTTTTACTGATTTTTATTTCTTTTCTTTTCTAGTGTTTTGCAGAAAAACAAACATCCTTGTTTGAATAGTTAACCCGTTAGTAGTCGCTAGTTGGTCGATTTGCCGCCCATCCTTCAGTGTTGCCAGATTTTTTTATTCAATAGCCACCAAAAATTTTTAGAAGTGGCATTTCACATACATAAAACGCGAATAACATCGAAGAAAAGTCGATCACACCACTTCTTAAAATTATTGGTGACAGTTAAATAAAAAGTGCGCAATCTGGAATAGGTGGCGCTGTTTATAGCGAATACTAACGGGTTAATATATATATATATATATAAGTTACATTACAAACTTTTTGAAAAAAATACCAACGAAGCTAGGCGTTTCAACATTTAATGTAAAAAAGAAAAATAAATTTATCTTAATTAAATGCAGAGAAAAAAATCTTAAAAATTTGTTCCGGTAGCGAGAGCATTGGCGTCTAATTGATTAATAGAAACCACTTAAATGAATTTGGGACAGATTTTTGAAATTTATTAATTAGTTTTTTTTTTTTTTTTTTTTTTTTGGAATAAAGAATGCATGTGCACATATTTTTTTTTTTTCCTTTTAAAGTAATTTTTGTTATAATTTTATATTTAATATTATTTTTCTTTTAAAGACATTGTAAAATCCATTCCGATTTCTTTGAGTAGATTCTATTAAATTATACCTTTTCTTAAATATCTGTAGATTTTTTAACATTTTGAAAATTGCAAATTCATGAAAAAATTCAATCTACAAAAACGCAATTTAAGGACTTATTAACTGCAAAACATTATATAAAATATCATAAAAACTGCTGTCTGATTATTTATTTTTTTGAACAAACGTAATACAATTCAATTTATAAATATTAAATGGAAATTTAAGCTTTTATATGAAAATTTCTGGGGTACCAAGTCCCCTTAAGTGTCAAATATAAACGATTATATCAATTATATCGCACAACTGAAAGAACCGATGAAGAAACTTTAGAGAACCCATTTAAAAATTGTTTTGGAAATGTTTGTCAGGCGTTTGTATTATTGAAATAAACACAATAACAAAACAATAATAAATAACGCTAGTGCTACAAATATTATTAAATGTCAAAAGTATTAATGTTAAGTCTCACCAGTGTATATGATACAAATTTCGTTGATTTGTATCATTATATGATGCAAATTTCAAGAAAGTAGTCATTAATGCTACTTATTGAAAACATAAAATTTCAAATAAAATGTCCGACTAGGCAATGAAGAAATATAATCAACAGTTATATTTTTGTAGGCAGTTAATTTTATTGATTTATAATAAATAGATAACCCAACTGTGTATTAATATTGTGTATTTGGTTTTATTTTAATTAGCATTTTAAAAGGCGGAATTACGCCGTTCTCCACTATTCTGCCGTTTGGATAAATTTTAATCATCCTCCGTAGTTTATGAAATATTCACAAAAATAAAAAAATTAAAAGAAATTAAATTAAATTAAATATGGATAAATAACAAATGTTTTGTAACAAATTTTATTATGTTTTAGTGATTTTTTATAAATTTTTTTTAATCAATTATTATTATTATTATTGTGAAACTATTGGAATTCATCATCGAAAAAGTATAGTGGCAATATAATTTTTTATTGATCTGGAAAGAGAACTGTCCTTATTGGAACTTTCATATCTCTAATATATATATATATATATATATATATATATATCATACAGTTCAAAGTACAATAATGTATTAAAACCCGAATAAACTACTACGGCAGGAACGACAAAAGAAAAATATTTGCGATGCATACAGCTGTTTCGGTAGCCTTAAGCGTACCGTCTTCAGTGCGAAAAGAATTCTGAACCTAGAGAAATGCTCGTATATATAGGAGAGGGACCGAATTTAGTTCCACCAATAGAAATACGGGAAAGGTGGAGTGTGTGGCCTATAGGAATTTAGGAATGTTAGCTGTGTAAACAGAAGAAAAATTAAGAAAATGTGGACTGAATGTAAAATGTCCAACTATAAGATAAATAGGGAACAGGGAAAGATAAATAGGGAACAGCGAAATCACAATTTACAAGTTTTTTTTTTTTTTTTTTTTTTTTCGGGTTTTAATATTCCAACGCAAAGTCTCCTATTATTACAATAATGTATGATATGCCCCGTTCCCCTTTAGCCCTGACTGTTGTAAAAACAATTTTTTTTATTTGAAATAATAAATGAAAATATAATAATAATTAAAAAGAGTAATAATTTATTGTAAATAATAATTTAAAAAAAAACTTTTTCTTAATACTTTTTTTCTTCTGTTATTTCTATTACAATTTTTAGGAATTTATCTTCTTACTAAACACCTGGAATAGAGATCTAAATCATTTAGACACTTTTGGTCATTTTAAAAACACACAATTTTAAAGAAGGGGTTTATTGGCCATTAATTGCTTAAATAGGCAATAAAGCTAATGGTCCGTTGCTAATGGCTTTTTTTATATATTTATTTCTGTTCTCAAGTTAGACATAAATTTTTACGCTTTTATCTACAAAAGCAAAAATAAATAAACCTTAAAGTAAAGTTCACATCTTTAATAGTTTGGCAATTTAGAAATATATATCTAAAATTTTTTTAATACTTTGGAAATTTAATCAGATATATTAATATGTTTTTTCTCTTACGTACACTAAACATTAAAGTTTTTTTTTTCTATTGTTTAAATATTAAATACGCTTACTTGTTTAAATATTAAATACGCTTACCGGTATCAATAAATACGACGTGTACGAATTATACAGGTAACGTCTATAACAGGAAGTACTCCATTAATTGGAATTTTTTCAAAATATTTTATATATACTACATACACACACACACACACATATATATATAGATAGATAGATAGATAGATAGATAGATAGATAGATATCACCATTTACTTCAGTTTGTCCACTCTTCCCACGAGAGTTTCAATGAAGGAATAAAGTTTTAGTAAAAAATAATTGAATTACTCTAAAGACGAATATGCATGTGTAAATTCATTTGTTTTGTTTTATTCCCAAAATATTGGATAGAATTAAAAAAAAATTGATTTAAAATATATATATATATATATATTCCGAACTTTTTTAATAAGAATTTTAACCGTTCGTTGAAAGAAAAATTCATAAAATCATGTAGAAAAAATATGCATGTATTTTTATACTTTAGATCAGATAAAGGAGATAATATAACATCGAACTATTTTTAAAAGTTGAAAAGTATTACTGTATATAGATCTTTTATTTAAAGAAATAATAAATTACGAATCAATAACTGGAAAATCCTTCATGTTTTGTTTTCTCCAAGTGCCCTGTTGTTAATAAGTGTGTTTTTTTGAGGAAATGTGGAAGAAGATAAAATATTTTGTATATTACGAGCTACCTATCTATAGGCAAATGAACGTCTAGGATTTTTTTTTTTTTTTTTTTTTACTCGTCAATTAGATTTATAACGAATTTTTGGCAAGTCTTGCTAAAGTGTTTAGATCACAAACCTAAAAATAGGAATGTATTTTTATACTTCAGATCAGATAAATTTGGAAATATAACATTGAACTATGTTTAAAAGTTTAAAATTAGTTTCTGTATATAGATCTTATATTTAAAAAATAATAAATCAATAACTGGAAACCCATCATATTTTGGTTTTTTAAGGGCCCTGTTGTTAATAACTGTTTTTTTTTTTTTTTTTTTTTTTTTTTTTTTTCGGGACATAATGCAAGGAGATAAAATATTTTGTATAACACGGGCTGCCTATCTATAGGCAAATTAACGTCTAGGATTCGTTTGTTTTTATACTCGTCAATTCGATTTATAACGAATTTTTGGCAAGTCTTTGTAAAGTGTTTAGTTCACAAACCTAAAGCATTTACATATGGGTGATTTAAAAAGGGCAGTTGTTACTTTAATTAAACAAAAGAGAATCTTAGTCTAAGCTCTTTCAGATGCATCCACTCTTTCTCCCAAATAATTTTGAAGTTCGTGGTATGTACAATATGAATTGAAGTAAGAAGTCTGTTTTGGAAGAGCGAACAATCCAGGTTAAACTTTCAGTTCTTAATTTTTTTAAGAACTTCTTAAACCAAATTTTGTGAAGTACTTGCAAATATCTCTCTAACGCAATTGTCTGATGTTATATGAATCGAAATAACTGTATGATATTTATCTAACGTGGACGAACTATGAATAAATTTTGTCGAAGCGATATGATAGTGACGTAAGGTCTCATTCGATTGATCAATCCTGACTTAAAAAATAAATTTGTCCAGCAGGACGGGGATGGCGATATGCATCATATTGTATATATATACAGAGAGAGAGAGAGAGAGAGAGAGATAAATAAACAGATAGACAGATAGATATAGATATAAATATAGATTTTTCATTAATTATAAACAGAATGATCGTAATTTATTTTTATTTCTGTATTTATTTTGCAGATACATTTATTAACTAATGAATTTCTGTAACGTATGGTGAAATGGAAATTTAGTCATGTGAAATTTTAGGAAATAACTGATTTTTAATATAATAAAAATTTAAATTATTTTTAGCAATGTTTGACTTAGCAACGTATATATATATATATTCTAAAATTTGAAATTATAATGTAAAAATCAAAGATTTTTTTTTTTAATTAATAAATAAAGGGAAAAAGTCTGAAAATCTCCAGTGATAATATATAGAATTTTCTAAAAACCATATTAAGTATGAAGTACTGTCATGCAAATATTCTGCACGGAAAAGCCTAGTGTGTATATATATAAGCAAAATTACCAAGGATAAATGAAAATTAATCCCAAAATACATCAAGGTCATCTTCAGGGGAGCTCCCAAATGTAGGGAATGAAATATGAGAAGTTTCTAACGAAACGTTGGCAATCTAGCCAAAAAAAAAAAAAAAAAAAAAAAGCACGTTTATAGCCACCAACTTCTCATAGTTGGAAACAAGACCATACAGCAAACGAATTCAATTAATACAAAGCATAAAAAACAATTTGCTTTGTATTAATTAAATTCAGTATAGTTTTGCTTCCATCTATGAGAAACTGGGGGCTAAAAACGTGTTTTTTTGGCTAGATATCCAACGTTTCGTCACAAAAGTCTCATATTTCATGCCCTACATGGGGGAGCTTTCCTGAAGAAGGCCCTCATGTGTTTTGGGATTAATTTACATTTATTCTTGGTATAATTTTGCTCATTTATTATAGTTTTATATTTCCTTTCGCTGCATTTGTGCATAGGTTTATAAATACCCTGTTCTAGTTCTATATTTAAAAACTCAAGTTTTATTCCATCTTATATTTAAAATTTACCATATATATATATAAATTTACTCAATTAAGTTAAAATGCATGGAGTTAAAAAATGTATATATATATTTAATTTTACGTTCATTAAAAAATAATTTTATTTAACTTTTTTTTTCTTTTTAATATTAAGTATAAACTTTGTATAAAATAAACTTGTTATTTGATAACATTCAAGTTGTTTGAAAACAATCAAAGAAACTAATACTAAATTTATATTAAATCTTTATTTAATTAAACTTTTTTTTTTTACATTATATACATTAAAAAGCGCTTTTTTTTTTTTTTTTTTTTTTACTAATATTAATATATGCTATATTTTTACTTGGGGAATTTATTGCCTGTAAAATGAATTGTCTTTAATCTTATGGTGGAAGTTAATATATCTTTCGGAAAATATTTTGACAAAAAATATATTCTTTATCAGGAAAGAGAAATTTATTGGTGTTGAGTGGATTAAAACGTGACTCCAGGGAATTTATACTATCCATTACTGCTGAAAAGGAGATAACGTGCAACACTTCTGCGGGTAAAGTTTTACTGTTGGGAAAATAAAATATTGCACGTTGCAGCGGAAAAATATTAATCTCTGTAATATTTAAGTAAGAACAATGCAGACTCTTTCATTTCCCAAAGCAGATAATGTGTAAGAATAAAATACAAACATAATCCTGATTATGGGTTTAATTGCTTATTATTAAAATATATTTGAGGTCTATTAAAAAAGACTATATATAAAAATAATTTCGCTAACATAATTTAAATAATATATATATATATATATATATATATAATTATCTCTGATTTTTAAATACACACACGCACACACACACACACACACACACACATATATATAATTTTCTCAGAATTTTAAAAAAGCAAATAAATATAGACAATATTTATTTTTTCTTTAATAAAGGAATGAAGAAATAAAAGAAATAAGTGAAATACGAGAAAATAAAATGATAATAATTAAGGAATTAAATAAAATGTCTTTAACAAAGAATAAATATAACTTATCTTGAACATTTCTCAAATTTACCTTACATTTTCGGATAAAATGTTAAAAATGTGTTAACTAATGTAGAAAATCGCATTGCTTTATTTAATTTATTAACTAACATAGAAAAAATATTTATTTACATTTCAGTGTGACATTCTTAAGTTTTCCTGAAGAAAAATATTTCTTTCAATTTTACAAACATATCCATTAAAGCATGTTTTTTGATATGAGTGATTTTTCAAATAAAACTATATATATTCCTGAAGATATAACGGTGTGAAAAAAAATATACCACTTTCCTCTAGAATGAATAAATTACGATATTCTAAATCTCTTAACTGGAAATATAGATTTCCGAGCTATGCGCGTAAGGCACGATAATAAACTGAATTGAAGAAATTTTCGAGAACTTCTAATGAACGCATTTCTGGATGGTGAAATAATATTTTGAATACTATATATATTCTGAATCGTTTGTATTCCGAGAAATTCTCGCTTGATTTTCTAGAATTTGGTATTAAACCAAGATTTTAGTTGCAGAAACCCGCCACGTGTAGTTTCATTTGCGGCGATTTTTAAATAACTTTGCCCGCGAGAATATAGACAATCGCCCTAGAATTCTAATAGTAGCTTCTAGAACTCGCTTTCCAAGGGGACTAGAATTTATAAGGATGACATGGAACTATTTTTTTCTAGAGACACATCTTAGATTCTAGATGTCAGTTACGGAATTTTTTCTCAGTGAACGTTTTCTTAAATATTGAAAACAAAATAACAACTTTTTAAATTATAATATATAGGGTATTAAACGCAATGAAGAGCCTTTTATAGAAAATTTGGCATACTACACATATCTACCAATAAATATTTAGACACTTTCAAATTTTGACGTTTATTGAAATATCTAGAAAAAACCTCTAGGAAATTTCTTGGAACTTTGAGAGTAAAAAATAACATGTTATATCTCATATACTTAAGCAAACGTTTTAACATGAAGAAGAAAAAAGGACCAGTAAAAAATTAAACAAAAATCAAAATCTTTTCAATTGCCCTACGAATATCAATGCTTAAAATTCATTTTTCCTGTAGTAATTTATTATAAGTATTTTTCTAATTATCTGTATAAATTTCAAATCTGTAAAAAAGTCATTATTAAGGGCGAATATCTATCTATCTATCTATTTATCTGTCTATCTATCTATATATACATAAAGACATCAGTTGACGAAAAATTACAAAAAAAAAAAAAAAAAAAAAAAAAAAAAACAGTTAATTATTGGGTTGAACTGAGTTTCCCTGAGGAGTTATTAATTCATTTTGAGCTGATGAAAAAAACTACTAGGGCGGTAAAAATGGGACTGTCTTAATGAAAACTGCTCTTTTAGTACACACATTCTCTGTACATTATGGCACGGAAGTGCATACGTTTTCAAAGAATCGGACAAATTTTCATGCTCAAAGGGATCATTTAACTCAAAATGAAACACGATTATTATAAAAATGGTGCCTGCCAGACTTTTTTCGAGGTATTTACAAATTTGTTCAAACAGCATTTCAAGATGATAATGCATATTTCAGTACGGCATCCGTGGTACGTCAATTTGA
Organism: Salticus scenicus; assembly: GCA_963930645.1. Taxonomy (NCBI): domain Eukaryota; kingdom Metazoa; phylum Arthropoda; class Arachnida; order Araneae; family Salticidae; genus Salticus; species Salticus scenicus. The sequence continues at coordinate 68,960,725 of OZ005654.1, read as the reverse complement.
ATCAAATTCTTAAAATTACATATCCATTCCCATGAACACGTATAATTCTGTAAGTAATTATATATATATATTTTATTCTAAGTTAAATCCCACAGAGAATATCGTAGAATTTCTTCCTTATTAAACCTGGAAATAGTCCTAATTTCAATTCGCTCGAAAATGTTTAGTTAAAAAAAGGCGCGGAGAGAGGGAGACGAGGATTCGAAATTTGCAGCCAACAACTTTTCAAGAACTAGAAAAATTATTAACAATATTTAGCACACTGGAATTTTTGAGATTTATATCAAAAAACTGTATAATACTATGCCACCGAACATAAAAGCCGTAATTTCACATAAAGGTGGAATTACCGTAACGCAAAATACATATTTTTATTAAAAAAATGCTTAGATCTAACAAATAGTTTTATTTCATATATTAAAATATAACTTGTTTATTTCATATAATATATCACAATAGAATACAAAGTGTATAGTTACTGCATTATGTTTAAAAAGAAAGTGTTATGTAGATATTTATAAAGTACTTCATAGAGTGTAATAAAGCCAATTATTAAATAGAAAATGTACATAGATATCATTTCAACCCTTTGGTACTATGCAAACATGATAGTTTTATTTGTTTCAACCATTAATTCTAAAGGTATTACAAAAAAAAGAAAAGTATAAGTCATTTTTCGTGTATATATACATATGTGTGTGTGTGTGTGTGTGTGTGTGTGTGTGTGTGTTTAGTCTATACATATATGTGTATATATATATATATATATATATTATATATGTGTGGGTTTTTTTTTTTTTTTTATTATTATTATTATTAATTTTAAAGTTTGGTTACATGAAATTGAAAACAGAAATATATGGATTGTTTTTTATATTCATTGAATTATTCTTCATAATTAAATTTATAAATTTTAAACAATCTTTTATATATCCAGTATCTTACTATCGAAATAAGCAATAATTTAGATCGTATATTTTCGTACATTTTACTAAAATAAATAAAATATGTTTAATTTATTAAGTTTATATTTCATATCTGTTTGTATGTTTTAAATTTTTTCATCTATTTAATATATCCGTTTTAATAATAATAATGAATCATGCGCATATTTGTCTGCAATACCATATGTAGTTTTTCGAAATATTATAGAAAATATATTTAAAAAAAAAAAAAAAAAAATCTATATTAAGTTAACTGGATTCTAAAAAAGTCCTTATTTCCTTCTAATGTCATTTATTTACGACCTCACATCTAATGATATGGGAGTCCTATCAGAAATTGCATTGCCTTTTGATAGAAAAAGATTTATGTGGGTCAAAGCTCTTATATCCGTCGATGTTTCAAGCTGTGATTTATGGATAGCTAAAAAGGATATTAATATTAGATTTGTGATGAAGCACGCGTGTCAGATATCGTAAAAAACTGTATCTGGTCAGTTAAGCAGGATATAATTTCGAAATAGTTTTATATTTTATTGAAAGTTGGATAGTATTTTTACTCTAAATATTGGCTATAATGCAAGTTAAATTCTAGAAGAATGTATTTAACATAAATTCGGAAAGCAATTATTGATATATTTTCATAAACATTTTGAGAAAATTAAAACTACACCCCGCGACAAAAAGATAGGTACCAAGGGTTTTTTCTTTGATTTTTTATAAAATAACATTATCTAAATTGTGCTTATCATTTATAATTATCATAAAATAACTCATTCCCGGACTAGTTTTTGTTTTAAGACTAATTTAGAAAAATTGTAAGACTAAAATGTTTCTAATTTAAGACTATACACCGCGACAAAAAGATAGGAACAAAAGATTATTATTGTTATTATTATTTTAATTTTTGAATATGAGTATTTTGAATATGAATATTTTGAATGTGAAACAAATATTTAATATGTTTTTGATATGATAATATTTTGTTATGATAATAAATGATCGGCACAATTTAGATAATGTTATTTTTTGAAAAAAAAAAAAAAAAAAAAAAACTTTGTTCCTATCTTTTTGTCATGGAGTGTAGTCTTAAATTAAAAAAATTTTAGTCTAAAAACTTTTCTAAATTAGTCTTAAAACAAATATTAGTCCGGGAATAGTGTTTTTTTTTTTTTCCTTTTTTATGATCATAATAAATGATAAGCACAGTTTAGATAATGTTATTTTATGAAAAATCAAAGAAAAAACCCTTTGTACCTATCCTTTTGTCGCGGGGTGTAGTTAAGAAAAAGCGCAAGTTATATCATTACTTATATAACATAGTATAAAAAGTAAAGGCATTTGAATACAGTATTATTTCATACAACTTGATATATTATTAAATACAGTTAATTGAATACATGAAATTGGTAATTTTAATTTAATTAGTAAAACTAAATTTATACTTGCATGTCAATTTTAATGTAAAGCAATATGTTGGAATGATTTATTTCACATCATCACTGTAGTTCATTGCGTATTAAAGTGCGTTCACAGATAAGAATTAATAGTAAATAATTAGTGATGATCAGGTAATGAATTTGGCTTTAAAAAATAGTAACTAATAAAATTAGAATGATGCTATAGAATAAATTGAAATGTGACTCTTGCCTATACTATATTGCATTTAATACGTTTATAATCCGTATAGTGTTAATTATTTATTTGTGTTTATTGATGCGTAGGCAACTTTAGGCGCACAATACAGAATCTTCCTCACTGATAAAAAGTCATACTATATTGTAGAAATTTTGAAACTCTTGTCTAAATTACATTGTGTTTAGTATATGAAGTATATGTTGAGAATAGTGTATAATGAATGTTTGTACTTATTGTAGACTTCTTTAGGCACGTTACATATAACTTTCTTCATGGAAAAAAATAATCCTGCTATAATTGCAGAAAGAATCCAGAGTTGCCAGAAAATATCGGTATGATATAAGAAAAAAATCAATGGATTTTTTTTTTCCGTAACAGTGCATGGAGTTGCATACATTGTATTGTGTTTAGCAGGTGAAGTTAAAGTTCAGTACGGTGCAGAATATTTATTTATGTTTATGGGTGTTTAGACTTTCTTAGATACATTAGATATAGTTTTCTTCACTGAAAAAAATCATATTATAACTTCAGAAATGCACCAGAGTTGCCAGAAACATCAGTATGATACTCTCTAAAATATGAAGAGTGAGATCTGACTCTAAAAGAGTGGCATATCACTCTTTGAACATGCCAAAATGGAGCTAACCTCTAAAGAGTGAGAAGTCTCTTTTCGAAAGAGTGAGATTTCTCTCTCTTTATTAAGAGTGAGATTATTCTGAGTATTTCAAAGAATATGACTATTTATTTTTCCTAAAAAAATATGGATACGCTAGACGGTATCTTCTAGCAATTTCCTTTTTTTTTAAAATTCCATATTTGCTTTGGATCTGCGGGGAATCGAACCGTAGCCGTCTTCGTGGCAGGCGAGTGTCTTACCACTGAACCACTGGGGACACACAGAACTTGCTTAATTTACAGTGGTAAATCATTCACATAAGAGATTAATCGCATTTATAAACTTTTACTTCATTTATTAAAAATATAAAATTACAGAATTCTAATGTACATTTTAAAATTAAAGTTAGAGTTGCTTTAAATTACTAAAATTAGAATTATTTTTAAATTAATAAAATTAGAATTATTTCTTAAATCAATGTATACTTGAAAAGAAGTTCCCTAAGACAATTAGTTATTTTAAATGTAGCTTAGGGGAAAAGAAAAATTCTTGAGTGTGCATGTTTCAAAAAAAAAAAAAAAAAGTTAAATATTTACGACAAATCTACACAGTTTCTTGAAAAACTCGGCTGTTCAGGAGTATTAAATCTCGCTGATGATTTTAATTTTTAGTAAAATATTACAGCCAGCTTTTTTAATGTTTCATATGTGTTAAGCATCAATGAATATAATAAAAATATAAATTCCTATTATGCTTTTAAGATGTAATGCATTAAGTATTTGCATTGATATTTTCTTTTATACCTTATATATTTCTATGCCTGCTTTCATTACGAATTTCCATAACTTTCTTGTGATTTTCGATTCTTTACTAATAACACTTCAGTTTTATCAATCGTATAAAAAATTATATTTACCAAAAAAGCTTTTAACATAATTATTTTCTTTTTTTAAACTCAAATAAATTCAATAATTTCTGTTAAACAAATCACATGCATGAGATTGCCGAGAAATTTTCTTTCATATTTCGTTAGAAATATGGTAAGTAGATGGCGCCAGCAAATCTTCACTCTTCAGCAGGTTGATCTTGCAATTGATGATGACTTCACTCTTTGTGACTCAGAGTGACTAGAAGTCTCTCTTTCGAGAAAAGTGAGAAATGTCACATTTTCAAGAGTGACAATAGTATTTTCTCACTTCAATTCGTGTCAAAATAATGGTCACTTTTTTAAGGAGTGAGATTCCCACTCCAGAAATTTTAGAAAGTAAGCAAAAAATACGTTCGATTTTTTTTTTTTTTTTTTTTTTTTTTTTTGTAACTGGTGAGAGGGTAAAAGCACACAACAGTATTTTTTTCCTATAAGGTGCACAGCCAAAACTATGATATCCAATAAAATTTTCCTGTTCAACCAGTCAGAACTGAATCACAGTTTACACAATTTCAGGCGAGGGAGGATGTTGTCTCATGGAATATTTTCTGTTAACTACCATTTTTTCTTCATACTTTATTACCAATTCCCCGTATGGAAAAGAGAAAAATTATGTCAAACCACAAGATGTAATTTGTATCAATGATTATAAAATTTATCTGGCTACAGAATATATATATATATATATATATATATATATATATATATATTAATTTGACAAATAAAGGTGTAATTTAAAACTCTGTAGATTTAAAAACATACATTTTCTGTAGGAAGGGGACAGAGATTTTTCTTTATTTCTAGAATTGTTTACAGTGCTTGAATGTAAATCATGTAATCTATTGATTATGTAATATTGCGTTTACTTAGAAAGAAGGAGATATAACAGTACTACATCGTGACATTTAAAACCTGACATATTTTAAGTTGACATACTTTATGTAAGCCACCAACGTGTAGAGCTGCTATATATTTTCGATTTTCAAAGTGTATCTCAATGCTTTATATTTTTAAATAATTTTATATTGCAAAATATTGTACTGTAAATTAGTCCTATGAATATGTGTACTTAAATGTAAATGTTTATTATACTGTATACTATGATTTAGGAATTTGATTCTTTTAAGTTCGTGTCAAGAATAATATGCATTCAACAATTAACTATATCATTTCTTATATGTGTAATCTATTTTCGGTTCGAATTAATTGAGTTTAAAGGGGGGGGGGGGATTTTTTCGCATGTATACGCATTTATATATTTTGTCCTGTTAACCGAGATGAATTTGTTTACAATCTTTTTCTAGAGTTTGCTTTCATATCGTATTCCAGTATTTTGAAATGTTCTTATTCTTTCAGCAAAATGATCTATTAACAGATAAAAATTAATGATGCTATGCAGGAAAGGATTTAATTTTTTTATTATAAATTTTTATTACTTTTAATTATTATTTTTTTAGATATTGCATATATGTAAGACCCAGACTGTACTAGAATTGATTTATCCTTACATACGTGGATACTCGCTTTTCACAATTAAACTCTAACTAATGTTTAACAAGATTTATCAGGCTTCAAAAATTACACTTATTTTTTGTTAATTATAGATATCAATAAAAGGTAAATGCTTAGAACTGCGGAACATATATTAAATTTCATTCAAGTTTTCTTTTTCAATTTTTTTTTTTTTTTTTTTTACAAAATTTTTTCTTGCGGAATCAATTTGGTGTTGCGAAATAGAATATATTTATGTGGTAAATTCTTTGCAATATCGTATGTATGAAGGAATATAAAAAATTTGAGAAATTGCTGTAATTTTTTTTCTTTTGGAGTTCTCATTTTTTTTTTTTGCAGGCTACTTGAAAGGTGTCTTACGAAGTTCTTACAAATGTTGGAATTTTCCTATGAATGAATGTAAGAATTCGATATAATGGTAGTAGCAAGTTTGAATTATTGAGGAGTCGACAAATGTGTGGAATAGATATCTCTCTTGACGGAGATATGGTCTGGTTGTAAAGGTACAAAATTAGTTTGGGGATTATATAGTTGGGAGATTTTGGTAGGTAGATGGATTGGTAGATTTGGTAGGGTATTGTTGGGAGATACATTTGTACATTTGGGAGATTTGGTATGTAGCGGAGTTTAAAAGTTAAGTGTTTATTGGTATGCGAATACATTATTCAGTGATATAATTTAAGCGAACGCAAATCTAAAGTTGGGAATTTTGTGGAATACGCGGTGTCTGACCTTATTTTAACCTAAAAAATTAATAAGGCAGAACGTCGTTAAATTACAATTTTAGTCGAGTTATCTTACATGCGTTTAGTTAGAAAATAGTTAAATGCGAGTATCAATATATGTGCTATCTTATAACCAATAAACTTTTTATTGGATTTTAATAATAAGTTTCCACTTAACTTACACAATTTATTCACAGCAATAGAATAGCAAAATATGAATGTTCTTGTAGAAGATTTATCCTCCCGTATCTTCAGGCGTATTAATAACTGTTAGGTAAAAAAAAAAAAAAAAAAAAAAAAAAAAAACGCAATGTTGAAAAAGTTTTGCAAACAGTTCCGCATTAGTAATAGACAATATTTTTTCTATATGAATAAGAACATGTACTTGGCAATTAAATTGAATTATTATACTAAAAACGTATATAATTACCTATAATAAGATACAAATACAACATCAAGCACAATCCTGTGATATTACATGTAAAAGCTAAAATACATATTATGAGGCAAATTGAGATGTACTAATAGTTTTATATCTATAATTCTCTCCCTCTCTTTCTTTATATATGTATAGGTTTAATAAAATATCTATACATGGTATATCCAAAATATCTATACAAACAAAGTCTTTAGGAAACGATTATTTCTACAACCACACTGAGAAAAAATTCTGTAACTGACATATAGAATCTAGATTGTGGCTCTAGAAAAAATAGTTCCATGTCATCCTTATAAATTCTTGTCCCCCTGGAAAGCGAGTTCTAGAAGCCCCTATTTCAATTCTAGGGCGTTTGGCTATATTCTTGACGGCAAAGTTATTTAAAAACCTCTGCAAATGAGACTACAAGTGGCGGGTTTCAGCAACTATAATCTTGGTTTATTACCAAATTCTAAAAAATCAAGTGAGAATTTCTCGCAATACAAACGATTCAGAATTTTCAGAATACTGTTTTACCATCTAGAAATGTGTACACTAGAAATTCTCGATAATTTCGTCTGATCAGTTTATTGGCGTGCCTTATGCGCATAGCTCGGAAATCTATATTTCAAGTTAAGGAATTTAGAAAATGACCACTTACTAATTCTAGAATAAGGCGGTATATATTTTTTTCTCAGTGCATAGTTGGTCTCTTACAGATGTTTTCATTTAAAATGTTTAAAATACATATATAATAAAATGTGTTATATATATATATATATATATTATTTTTTTGAAATGAATGTTGTAAAAATTCAAAAAAATAAATTTTTATATAGATTTCAGGTCCTAATAGTCATATATCGTAGACGTTAGCGCTGATCATAATAAAAATTACCAAAACAAGCATTTTGGTACTAGAAATATTAAGTGTAATGTTTATTTATTTATTGGTTATATTTTTATCGGGCATTTAAGAGCATTTTTTAACTACCTCATAATGAAGAATGAGAAAATAAAAAAAATAATCTGGTGTGTCACTCACGCGACTTCCTCTTACCCTATAATTTAATGCTAAAAGTACAGATTGGATATTAAGAATTAATATAACGACTACTGCTAGTTAAACCTATATTAAAACAATTCAAATCAGGCTTCGGAACAGCTTTATTTGACAAATTATTCTATGTGAAGGGATAAATATTTCATTTAAAAAATACATTATTTATCATTTGACTATAAAGACCTAATTTCAATTCCTCAGTGGCTTTCCTGGGCATGGTAAAGTATTATAATAAAGCATTTCCACCTACAAAAAAAAAAAAAAAAAAAAAAAAAAAGCTTAAATATTGGCATCCCTACACAGCACAACATAAAGTACACTCCCATCAATTTACAAGTATTTTCGTATTTTAATCTAATTCATTCCTGTAGGGAATGATTCCTACACCATATTCTACGTGAAACAGGTTTTTACGCATATAAAAAATACATATTCGTTCCATTTGGTTTGGTACAGTCTAAAGGTGTTGAACTGTACTTACCACCAATTTCCCCCATATACGGAATGTATTTTAATTACACTCATGGACAAAAATATTAGCGCACCAAGAAGGAGTCGTCAAAATGAAACGAAATTTTACATACGTAATGACTATTTTAATATAAGTAAATGGTTAGAAAATCAAAGAAAAAGGATATATTATTTCAGAGAAAAAGGCAAAAGAACGGAGGATTTAATACCCTGTTGGACCCCCTCTAGCGCGAATGCACGATGCGATACGATCGGGCATTGAGGCATACAAGTTCTGTATGATGTCTTGAGACATTTCGTTCCATATTTTCTGTAACCTTGCCTCTAGTTCGTTCAAACTCGTGGGATGCCCAACTCGCCGTCCCAAATGATCCCAGATATGCTCGATTGGAGACAAATCTGGGGATCGGACAGGCCGAGGAAGGGTGGTAACAGTCCGGAGACAGTCTTGTGACAGCCTTGCCGTGTGAGCCCGAGCATTGTCTTGTTGAAAAATGGCTCCTGGGAGCCGTTGCATGAGTGACAACACATGCCATTGCAAGATGTCATGAACATACCGCTGGGCTGTCATGGTGCCATGGATCAATACTAGGGGTGACCATGCATTGTAGGCAATGTCACCCCATACCATCACACCAACTATGGGAGCGGTGTGTCGCTGTAAAGCAAAGGCAGGATTGAGGCGTTCACCACGGGGTCTCCATACACGAACACGATTGTCATCACTGCTGAGATTGAATCTGGATTCGTCGCTAAAGACGACCTGGTTCCATTCCGCTGCAGTCCAGTTTCCTCGTGCGTGGCAAAACTCCAAACGGAGGCGTCGAAGGGTGGGCGTCATGGGCAGTACACGTAATGGGCGCCGCGATACCTAATGTCCTTCAGCCAGGCGCCTTGGTATGGTTCGAGAAGACACAAGGGCCCCTAATGAAGGTGCTACCTGTGCCTGGATGGCGGCCGATGAAGCGGTTGGCTCCATCATGCCGATGATTCTCCCCCTCTCTAACTGCTACAGCTGCTCATATTGTCTTCGAAAACGACGTAATGGCATGTCTACCTCAGCTCTTCCTTTGTAAACGATTAGCATACTCAAATAAGCTTTGGTTACCTTTTTTATACTCCACAGAGAACGATGTTAAACGACCTCTACCGGCTATACGTACTGCGCAATCACGCTGCATTTCTAATCATTTGCGTATCTCCCCAACATGTATCTTCATGCCCAGTTTCGTTACGATCCCGCAATTATTTCTCGGTGTGCTAATTTTTTTGTCCATGAGTGTATCTTGGGTGTCCCTGTACACAAATCATTTGCTTGATCTCAGCAAAAAAATAGTGCGGTATCTCTATATGAAACGCATTTAGAATACCATGTTAGAACTTTCTGCTAGACAGATACGCAGACCAACCGTTAAAAACATGATTTTTGGATTCAAGGTCACCTCAAAACATGTAAATGTAACAAAAACTCAATTTCGAAAATTGAACCCAAAAACAATACTCTCTCTACCTTATGGGTAAGAGAAAGTTAAAAAAAAAAAAAAAAAAAAAAAAAAAGTCACAACATTTGATCACGTCAATCACGAAAAATAAAATTCTGTTTTATCCAACAACACGAAAAAAGAAGAAATGAAAATATTGTTAATGCAATACATTTGTAAATGTATTGCACTGGTAAATGCAATTGGTACATTGGTAAATGCAATACATTTATAAAAATAAATATAAACTTTTAACCGTTATTTACATAATTTCTTCTATGAATTATAAATTATTTTATTTTATGGTCGGCAATAAATGTTGAGAAAACTTTGTTTACTTTCTTTTATCCTGGGAATGATAAACAGCTTTTAGCCTTTAACAATGAAGGTGTGATGAATAATTTTCTTTGGAATATAACTTCCACTTTGTTACAAAACTGTAACAAAGTATTACTACTTTTAGCATATTGTGTAGTGTAGAAAATTTTACAAAAGCTGTGTATTAAATTTATTGTGTGAAACAGTATTTCAATTTTTGACATGTCTCAAAAAGGTATTATATTTTAAAAGTATCGAACTTAATTTATGTACTATCACAAATATTTGTAAAATTAAATTTATAATCATAACAACCACAACAAAGACAATTATAGTAATAATTATAATAGTAATACTATGTTATAAAATCCTCATTTTAAATTTTAGTTTAAAATGTTCTATTACTTTATAAATTTTAGAAGTAATAAAATATTTCTGTGCTTGATGAATATCACATAATATGGTGCTTGTATAGGAATTAAGAAGGATTAATTACAAGTAGATCCTAGACCTGTCCGGGGTGGATTCGGGGTAAATTTCTCAATTTGGTCTCGAGCTGGGCCCTGGTCTAAAGTTTTTGTGTATACTTGGTCAAGCATGACCTGAGATATATATATATATATATATATATATTTTTTTTTTTTTTCTAGTCTTATCTGCCCTTGAAATTTTTCTGAACATTTATCGTTAATTACGAAGAATGTAAATAATGAAAAACCTTAATTTATTCATTTATCTTTATTAAATGTTACTCCATTGAGAGTAACATTTTTTTCTTTTTCTTTATATATATATATATATATATATATATTTATATATTGATAATTTCCTGTACGTTTATTTTTTAATTCTTCTCATGTTCTTATTATTCATTATTATTCAAAATACGCGATTTTTTTTATTTAACATAGGTAATTTTTTAATAAGCTTTGTACATATCATATGTGCAATTATTTTGAATATCCATTCTAAACATTGCTGTAAAGGAAGGACATCTTGAGTTACAATAAATTTATCTTTGATAGATTATTATTCTTAATAGGATTATCAGTATTTTTACCCACTTACGTCATAACATTAATTATACATATATTACATTATGACAATAAAAAACATAAGATAAATTTATTATAAATAATAATAATAATAATTATAACAATAATAATAATTTAATGCACTTATAAACTGCAAACCTGTAAACCGCAATAGATTAAAGTTCTCATCAAAATATTTTTAATTAAATGAAAAACGAAGACTGCAGTTCACTTGTATTAATATTGTGTGTAGCTTGCGTACCTGCGGTACGTGCCGTATTGATATCGATATAATTGTATGAGCAAATTTTAAAAAAGCTTCTTTACAATGTGTTTTTAAATGTGGTTCTTGCTTCTAATTCGAGTAAAATGGATTATACAACATAAAAGTTTTCAAATTTTAGGTTCGTAGATAAATAACATACAATTGTTACTAAATATTTACATTATATATATATATATATACCGGGTGATTCAAAATAGATGTTACAGCGATTATCTCGTAAATTAAGAAAGATAGAAAAATACTTCCAATTACAAAATTAGTGCAAATTAGGAGTAGATTTCAGATATAGAATTTTTTTGTATAAGGGGCTGTATACATATTAAATACGAAATTTAATTTTTATACGGCCCCTCCTATCATGTGACTTATATTTGGAAAAATATTCTCCTCGCTCTAACAAGCAAAATTAAAAAAAAATCATCTCTCTAAGTCAAAATCTCGCTGAGTTATTGCAATTTGAAAATGTTGACTTACACCACTTTTTTTTCAATTTTGGCATCTATTTTTCGACGCCAATGGACTCATTTTAGGGGGTTATCTATGAGATGAGAAATATTAAAAAAAGATCCTTTATTTTAAAATAGCAACTAAAATCATTCAAACACGTGAAATCAACAGTTTTAAGAACTTAATGCAAATTTACAATATTAACACTTTCCAACAAGGTTGAAAAGTGTTTATGACTTCGGTTTGTCTGTCTATGTGTCGGTCGGTCTGTCTGTCTATGTAAGTACGTCTGTCTGTCTCTCTGTCCGTCCGCCTGTCTGTCCGTGCTCTAACTCCCGTAAATATTTATGGAATTTCTTGAAACTGATATATGTTATTCAAGTTCATTATAGGACGTTCCCTATAGAAAATGGAGTTTATACCTCTACTGGTTTGTGTACAGGGACACCCGAAAGTATTTCAAAGCATTGTGTTCTATGAGAGGTATTTCTATAAACCATATTTTCATACCTTTACTGTAGACATATCTGAATGAAATTGAAATATGTTATTCAAGTTCACTATCGAACGTTCCCTATTGAAAATGGAGTTTATACCTCTACTGGTTTGTGTACAGGGACACCCGAAAGTATTTCAAGGCATTGTTTTCCATGAGAGGTATTTCTATAAACAATGTTTTCATACCTTTACTGTAGACATATCTGAATGAAATTGAAATATGTTATTCAAGTTCACTGTTGGATGTTTCCTGTATAAAATGGAGGAAATACCACCATCGGTTTATGTACAGGGACACTCAAAAGTATTCCAAAGCATTACGTTCTTTGTGAGATATTTCTATAAATCAAATTTTAATAACTTTATTTTCCACGAAGTTTTTGGAAATTGAAATATGTTATTTATATGCAGAAACGAATGCTTTGCACAGAATATGGCATGATTAGCATTAGATTTACAGGGTGGCACAAAAATATCCAGTTACATTAAGAGCTATTAATAAAAATTGCTAGATATGTACTTTTGTTTACGTGAAGCGTTTTTAACACTTTCTAACATTTTTTAAGTGTGAATATGATTTCAGTTTTGTGTATCTGCCTGTCTGTCTGTCTGTCCGAGCTCTAACTCCTGTAAATATTTATGAAATTTCTTGAAACTGATATATGTTATTCAAGTTCACTAATGGATCTTCCCTATTGAAAATGAAGTTTATACCTCTACTGGTTTGTGTACAGGGACACCCGAAAATATTTCAAAGCATTGCGTTCTATGAGAGGTATTTCTATAAACCATATTTTCATACCTTTACTATAAACATATCTCAATTAAATTGAAATATGTTATTCAAGTTCACTATTGGATGTTTCCTGTATAAAATGGAGGAAATACCACCGCCGATATATATACAGGGACACTTAAAAGTATTCCAAAGCATTGCGTTCTATGAGAAATATTTCTATAAATAAAATTTTATTAACTTTACTTTCCACGAAGTTTTAGGAAATTGAAATATGTTATTTATATGCACAAAAAAATGCTTTGCACAGAATATAGCATGATTAGCATTAGATAAATTAATAAAAAATTGCTAGAATTGTACTTTCGTTTACATTAAGCGTTTTTAACACTTTCTAGCATTTTTAAGCGTGAATATGATTTCAGTTTGCGTATCTGTCTATCTGTCTGCCCGCGCTCTAACTCCTGTATATATTTATGGAATTTTTCGAAACTGATGTATTTTATTGAAGTCCAGTATGGGATGTTCCATATTGAAAATTGAGTGAATATCTCTTCTGGTTTGTGTACAGGGTCACCCAAAAGCATTCGAAATCATTGTGTTCTATGAGTGTTATTTTTATAAATATTTTCCTTATAGAATGTTCACCATTTAAAATGACATTAATATCCTGTGTAACTAGTTTGTTTACTGGGACAAAAAAAAAAAAAAAAAAAAAAAAAAAAAAAATATGCCAATGCATTACGTTTTAGGACAGAAATTTTTAAAAGTTATATTTAAAAATCTTTCTACTGTAAAAGTCATAAATACATTGAAACGTATTTTAATATTCTACAATAATGTTTTGTATAGAATATGATATGAATAACTTTCTGATTTACAGGGCTACACTAAAGTATTCAGAGAGATCAAAATCTGTAGTTATAATCTAATGGCTGCATTTTCTTTTCCTTTAAGCCTTTTTAACACTTTCCAAAATGCCTAAAAGTAATTTTAAAATCAATTAGTCTATCTGTATATTTTTCAGTCCTTCTGTCTGTTGTGTGATAACGTAGGCAAAGAATATTAAAAGTTATTCGATACAACAATTACGTACAGTTGGAAAGTGTTACTAATCAATGCGTACCGCATGATTTTTTTTTCTTGTTTCGCATTGTTAAAAAATTTAATAGTTCAATTTCTTAGGGTGTCACCTGTAAATTAAAACACGTTAAGAGAGGAGAAAAATTAAAATGCTAGCGAAACCATGTGAAATTTTCGCGCTTTATTTTTACCACTTTCCATCATGGTTGAAAAATTTAATGACTTCGGCTCTTTAACAATTCCAGCAAGGTTAAAAAGTGTTAATGACCTCAATTTGTCTCTCTGTCTATCCGTCTTTCTGTGTGTCCGCGCTCTAACTCCCGTTAATATTCATAGAATTTCCAGAAACTGATATATGTTATTTGAGTTCACTATCGGATGTTCCTTATTGAAAATGGAGTGAATACCTCTGCAAGCTTGTGCACACGGACACCCGAAAGTATTCCAAAGCATTGTGTTCTATGAGAGGTTATTTTTATAAACCATATTTTAATACCTTTAATTTATGCATATATTAATAAAATTGAAATATATTATTAAAGTTTTCTATCGGATATTTTCTATAGAAAATGGAGTAAACATCATCACTGGTTTGTATACAGGGACACCCGAAAGTATTCCAAAGCATTGCGTTCTATGTGAAGATATTTCTATAAACCAAATTTTAATTACTTTGCATAAATCTTAATGAAATTGAAATATATTATTCATATGCACAAAAGAATGCTCTCTATAGTGTACAGTACGATTAGCAATAGATTTACAGGGCACACAAAAACATTCAGTTACGTTAAGGGTTATTATTGGACATTTCCTGGAATTGCATTTTCGTTTACAAAAAACATTTTCTAACAATTTTTAACTGTGAATATGATTTTAATTTGCATATTTTTTTGTCTGACTGTCCGTCTGCCTGCCCCCAGCGTCTGTAAACATTTTCAGAAATTTTAAGAAATTATACATGTTATTTAGGTTTTCTATATGATTTTTCCTTTATAAAATGGAATTAATTAATCCTCTGCAATTGGTTTATGTACAGGAACACACAAAAAATGCCAATGTTTTGGGTTTTGGGACAGACATTCTTATAAATTACATTTAAATAACTTTATACTGTAAAAATCATAAGGTTTATTGTTAATATTCTAAAATAATGTTTTGTATAGAATTTGATAGGGTATAGATGTATAATTCTATGTCAGTGGGGTTACCACCCTTCTCAACTCCCGTTTAATTATAGTGCCTATATTTATCAATACAAAAATTAAGTCTGTTATCAATTTCCTTTAAACTTGCAAACCTTGATCAACTTTACAAGTAGCAACTAGATATGGAATCCAAAGTACCAAATTCGCATTTCCTGTAGTTATTACTTTCTCATACCCATAATGTAGAGAAAGTATTGTTTTCGGGTCAAATTTTCGAAAGTAAGTTTTTGTTATATTTACACGTTTTGAGGAGCAGATATTCCAAACTTGGTATTCTAAATATGTATCATATAGGGATGCTACACTAAGCTTTTCGTTGAGATGAAGCAAATGGTTTGTGTACAGGGACACTCAAGAATATTCAAATACATTACATCTATGGGGGGAAATGCAGGTAAGTAGTGTTTAACACCTATAGACTGCACTAAACCAAATAAAATTAATATATATATTTTATATGCATAAAAACATGCCTCATGTAGAATATGGCAGGGAAATCATTCACTGTTCATTTACAGAGCTTCACAAAATAACTAGATTATAATATGGCAATAGTTGAAAATTGATGGAAGTGCATTTTAGGTTGTGCCATATATTGATACTATAGATTTATATTTAAGTGCACGTTGTGGTTTGTACATGTTCTTCAAAAGATATACAGGGTTACAAATATTTAAGCGGTAATATTCTTTTTTATTGTTAGTGAAAGTGCTTTACTATAATATTTTACCATGTCCAGGAAAGCTGCTCAAGAATGGAAATTAATTCCTCATAGGCATATGATAAATAATGTATGTTTTTAAGCTAAATATGCATCGCTCGTTTTTTGTATATTTACACGTTTTGAGGCTTCCTTATTACCAAAGTCAAGTTTTTTAAAGTTTGATATTGCCTGTGTCGAATAATTTCAGGAAACGAATAAATTCAGGAGATTTAAAAGTTGTATTTTCAAATTAATATAAATTTGTTGCTGGAAAAGTTTGATTAAGGCCGATAAGTTTCAAGGAATGTTGCATGTGAAAGTTGTCTGAATAATTTTAAGTGAACTGTTAATTTTAATAACAGATTTAAATTCTATATAAATGTAGGTACATTAATGAAACGGGGGGTTGAGGGGGCGGTAGCCTCCCTGACAAAGAACTAATTATCATATAAATCTCTTCCGAAGCCTAATTTGAATTATTTTAACATAGTTTTACATAAAAGTACTCTTTATGTTACCTCTTAATTTCCAACCAGTATTTATGGTATTAAATTTCAGGGTAAGAAAAAGTCGTGTGAGTGGCACACCAGATTATTTGTTGTTAAATTATGCTGATAATTCATATATATATACAGATCAACCACTAAAAATTTTTCTTTCGTACTCAGGATGCCTCAAAACGTGATATTATACAGAAAAAAAATCGCTCCCCAAAAACTACTTTGTTTACAGTATGGGTATGATTAATTAATTTTCCGTTCTGTGTCAGCAGTGTTCTTCGAAATAAAAAAAAATGCAGCAAAGCACTTACGCCAATTACATTTAATAAAATGTTTAATTTTGGGTAGCCCTGTGTACTATCTATAAACTATATACACATGACTTTGTGTACGTAAACTTAGTGTTATATGTAAAACAAGTAACAAAGATTTAAATACACTTCCAGCAATTTCCAAGTATAGCTCCAATATACTAAAATACTCTGGGTAACACTGTAAATGAATGATGAATGATTGTTATACCACAATCTACATAAAACATGCTTTTATGCATATAAAAATATGTTCTTTTCATTTTGTTTAGGGCAGTCTATAGATGTCACACTGTACATATGAGAAATTTCGTTCACAGACGTAATGTATTTGAATTCTCTTGGATGACCCTGTAAACAAACAATTGTCTGATCGCAACGAATACTTTAGTGTAGCACCGCAATATGATACGGATTTAGAATATCGAATTTGGATTTTCTGCTACTATTTGTTCTTGAGATATTCTAATAACACACACACACACAGAGAGAGAGAGAGACCAACCGCTAACAACAAGATTTTTGAATTCAGAGAATATGAAAACGTACAAATATAACAAAAAGTAATTTTCGGAAATTTGACTCAAAAACAATACTTTCTCTACACCATGTATGCGAGAATGTATAAAGGAAAAGAAAAAAAAATTGAATTTGAAAATTCCCTTTCAGTACATAAATTATTCATAAATTTTATTTGTTAAATTAAAAACAAGAAAGAAAAATCATGCAGTACGCATTGATTAGTAACACTTTCCAACTGTACGCAATTGTTGCATCGAACAACTTTTAATGTTCTTTGCCTACGTTATCACACAACAGACAGAAGGACAGAAAAACATAGAGATAGACTAATTGATTTTAAAATTGCTCTTATGCATTTTGGAAAGTGTTAAAAAGGCGTAACGCAAAAGAAAATGCAGCCGTTAGATTATAATTACAGCATTTAATATATGAATATTTTAGTGTAGCCCTGTAAAGCTGAAAGTTAGTCATATCATCTTCTATACAAAACAATATTTTAGAATATTAATAATACACGTCAGTATTTTTATAATTTTTATAGTAAAATTTTTTTAAATATAACTTTTAAAAAATTCAGTCCTAAAACGTAATACATTGGCTTTTTTTTATTGTTGTTATTGTTGTCCCTGTAAACAAACTAGTTGTACAGGACCTATTAATGACATTTTAAATAGGGAACATTCCATAGGGAACTTGAGTGTATCATTATTTAAAATTCTCAAAATATTCACGGATGATAGGAGCCGGAGACAAACAGATAGAAAGGTAAACAATCGGACAGACAGATGCAAAAATTGAAATCATATTCCCACTAAAATTATTATAAAGTGTTAAAACGCTCATGAAAACAAAAGTTCAATTCCAGCAAATTTTTATTAATAGCTCTTAATGTAACTGATTATTTTTTTGTGACCCTGTAAATCTAGAACATAGAAAGCACTCTTTTGTGCGTAATATATTTCAATTGCATTAAGCTTTGTGGAAAATAAAATTATTAAAATTTGGTTCATAAAAATAACTCTCTTAAAACACAACGCTTTGGAATACTTTGAAGTGCCCCTGTACGCAAACCATTTAGAAATTTACTCTATTATACATAGGAAACATCCGATAGGGAATTGAATAACACATTAAAATTTCATTAAAGTTTCTATATATTAAATGTATTAAAATATTGTTTATAGAAACTCCTCTCGTAGAAAACAATGCTTTGGAATACTTTCGGGTGTCCCTGTACACAAACCAGAGGAGGTATTCACTCCATTTTTAATAGGGAACATCCGATAGTGAACTTGAATAAAATACATCGGTTTAAAGAAATTCCATAAATATTTACGGGAATTAGAGCGCAGAAAAACAGACAGAGAGACAGACAGACGAACAGAAGAACAGTCAGACAGATACACAAATTGAAATTATATTCACACTAAAAAAATGATAGAAAGTGTCAAAAATGCTTAATGTAAACGAAACTAAAATTTTAGCAATTTTTTATCAATAGCTCTTAGTATAACTGAATATTTTTGTGTCACCCTGTAAATCTAATGATAACCATTTTATATTCAATGCAAAGCATTCTTTTCTGCATATAAACAACATATTTCAATTTCCTAAAACTTCGTGGAAAGTAAAGTTATTAAAATTTGATTTATAGAAATATCTCACAAAGAACGCAAGGCTTTGGAGTACTTTTGAGTGTCCCTATAGATAAACTAGTGGTAGTATGTAATATATTTTATACAGAAAACATCTAATAGTGAAATTGAATAACATATTTCAATTTCATGAAGATATTGTACAGTATGTAAAGGTATGAAAATATGGTTTATAGAAATACCTCTCATAGAACTCAATTCTTTGAAATACTTTCGGGTGTTCCTGTACACAAACCAGTAGGGGTATACACTCCATTTTCAATAGGGGACATCCGATAGTGAACTTGAATAACATATATCAGTTTCAAAAAATTGCATAAATATTTACGGGAGTTAGAGCGTGGGCAGACGGACAGATAAACAAACTGATATCATATTCACAGATTAAAAAATGTTAGAAAGTGTTAAAAACGCCTAATGTAAACGAAAGTAGAATTCTAGCAAATTTTTATTAATAGCTCTTAATATACCAGAATATTTTTGTGTAGCCCTGTAAATCTAATGCTAATCATGCTATATTCTATATAAAGCATTCTTTTGTGCATATAAATAACATATTTCAATTTCCTAAAACTTCGTGGAAAGTAAAGTTATTAAAATTTGATTTATAGAAATATCTCTCCTAGAATGCAATGCTTTGGAATATTTTGAGTGTCCCTGTACACAAATCAGTGGTGGTATTTACTCCATTTTATATAGGAAATATCCGATCGTGAACTTGAATAACATATTTCAATTTCATTAAGATTTGTGTACAGTAAGGGTATGAAAATATGGTTTATAGAAATGCCTCTCATAGAACACAATGCTTTGAAATACTTTGGGGTGGCCCTGTGTACCCGTGTATAAATTAGTGGTGGTATTTAATCCATTTTATACAGGAAACATTCCATAGTGAACTGGAATAACCTATTTTATTTTCATTAAGATATGTGCACAGTAAAGGTATGAAAATATGATTTATAGAAATACCTCTCATAGAACACAATGCTTTGAAATACTTTCGGGTGTCTCTGTACACAAACCAGTAAAGGTATAAACTCCATTTTCAATAGGGAACATGCGATAGTGAATTTGAATAACATATATCAGTTTCAAGAAATTCCAGAAATATTTACGGGAGTTAGAGCGCGGACAGACAGACAGACAGACAAACGGAAGTCATTAACGCATTTCAACCTTGTTGGGAAGTGTTAAAAATGTTAGAAAGTGTTAAAAACGCTTAATGTAAATGAAAGTACACTTTTAGCAAATATTTATTAATAGCTCTTTATATAACTGAATATTTTTGTGTCACCCTGTAAATCTAATGCTAATCATGCTATATTCTATACAAAGCATTTTCTTTTGTGCTTATAAATTACATATTTCAATTTTATAAATCTTCGTGCAAAGTAAAAATATTAAAATTTAGTTTATAGAAATATTTCTCATAAAACGCAATGCTTTGGAATACTTTTGTGTGTCTCTGTACACGAATCAGTGGTGGTATTTACTCCATCTTATACAGGAAACATCCGATAGTGAACTTGAATAACATATTTCAATTTCATTAAGATTTTTGTAAATTAAGGGTATGAAAATATGGTTTATAGAAATGCCTTTCATAGAACACAATGCTTTGAAATTTTTTCGGGGGTCCCTGTACACAAACCGTTAGAGGTATAAACTCCATTTTCAATAGGGAACATGCGATAGTGAATTTGAATAACATATATCAGTTTCAAGAAATTCCAGAAATATTTACGGGAGTTAGAGCGCGGACAGACAGACAGACAGAC
Organism: Salticus scenicus; assembly: GCA_963930645.1. NCBI lineage: Eukaryota > Metazoa > Arthropoda > Arachnida > Araneae > Salticidae > Salticus > Salticus scenicus. Next base: position 68,939,850 of record OZ005654.1, on the reverse strand, counting down.
AAACGGAAGTCTTTAACGCATTTCAACCTTGTTGGAAAGTGTTAAAAATGTTAGAAAGTGTTAAAAACGCTTAATGTAAATGAAAGTACACTTTTAGCAAATATTTATTAATAGCTCTTTATATAACTGAATATTTTTGTGTCACCCTGTAAATCTAATGCTAATCATGCTATATTCTATACAAAGCATTTTCTTTTGTGCTTATAAATTACATATTTCAATTTTATAAATCTTCGTGCAAAGTAAAAATATTAAAATTTAGTTTATAGAAATATTTCTCATAAAACGCAATGCTTTGGAATACTTTTGTGTGTCTCTGTACACGAATCAGTGGTGGTATTTACTCCATCTTATACAGGAAGCATCCGATAGTGAACTTGAATAACATATTTCAATTTCATTAAGATTTTTGTAAATTAAGGGTATGAAAATATGGTTTATAGAAATGCCTTTCATAGAACACAATGCTTTGAAATTTTTTCGGGGGTCCCTGTACACAAACCGTTAGAGGTATAAACTGCATTTTCAACAGGGAACATCCGATAGTGAACTTGAATAGCATATATCAGTTTCAAGAAATTCCATAAATATTTACGGGAGTTAGAGCGGGGCAGACAGACAGACAGTCAGACAGATGGACAGACAGACAGACAGACAAACCGAAGTCATTAACATTTTTCAACCTTGTTGGAAAGTATTAATGAGTATTCTCTTGTGTATTCATTAGGGGAAAGAGAGACATTACAGGTTAAAATAGCCGTCTTTTCCTGAATGATTTTTCTTTTTTTTCCCCCCAAACGCTGGTCAAATTGTGCCTTATTACAAAAGCTATAGTAATTACAATTTCTCACTTTTGATACAACCCCTTAAGACTTGGCGAAAAATGCTAGAATTTTCAAATTGCAATAACTCAGCGAGATTTTGACTTAGAGAGATGATTTTTTTTTTATTTTGCTTGTTAGAACGAGGAGAATATTTTTCTAAATATAAGTCATATGATAAGAGGGGCCGTTTAAAAATTAAATTTCGTATTTAATATATATACAGCCCCTTGTACAAAAAAATGCCATATCTGAAATCTACTCTTAATTTGCACAAATTTTGTAATTGGAAGTAAGTTTCTATCTTTCTTAGTTTACGAGGTAATCGCTGTAACATCTATTTTGAATCACCCGGTATATATATATATATATATATATATATATATATATATATATATATATATATATATATATGAAATACAACGAAGTAAAGCTGAAAAAGTAGACAACTGTAGAATATAATATATGTATTATACTCTTATTTATTTATTTATTTATTTATTTTTATTTTTAAGAAAGAATTGGCGCCAGCTTTTTTTGTTTCTCATTGTTCGGTTTGATAGTCAACCAAATTTCGGTCAATTCTATTGGTTGATGAACAATTGTAGACTACAATTTCCTTCCTATATACAGGGGCATTTTGCTTTCGTTTCTTTTTGCACTGATGCCGTATGCCCAATACTACTGAATTTGTTTTTCGTAATTGCATTGGCGTTCTGCACGTTCAAGATTTTCCCCGTGTTTATATTCAAAGTTTATTTAGTCAAGATTCATCAATGTAAAGACACATTTCACGAAAATGGTAGATAATGTTTTGTCCTAGTTTTGAATAGGTTATATTTAAAAAAAATTTATTTATCAATTGCACTATAATATTTAATAAAATTTATTTATTCTTAATTTTTTTAACCTTTTCAAATGTAGTTGTAGACTAATTAATAAATAAATAAAATTTTATGTGACATACTATCCTGAAAAAATATGTAAAATAAATGACTGAAGAAATATTTTATAATTTTCATTTTCCATTGATTAACGAGGAATCTACTCGTGGAAAAAGATTCGGGCCGGTACGGCCAGAAAAAAATTTCATTCAGGCCGGCCCGGCCCTTTCAGACCTCTAGTGTGAAGCACTAAAGCTTCGCCTAATTGTTAATGTGACAGCGGCTTTATAACTCGTTTACAAACTATAATTTGTGGTGATGACGCGTGACGGACACATGGACTAGTATTTATATGCTTGTAAACATTTGCATGAATATAAGTACAGTTTCTCATGAAAATGTGTGACCTGTTCACACACGGCGCCCTCTATCTTCAAACACGTTATTTTTTCTTGAAAAAAAAAAAAAATCACTAAATTCATACAAAAGCTGAATCTAGTTTAGGATAGAGGATTATTAGTTTTTTTTTTTTTTTTTTTTCAGATTATAACATCGCTTTCAAATTATTCAGTTATATTTTCGATAAATCTTAGATTTCAATAAATGTCCAACTATCGAAAAATGACACCGCAAAAATTCCAGATTGAGACTAATAGTCTTCAGTCGCAAAAAAAATTCACAAATATTATTAGAAGCAAAATCATAAATTTAAATCAATGGTTACTTTGTACCACAAGTCTTTTTATTTATTTATTTATTTTTTTTTTTTTTTCACAACCTAACCTTTTAGCTAAAAGAAAATTTTTTGTAAACAATCCAAAATATATTAATATTAACTAATGAACATCTTATCCGAAATAGCAACACGTGTCAACATAACATCCTTTCGAGAAAAATTTACATGTAAATGAAATTCGTTTGTAATTACCTTTCTAGCTATCTTTGTTTTTTAAAAAAGGAATTCACAGTAGAAAAATAAAGGAAATGCAATTAACTGCTTCATTAGCGATAGTGTTTTTCTTTAATTCATTATTAGTCTGTGAATAGTTTACAGAAAATCGTTTAAGACATAACGGCGGTGCGAGAATTTATTCTGGAATTGTTTAAAAAAAAAAAAAAAGTACAATGATTTTCAAAGTTTCCTTTTATATTATTATATTTAATGGAGTCGATGTCAATGTAAACAAAATTAATAAAAAGTAAACTGATGGGAATGGAATGAAAAGAAAATCCAAACACAGCATTATTTATTTAAAAGAGTGTTTTATAGATGTTTTCGAGAACGTATTACTAATATTTTTTTTTTTCCAGGTAATTTTTTCTTATACTTATTTTTAAAGCTTATATCAGTATTTCTACATATCTCTCTATCTCTCTCTATATATATCTATAAACCTATATATATCTATCTATATATATATGTAACTCTCTTTCTACACACACACACTCACACACACACACACACACACATATATATATATATATATGTTCGTTAAAAATTTATATATATAGAGAGAGAGAGAAAGAAAAGAAAAAAAGAATAACAACAACCATGGTTTTTAAAATCTCTGGTAGGGGGCGCCAACTACGCAAAACACAATGAACATGTCAACAGTACATTACATACCATCCAATTCATAGTGCAGTAAGAAGTGTTATAATGACCTCCAGCACATTATATATCATTACTAACGCGACCCAGAACACCCTTTACAGCTTAATGCGACACATCGAAATTATATTTTTAGTCTGAAGTTAAAATTATTAATATTTAGAATATTTAAATGTGTACTGTTTTGACCATTTAAAGGGCTAAAATTTTGCGTATATAAGTGCCTTAGTTTAAATAGGTTTAATAATTTTTATGGATGACAAGGAATATATACACTGATAATAAAAAAATAATGGACATTTCTTAAACTAAGAATACATTTTATATTACGCTATAGATTTATGACATTGCTGTTAAATAACTTAACGATTGATTGTGTAAACTGTCGTTATTTCTTTTTTTGATTATTTTGTACAAAATCAACGATACCCTATATATCAAGATACACAAATAATATAAAATATAGAAACTAATTACTGAAAATAAAGAAATGAATAATTTATGAAATTGAATAAATTAAAGCTCCGATTGTATATAAAATGAATGTAAGAAAATGATTAAATTTACATATTACATAATCATTTAATTAAAAAAAAAAATAATTAAACTTCTCCATGATAATTCCACATGATTTTAAATACTTATCAATACCTGCATTTTTACTGTGCATTATATATTTTGATTTTTTTTTTTTTTTGTGTGTGTGTGTGTGTGTGTGTATATTTAACATTAAACCATTTTCTAATTAATTTAAAGCATTATTTCAGCAAAGAAGATATTTTTTTGGTGAAAATATAAGTTTAAATTTAATATATTTTTATACCTGAAAAATCATTCTTTAGAATATACTTCACCGGTGTAGAATTTCATTATATTTCAATAAAATTCAGTATCATATTCCTATTTATATTTTGTACCTGTCAAAGAAATATTGATTGACTTCACTTGATTTGAAGGTGTGAAAATATTCTTTGAAATATTACTAAAATTATAGTAGGGAGATTCTCCCTCTATCACACGCGTACATCAAAAGGAAGTAATAAGAAGGTATTAAATGATGTAAGTTGGCATTTTGATGGCACTCAGTATGTCATGTTTTATATTAGAGGGGGAGATTAATGGACTTCTATGGAAGGTCTGATAAGAAAAGACTTGAAAAATGTGAAATACCTTATATCTGTATATCATGCATGACTTCATACTTTAGAGGAATAAAAGAATGGTGAATATTCTACATTAGTTAGTCAGTTTTATTCCATTCTTTAAAAATAAACATATACTAAAAAAAATGATGTTAACTGAAAAGTATATTTGAATATTTTATGTGTAATGGGTAATAATCATATAAATTCAGGTTTCAGATTAACATATCGTAGAAATATGATATATATAATTTTCAATATCATGATTGGTTATTTTAATATATATATATATATATATATATATATATATATATATACGAGGGGTGATCAGAAAAAAAGGTTCCAAGCTGCAGCATTTGAAAACTACATATTGTGGAGAACTTTTGTTTCAGCAGATTGGAGACAGATGGTGCTACTTGTCATACATCTGGTGTGTGGGTAGGTAGTGAAAGTTCCCAGATGGTTCAGGACGATTGAAATGGCAAGACGCTTAGAAAATTGGTCTCCTGTGGAAGTGCGAGCCGTGATTTGATTTGTGTAGAATTTGCAAAGAATGTGTCCGCAAAGCATCTGACGCAAACGGCCGGACATGTTGAGTGAAGTTGTCATCCTCCTGCATGACAATGCCAGGCCCCATTCTGCTCAAGCAACGCAGGAATTGTTGCGACGGTTCAGGTGGGAAATCTGGAGTCACCCCATACAGCCCATATTTGGCACCCAGTGACTATTTCCTGTTTCTGAGGTTGAAGGAGCACTTATCCGGCTCACAGTTCTCTTCAGACAGTGCTGTGAAAACATCTGCCGAGACCTGGCTCAATGGACAGGGACCTGATTTCTACCAAGACGGGTTAAACAATTTTGTTCTGCGTTCTGATAAATGCCTAAATAGGCTTGGTGATTATGCCGAAAAGTGATACGCACGTATGCTTCTTAATTCTCTTTCCTATTTTCTGTCTATTGATAATAAATATTTCTTTATTCGAGATTGTAACCTTTTTTTCTTGATCACCCCTCAGATATATATATATATATATTATTATTATTATTATTATTATTATTATTATTATCTTTATTATTATTATTATAAGGAATTTTTTTATAACTGTTCCACTTAAATTTATGTGCACACTAGTTACATTGTTCTATTGAATTCTAATATTAATGTACAATTTCAATTCCTAACGGACGTTTGAGAAGAGAGTATAAAAGAAAAATACTTCATGTATGTTTTTAAGCTCAGCAGATTAAGTAAAGATTAATTACATATTAAAGCATTATCTGAAAGTTAAAAGCAAAACACAAGTTAACAGAGATTATATGTAGTTAATAGTAAAACTTTTGTGTATGACGAAATAAGGGAATAACATTAACATGAAGAATTATTTTATGCAAATGTCGAATATGTTTATATTAGTGTACAGTAATACAATTTGAATTTCACTATTTTATAGCTTATTGATGAGTATGGAGACAAGTAATATTTTTAAATATCATTTAAAACGGGTACAAAAGACAATCTAAGTATTTAAAATTAATCTAAATTAAATCCTTGAAGAATGAATGGGTGAATAACGATAGACACAAAAGGCTTTAGTGTTCATTCATTTTATATTTTTATAATTTATCATAAATCTACATTTTTCTTTTCGTTTGTGTTCCCGGTTCAAAGCATTTAATTAACATACATTAGTATCAATTGCTCTGTTTGAAAGATAATAGCATGGGTTTTTTTGTATTGATATTCTTGCTTAAAAAATAAAAATTTTCCAAATCATTAAATTTGACTAAAGAGGTCGTGTGATAAATTTAAAAGGTAAAGTTTGAAAATAAATTTAAATATATGTACATATTTTTAACAGGGCAACAGGGTCTAATTTCGTATCTTAATTTGAAAAAAGTTTTGCATAATACAATGACTTTCTACATATAATATATAAACAAATGAATCTCGTTTTAACATTTTGGAGAAACGCTTTATACCAACATTTTTTCGTAATTCTAACTAATCAATAAAGAATTTTAACTATAGCAAATGTACCTATGACAATTTATTTTAATTAAATATTTTATTTCTTTTAAGAGGATATAATATAGATCAGGGTTAAGTAAGTAATTTAGGTGAGGTCCAGAATTTTTTTGAAAATCTTTATTCAAGACAAGAGAAAAATGTTATTTTCTAATTTTGTATTTTAATTTTCACTATCAAAACAATATGAAATACACTAAGTAAGCATATTTGTATTAAAAAATCAATGGGAGAAATTACATTTGCTGTCTTGAGCCAGTCTTTTATAGTTAGGTTCAAGAAGGAGCAGCTTATGTTTCGGGTGTCTTCATGATGAGATACTGTTAATCTTGAGCCTCATTTATTCTTCAAAAAAATCATTTTTGAAAATAAAGTTTCACAAACATATGTGGAACCAATCATAGTAGCCAGGTAAATGGTTAATTATTTGCAATTTCTATATTACTTTCTTCTATCTATATAAATAAAGAGAAGTGTCTGTGTGTCTGTGTATGTGTGTATGTGTGTCTGCGCTCTGGTGCTCACACTATTGATCGCAGAGCTCCCAAATTTGGCATATAGGTACCTGGGACCCTGCAGGTGTGCACCTCATCGAGATGTTTTCGAATTTCGAATTTAAATGTTTTAAATTAACGTTTTTTCGATATTAAATAATGGCCCTTACTAAAATTTTAAGGTTTTATTTAAGGTATTTTTTAGGTTTCTTTAAACAGGTATTTTACAGGTTTTAGAGGTATTTAAAATAAGGTATTATCAAGGCTTTAATGGTGCAAAAAAAAGCTCTATTAATACCTCCACAGGTTTCTCACGAATACATTATGGTATTTTTCAGAAAGTTATTGCAGGTTTTTTATAAATACCAAAGGGTTTTCATAAAATACCATGACTCATGTAGGTATTTTTAATATACATACAAAGCTTTTTTTTTAAATACCTTCCCAATGTTTTTTTGAAGGTTTTTCCTTAGGTTTTTTTAACAGGTATTTTACAGGTTTTAGAGGTATGTAAAATAAGGTATTATCAAGGCTTTAATGGTGCAAAATAAAGCCATAATAAAAGCTCCATCAATACCTCTATAGGTTAAGGTATTTTTATAAAATTTATTTCAGGTTTTTTATAAATACCAAAGGGTTTTTGTAAAGAACCATGAAGTGACGGCTTCGGTATCATTTTGTATGTTTGATGCTGCCATCTAGTGAGAAATTACTGAACTTCTGTACTTTCAATCATTTTCTTTCACGCTTGCTTCCGGAGAGGATCGAACTGAAGGACTTCGGGTTTGCAGTTGCGTGCTCTCAGCAATCGGCCGGCGGGCTATGATTACTTTGTTCTTGATTATTTAAAGTAGCGTTTTGAGATTAACCTATTGCCCGCTGGTGTTGCGTTCACGCAAGACCAGAAATAATCGCGCTTAATAGTTGACTAAAAAACGTATTTTTTTAGTATTGTTTTTTAGTGAGAAAATAATAGATTTTTTTTATGACAAAAAAAAAAAAAAAAAAAACTGAAAAATAGTTTTAAGTTTAAATTGGATTTCAAACGTGAAACACTGTTCAAACAAAAAAATTTCAATATCTTCATATCTGAATGAGTTTAAATAACTTGTAAAGTAAAATTTATGTAAAAAGCAATTATTTACCGTTAGAAGCTTTTTATTGTGAAGCCCTAAAAAGCACAAAATAAAAATTTATTCTGGCAAAGAAATGCTACAAAGAAATGAAAGTTTCAACACTAAGAAAATTTTAGAGAAAAATATAGGTATTTCCCTCTTGCAAGGGAGGAAAATTTTTAATGTTCAAAATATTTTAAAAAGCTTTCGAGACCAATATTCTTAGTTATTAGTTTTTGTATAATCATTAGTTAGGCTATAAATTTCAAATGTCTCGAAAGCTTTTAATAATATTTTGAACATTAAAAAAATTCATCTCTTATAAAAGGGAAATACCTATATTTTTCTCTAAAATTTTTTAGTTTTGAAATTTTCATTTCTTTGTAGCATGTCTCTGCCAGAATAAATTTTTATTTTATGCTTTTAAGGGCTTCACAATAAAAAACTTCTAATCTTAAAAAATGGTTTTTTTACTTAAATTTTATTTTGTGCATTTTAGTTAAAAAAAAAAAAAAAAAAAAAAAATAATCAAAATTACTGAGGATATTGTGTAGACAACGGAAGATTTTCTTTTATCAATTGACATTTTTATTATTATTATTATCTGCAAAAAAGTACCATATCGTCTTTCGAGACCGAATCCGGGACCATCGAGTTATCAGCATGACGCTCTAACCAAAAGTTTAAGAACATTCAAGAAAAGTCATAGAACATTCTAGAAAAATCTATCAAATACTGATATAAAAAGATATTTTTCTCGAATGCTTTTTGAAATATTTGGAATACTTAAAGTTTTTTATCTTTTGCAAAAAGGAAATATCTATACAATTCTTCAAAATTTTCTTGTTGTTGAAACTTTTATGATTTTATAGTATGTCTCTGCAATAATATTTTTTTTTTTTTATTATTATTTCAGGCTTTTTAGGGCTTCACAACAATAAAAAACTTTCAGTGTTATTTTTCATTCATTTATTTATTTATTTTTATTTCTACTAAATTTTTATTTTATGCCTTTTTGTAACTCAAAAAGCTTCTTAAAAGAAACTATCGAAATTCTTCAGGATACTGTGTAGACAATGAAAGATTTTCTTTTATAAATTGACATCGTTTCTATTAATTTTCTGTAAAAAAGTCACGCATCAGCGTTCGAGGAAGGAACCCACGAGCATCGCGTTATCCCTATGATGCTCTAATCAAAAGCATTAACGAGCGACGAAAAGGGTTGTTTAAATTTACACTAAAATTGAGGTGCCTTATATTTCAGAGTGACACAAAGACACGATGACAAAAATCCAATTTCAATAAAAAGCTTCTAATATATATATATAACTTTATTTTTGTGTGTGTGTGCTATTTAGTATTTTAAAAAAAGAAAAAAAAAGCCGCTTAAAAAAACTCTTCAAAAATTCTTAGAGTACTGTGTAGACAATGAAAAATTTTATTTTATCGACTGACATAATTTCTATTAATTATCTGCAAATTTTAACACATCGCTACCCCGGGAATCGGGAATGGAACTCACAATCATCGCATTAGGAACTTGACACTCTAACCAACTGAGCCAACCAACGGCAATAAAACCCGCTGACCTTTACTTTAACGTTGAGGTGCCTTGTGTATTAGCGTGACAGAAAGACGCGATAACAAAATCAAATTTCAATAAAAAGTTTCTAAAAAGCTTCTAAAAATTTTAATTAATGTATTTTTTACTTAAAACTTTTTATTTTGAGCTTTTTTAATATCAAAAATATTTTGCGTTTTCTAATATCTAAAAGAAAAAAGACTTCTTTAAAAAACTCTTCTTGAAATACTGTGTAGTGAACAAAAAATTTTCTTTTATCAATTGACACATTTTTTACTAATTATCTGTAAAAATTAACCAGTTGGCCAAGAAGCGACAAACTGAGCAACTTATATTTAATTTAAAATGGAGGCGCTTTGTTTATTAGCGTGAGACAAAGACACGATGAGAAAGTCAATTTCATATAAAATTTAAGTAAAAAATCATTTTTTAAAGTAAGAAGCTTTTTATTGTGAAGCCCTAAAAAGTATAAAATAAAATGTATTCTGGCAAAGACATGCTACAAAGAAATGAAAGTTTCAACACTAAGAAAATTTTAGAGAAAAATACAGGTACTTTCCTTTTGCAAGAGATGAAAATTTTTTAATGTTCAAAATATTTTAAAAAGCTTTCGAGACCAATGTTCTTAGTTATTAGTTTTTCTAAAGTCATTCATTAGGCCAGAAATTTCAAATATCTCGAAAGCTTTTTAAAATATTTTGAACATTAAAAAATTTTCATCTCTTGCAAAAGGAAAGTACCTGTATTTTTCTCTAAAATTTTCTTAGTGTTGAAACTTTCATTTCTTTGTAGCATGTCTTTGCCAGAATACATTTTATTTTATGCTTTTTAGGGCTTCACAATAAAAAGCTTCTTACTTTAAAAAATGATTTTTTACTTAAATTTTATTTTGTGCTTTTTAGTTACAAAAAAGGAAAAAGCGTCTTAAGAAAACTAATTAAAATTTATTATGATATTTTGTAGACAACGGAAGATTTTCGTTTATCAATCGACAATTTTTTTCTTTTTTATCTGCAAAAAAAGTACAATATTGTCTTCCGAGGACCGAATCCGGGGCCATCGCGTTATCAGCATGACCCTCTAAACAAAAGTCTAAGAACTGTCAAGAAAAATCATAGAACATTCTAGAAAAAATCTAACAAATACTTTTACAAAAGAAATATTTTTCTTGAATGCTTTTTAAAATATTTGGAATATTTAAAATTTTTCATGTTTTGCAAAAGTGAAATATCTATATTTTTCTTTAAAATTTTCTTGTTGTTGAAACTTTTATGATTTTACAGCATGTCTCTGCAAGAATAAATTTTTATTTTAGGCTTTTTAGGGCTTCACAATAATAAAAATTTTCAGTTTTATTTTTATTTAATTATTTACTTACTTATATTTTTATTTAATTATTTATTTTTATTTTTACTGAAATTTTTATTTTGTGCGTTTAGTAACTCAAAAAGAAGTATCTTTAAAAAAACTATCAAAATTCCTTAGGATACTGTGTAGGCAACGAATGATTTTCTTTTATCAATTGACACAGTTTCTTTTAATTATCTGCAAAAAGGTAACACATCGGCTTACGAGGATCGAACCCACAAGCATCGCGTTATCACCATGACGCTCTAACTAAATGCGCTAACAAGCGACGAAAAACGTTATTTAAATTTACGTTAAAGTGGAGGCGCCTTCTTTTTCAGAATGGCACAAAGACACGATGATAAAAATCCAATTTCAATAAAAAGCTTTTAAAAGAATATATATATATATATATGTATATATATATATTTAACATTATATTTTGTGTTTTTTAGTATCTAAAAAAAAGGCTTCTTTAAAAAAACTCTTCAAAAATTCTTAGAATACTGTGTAGACAATAAAAAATTTTCTTTTATCAATTGGCATATTTTCTATTACACATTTCATCTGTAAAATTTAGCACATCGATACTTCGGGGATGGAACTCACCATCATCGTATTAGCAAATTGACGCTCTAACCAACTGAGCCAACGAGTGATTATAAAGACTGCTGATATTTACTTTAAAGTTGAGGTGCCTTATTTATTTGCGTGACATGAAGACTTGATAACAAAATACAATTTCAATAAAAAGCTTCTAAAAAAAATGTTTATTTATTCCTTTATTTTTATTTAAATTTTTATTTTGTGCTTTTTAGTAACTAGATAAAAAAGCTATTTAAATGAAATTTTCAAACATTATTAGGATTCTGTGTACACAACGAAATATTTTCTTTTATTAATTGACACTTTTTATATTAATTATTTCCAAAAAGTAACACCTCGGTCCGGCGAGGACTCGCACTATCAACATGACGCTGTAACCAGCTGATTTATTTAAAGATACAATGAGTTGCTTACATTTTTTTTTTTTTTAATATATATATAATGGAAGCGTCTTGGTTTTTTAACGTGACAAAAAACTGATGAGAAATCCAGTTTCATATAATAGTAATATATAATACACATATATACATATAAAGCTTCTAAAAATATTTTTTTATGTATTTTTTACTTAAAACATTTTATTTTGTGCTTTTTTAATATCTAAAATGTTTTGTGTTTTCCCAATATCTAAATAAATAAATAAATAAAAAATGCTTCTTAAAAAAACTCAAAAAATTCTTAGTGTAAGCAACGAAAAGCTTTCTTGTATCAGTTGACACCTTTTCTAGTAATTATCTGCAAAAATTAACACGCTGGACCTTCTGGGGACCGAACTCATGACCACCGTGCTACTAACGGGACGCTCTTACCAGCTGAGCCACAGAACGACGAACGAAATAGCTTATATTTACTTTAAAATGAAGGCGCCTTGTTTACTAGCGTAACACGAAGACACGATGACCAAGTCAATTTCAATTAAAAACCTTCTAATAATAAAAAGCTTCTAAAAATGTTGTCAAAATAAAATAATTACTTTTTTAGTCATCTGTAGTTTTTTCTGTTTTATGCGCCCTCAAGGAAATTTCCGTAAACATTTATATTTTTTAATCCTATATTCTTATTCCACTGACATTGTACAAATATAACACTCTATTTTTAGTAAGATAAGACTAATTTTTGTAATTTTATTTTAAATTATTGTTATATATGATTAAAACAATGAACTTTACTGTTTTTATTCAGAAAAAAAAAAAAAAAAAAAAAAAAAAAAATCATTATTTCTTGTTTTGGCGGTTAATGGGTTAAAACTGAAATTAATTTCAAATGCGTGTTATTTTATTATTTATGAGATATATGTATTAATATTTATTATGTTTTTGATAAATTAATGGAAGAATATTAATGAATCTCAGATTAATTTTGAGTACAGAATAATTGTTTTATAGGTTTATTATTATTATTATGTTTTGTTCCGTAGAAATTGAAACTGATAATTATTAATAATAATACACAAAATTTTTATTATTTTACTAATTAAAATATTTAGTCAATGAGTAATAATAAGTTAATGAGTAATAATAAATTAAAAATAAACTAAAATTAAAAAAAAAAAAAAAAAAAAAAAAGTTTTTGATTGCAAGTATAATGGAGGTATTACCTGAATAATATAAGAAAACTTATTATCAGCGATGTATTTAACCGAAACCTTGGAAAACTTCAATAAACCTAAAAACATGAAAATTTTCAAGAGATTTTTTAAAAAAACCTAAAAGAAACTTAGATGACGTTTCTTTTCGGAAGGTATTTTTTTAATCAAACTTCAATAAAAGCTTTTAAATGCCTGAAAACCTATATTAAACCATAAAAAAGGCTTTAGAAAACCTTAACCCTTTCTTTACCGTAGCTGGAATTTCTGTATGTGCTTAAAATACCAAAACGCCCGGAATTTTTTTGTCCACTTCTTTGCATGTCAAATGTCATCGCAAAAGGATCTATGGGAGGGGTAGAATCTAGGTTTTTCTATGGGAGAGGTGGAATCAAGTGAAACATCAGCAGTTTCCCTGGAGTAGGGTTTAAGAGAGAAATTCCATAGAAGACAACGTTGAAAGGGGAAATTAAATACTTTTCCAGAAGCAAATGTTAATCTCTTTGTTCATTGAATATGGTATCTCGGAGATATAGTATAGTATACTATCTTGCTGTTGAACAGATAGTTTTCTCTGCAGATTGAAACATACAGATAATACTATCTAAAGAATTTAGAAGTTTTACTTGGAATTATCTTTACTATGCAAATCCATTGAACTTGAAAATAATGAATTAGAGCTTGAGATATGAAAGCATTGAAGGACTTTAAAACTCGGATTTTAATCACTTTCAAAAAAAAAAAAAAAAAAAAAAAAGAAAGAAAGAAATAATGAAAGAAATATATGTATTGTATATATATATATAGAGAGAGAGAGAGAGAGATTGTACAATGCAGGTTAAATTCTAAATGTACTTTTTCTTTTAAATTCTGAATGAAACAAAAAATAAATAAATAAATAAAAAGTTACATGAAAAATGTACTCAAGAATTTTGATGGAAAATATTTTAAAGGAAATAAAAAAATTTATCTTTTTTAATGTAAACGATTTTAAGTTAGCAATATCGGAATGAAATAAAAATGTTAACCGTAATAATAGTAAATAAAATAAATATTTTGAATAGAAAACAATACACTCTTTTCTTTTCTTTAAGAAATGTATTATATTAGATACCAAATGTTTTGTTTATCATGTATTATATTTTTGAGTCTCTTCATAATTTTTATGTAAAAGAAATTAACGAATAAAAAAATCAGAAATAAAGAAGAAGAGGAAAAAAAAAAAAAAAAAAAAAAAACTTTAAAGCTAATATAAATTTTTCTTGTGAATTAATATGAAATTGTAAAATATTGGTTCAGCTGCCATTTTTAATTTTAAGACCTAAATTTTTATTCCTAATTTCATTATTGGAACGAAAGACTATAAGTTTCAGTCTGGAGTTTTTATAGACCAGGTTTTTGTAACACCAAAATAAATTAGAAATATCAGTCCTATCGTTAAAAATTCGGTACCGAATGAAAGGGGCGATTTCTCTGAATCCAGAGGAAGAAACAGTTTTTCGACACGACAATCAATATTCTTTTTCGATTAACTAAAGTATGAAATTTAGGTGGAAACACTTCGTTTTAATTCATTTCTGTCATTTTTAAAAGTACGTGGCTCGGTACAAATTCAGTACCAAACGAAAGGGGCGATTTTTCTGAATCTGAGGGGTACAAAAAATTTTTCGACAAAACAATTATTTATATTTATTTATTTATTTTTTTTTTTTTTTTATTAACTAAAGTATGAAATGTAGGTGGCAACACTTCGTTTTAATTCATTTCTGTCATTTTAAAAAGTACGTGGCTCGGTACAAATTCAGTACCAAACGAAAGGGGCGATTTTTCTGAATCTGAGGGGTACAAAAAATTTTTCGACGCAACAATTATTTATATTTATTTTTATTATTATTATTTTTTATTAACTAAAGTATGAAATGTAGATGGCAACACTTCGTTTTAATTCATTTCTGTCATTTTAAAAAGTACGTGGCTCGGTACAAATTCAGTACCAAACGAAAGGGACGATTTTTCTGAATCTGAGGGGTACAAAAAATTTTTCGACGCAACAATTATTTATATTTATTTATTTTATTTCATTTTTTTAATTAACTAAAGTATGAAATTTAGGTGGTAACACTTCATTTTAATTCATTTCAGTAATTTTAAAAAGTACGTGTCCCAGTTATACGGTCAAAAAATGAGATTAAAAATAATATTAAAAAATAAGAACAAAAATAAAATTTTTATAGATTGAAATTAATAGTCCTCCGTGCTAAACTAAATTCTTCCTTTGACAGAATTCTTAATTTATTTTATTTTTTAATTAATTTATTTTTTTTCTCTCCCCGTACCATTTAAAAAGTTTGGGGAATACACTGTAAGCAATCACTAATAAGATTAATCAATGCTGTAAATTTCCTTCTGTAAATTTTAATTTACCATTTATTCATAACTTTAATCATAACCTCTCTATTTTATCATAATTATTATTATTTATTACTTACGTTATAGGTGTTTACTTCTAAATATTTAAAAGATTATAATTTAAAAGGAAGTATTCAAGAAATAAATTCATTCAGTTATTCCCCCCACTCCCCCCTCCCCCCGAAAAAAAAGGTGATTTATTTTTAATGCATATTTTTACTTTCCGAACACTATAGTGAGGAAAGTATTGTAATCATGTCAAAAATCCGAATTCGAGATTTTGATGTTTCTATACGTTTTGAGGTCCCCTGAGTCCGTTTTCACTATTTTTACGATGATGTATGTATGTGTGTGTATGTGTGTATGTGTGTATGTGTGTATGTGTGTATGTTTGTGAACACGCTAGCGTCTAAAGGCTTTGTTCGATTAACCTGAAAGTTGGTACGTATATTGTAAGTCACCATAGTACGAACCCTATAGATTTTGGTGAATCTAGCACTTATAGTTTTTTTACAGGGACACAAAGAAAAATTCTTTATCATTATGGCCTATGGGACCAAAATCTTAAAAGTGCGATAGCATCTAAACGCCTTATTCAATTGAGCAAAAATTTTATACCCATATTATAGGTCACAGATACTCAATCTGTATAGATTTTGGAGAATCTAGCACTTATAGTTTTTTTACAGGGACACAAAGAAAAATTCTTTATCATTAAGGCCAATGGGGCCAAATTTTTAAAAGTGTGATAGCGTCTAAACGCCTTATTAATCTGAGCAAAAAAATTGTACACATGTTATAGGTCGCATTTGCACCAACTGTATAGATTTTGGTGAATCTAGCACTACAGTTTTTTTACAGGGACACAAAGAAAAATTCTTTATCATTATGGCCTATGAGACCAAATTTTTAAAAGTGCGATAGCATCTAAACGCCTTATTCAATTGAGCTGAAAATTTGTATGAATATTATAAATCACTGTTGCACTAACTATAAGCATTTTGGTGAATCTAGCATCTATAGATTTTTACAGGGACAAAACGAAAAATTCTTTATCATTATGATCTAAGGGCTCAAAGTTCAGTAGCGTTAAATAAAACCTCGTGTGATATATGGAGAAAAAAACACTCTATTATGGTTTTCTCTCTTTTGTTTGTTTAGCAATTCCTCTTTCTTTATTTTATCTACAAAACTGTTAGTTACTCAATGTTCGGAAAGTCGAGTGGAGTCACTCCAGATTTTTTTTATTTATATCTTACATCAATATCGTTACATGATCTCTTTTGTTAGTGAATTTAGTTTGACATATCTTTTCATTGACGAAAGACTTATAAAATAAATTTAAATATAGTTTTTCAGATACATATGTGAAATATAAGATTTATTGTGTTTTAATTGTTTTATAATTTATTTATTAAAAAAAAATCTCATTTATGTAATCATCAAATATATTTTTAAATTTTATTGTTATTATTATTATTATTATTATTATTTTATTTTTTAATTGAAATCTAAAATATTTAAATTTTCCTTAAATGTAGAAGAGAATTTTATTACTAAAAACCTACTCTAAGTTGTCAGGTACAAGTTTAGAAATATATTATCATTATTAGAAATATAAATTTTAGTAAGGGAGGTTTCTGATGTTTTAAAAATAAAACCTAAATAAAACCATTTTTGATTGAGGTATAACGTATAACGGAGGTATTTTCTGAATATCATGGAAAAACTTATTATCATCGATGTATTTATCCGAATCCTTGGGAAATCTCTATAAAACCTAAAAAAGTGCAGGTTTTCAAAGGTTCAAAAACTAAAACTAAAAAAATACGTTTTTGGTTGCAGGTATAGTGGTGGTATTATTTAAATGCAATAGGAAAACTTATTATCATCGATGTATTTATTTGAAACCTTTGGAAGCCTCTATAAGACCTAAAACAGTGCAGGTTTTAAAAGGTTTTAAAATTAAAACCTTTAAAAAACATTTTTCATTGTAGGTATAGTGGAGGTGTTATCTAAATACCATAGGAAAACTTACTATTCTCGATGTATTTATCTGAAACCTTGGGAAACATCTATAAGACCTAAAACAGTGCAGGTTTTAAAAGGTTTTAAAAATAAAACGTTTAAAAAACGTTTTTGACTGTAGATATTATCTAAATGCCATAGGGAAACTTACTATTCTCGATGTATTTATCTGAAACCTTGGGAAACATCTATAAGACCTAAAACAGTGCAGGTTTTAAAAGGTTTTAAAAATAAAACGTTTAAAAAACGTTTTTGACTATAGATATTATCTAAATGCCATAGGGAAACTTATTATCACCGATGTATTTATCCGAAACCTTAGGAAACCTCTAGAAAACATAAAACCACGTAGGTTTTCAGGAGGTTTTAAGAATAAAACCTAAAGAAAACTTAGATAAGGTTTCTTTTCAGGAAGTATTTTTTAGCGAAACTACAAAGAAACCTTTTAAATACCTGAAAACCTAGATAAAACCATAAAAAAAGTTTTAGAAAACCTTAAATTTTAGTAAGGGGGCTTTAATGCTTCATTTTTCATAAATTTAATTCTTTTGCTTCAATCGTCTGCGTATCTTATCAACGGCTATTACGCAACTTATTTTTATTTAATTCATTCATTTGAATGCGATTTTTTTTAATTTTTATTTGTTATATTTATTGAAAATAAAATCGTAACGCAGTAGAAAAAATTAAGTATAATTAGTTTTAAATTTAAAAACGTATTTATAACAGTTATGTTTAATTTTTTATAGTAGAACAACTTATTATTTATCATTTTTTAGTTAATTCCTTTAAAAGAAAAAACTTTTATTTATTCATTTTTTTTTTTATTTATTTATTTATTTTTTTTTTTTACTGTATTTAGCGGGAAAAATGGTAGTATATACATAGTAAAAAAGATTAAATGGATTAAAATTTATTATTATTATATATATATATATATATATACATTTAATTTACTTTTTATTTTATTTTATTTATTTTATTACATTGGTCGGAATCAAATCGTAATATAGTGTAAATAGCATGGGCTATAAAATACATGGTTCAAAACTGAAATATTTAATAGATGCTGAGATACAGTCATCTTTAAAATCTTAGTTCTTAAATAGAAGCAGATTCCACCTGTCGTCGATAAATATCCAGATTGAAGTGCCCGGGAAAGATCTTCCTGCAGGCATGTAAAACCTAGACCTGATGCAATGCGGGCGGGAAAAGAGCTGCCGTAGACAGCGGGTACCCGAAGCGAGGTTTGGAGCAATTTTAGTTTATTTTCCTTTCTTTCGTTTTTTTGTCTGTAATACGGTGTACAAAAATAAATATTAATTCGATTCTTTCGAAAATTCATTTAAATATAGTGACCAGCGAAGCGGGCGTAGCCTGCTAGTATGTAATATAGAGAAAGTATTGGATTCGCGAGAATTTTCGACCTCCGTTTTTTGACGGATCTACACGTTTTGGGATGTCCTGAACACGAATTGATAGTTTTTAAAAAATGTCTGTATGTCTGTGTGTCTGTGTGTCTGTCTGTCTGTCTGTCTCTCTGTATCATTTTTTTGTGGACGCTGTATCTCACGAACCAATGAATGAAATTTAACCAAACTTGGTATTTAGTTGCACCCTTACATGAACTGGTGCCTATCAGATTTGGGGATCAATAGCTCAACAGGTGGCGCTGTAATCGCATTTTATGCAAATTTTTAACATGGCAGCATAGGACAAAATTCCGTATAAATGGGCATAACGAGAGTTATTTTAAACTTGTGATTGTAAAATTAGTATGAATTATTGATAATAGTAGTAATTAACTAGGAAAAAAATGTGTGCATGGGGGGGGATAAATTTTGAAGATGAGCATCATTCGAAAGATCTCGTCAATACCTTTAAAACGAATGGTTGAACCATAAATCTGTGATAATTTAAATCGAAAAAAATTATCGATAAATTAATCGATAAATTAATATCGAAAAAAAAATCTTTGAAATTTTTTTTTTTTTTTTTTTTTTTTTAACGAAATTTTACCAAACTTGGTATTTAGTTGGTCCCCGATATAAAGTGGTGCTGATTATATTTGGGGATCAATAGGTCAACAGGTGGCGCTGTGATAACATTTTATCTAGTTTTTTATAAGGCAGTATAGGACAAAAATTCGTATAAATGTGCATAATAACAGTTATTTTAAACTTGTGATGGTAAAATTAACATGAATTATTGATAATAGTAGTATGTAACTAGGAAAAAAAAATTGTGCACGGGGGGGCATCGCTTCCCTCCGCGTAGGGGGGAAATTCCCCCCCCCCAGGTGGGGTTAATTTTCAGAATGGGTATCTTTCGAAAGATCTCGTTGATAATAGTAGTAGATAACTAGGAAAAAAAATTTGTGCATGTGGGGGCATCGGTTCCTCCCCCCCCCGGGTGGGGCAAAGTTTCAAGATGGGTATCTTTCGAAAGGTCTCGTCAATACCTTTAAAACGAATGGTTGAACCATGAATCTGTGATAATTTAAAACAAAGTTATCGATTTTTTTTTTTTTTTACTTTTAACAAAAAAAAAAAAAAAAAAAAAAACTTAGAAAAAAATCTTTTTTTTTTTTTTTTTTTTTTTAACGAAATTTAACCAAAGTTGTTTTTTTTACTTTTAACGAAAAAAACTGAAAAACTTTTTTTTTTTTTATTGTTACTGAGTATGTATAGGAAAATATAGAAGAAAGTCTTGTGGTGGCCACAACATACTAGTTTTTATTGGACATGTTTTCCATAAAATTCTTCGGCGGATGACGTTTTATACATTTGCAAGGAAATATCTTACTGGAAGTTTATTATCTCCACTCGGAGTAAAGGCTTCGAAATGTGGATAGTGGAAGTTCGCAGCCACATCTGTCAACCTTACGCTGAAGAAAATTCAAACGAGGACTTAAAGAATGTCGAGAGCTTCTCTATCTCTACAATGTCGTGGAATCTTACTGCAAATTCATTCTTTGAATCGAATGTAAAATTTTTAAATACTAAAATGTAAATTTCAGAAATATTTTTACATTCAACAAATTTTGGATAATTAAAATATTATTGACTTGCAATGCCTTTATCAAAGATATCAAGCTTGAGATAGAAAGAAGACAGACTTTGGACCAGATCACATATTAATTTCCAACACATTTAAATGTTTCAAAAGGCTTTTCAAGAAAGCTACAGCCAGACTATTGTGTTCGTTTATAAGAAACTCTAATTAGTTTCTTGCTTCTTTTTACACAAATTTTCTAAGAAATTATTTTTTCTTTTTTTATTCGACAAATATGTTCTATCACTTGACTTTTATTTAGCCAACGAACATTGTCGGGTTGTAGTAGGTCAGAAAGCATCGAATCACACTAAAAAGGAAACATTCAAAAGGAAACATTCATTTTCAACTTAAAAAAATATATATTGAAAAACAAAATGTGATTCTACTCTTCATAAAACACCAGAAAGTGAAAAAAAATCTGTTTAAATGAATTACAACTATCATAAAAATAAATATGAAAATTAAGCATATTTGGCGATTTCACACTGTTAGGCGATTCATTTTGAGTACTTGGCGAAGAAGCAAAATACGGTTCTGTTCATACACGGCAATTTGAACGTATCGCCTAACAGCGCTAAATCGCCAAAAATGCTTAATTTTGATATTTTTTTTGTGGTCGCTGTAATTCATTTCAGCTGATAATATTTTCACTTTCTAGTGTTTTATGAAGAGTAGAATCACATTTTTTTTTCCCCATATTTTTTGAAGACGACACCTTGTGAATGTTTCCTTGTAAGATATAAACTATTTGAACTCTCTAAGTTGATAAGCAGAACGATACCCATAAATTAATGAACTTCATCCAGCTGTCCATTACTTCTTTCCGATTGCCTTTATTTGTCCATCAATTAAGAATTTCATTTCACTAACCATTAAGAACTCAAATCAGTCATGTAATTACTTTTAAAATGCAGAAACATAGTGACGCCCAAACTTATTATTATCTATAGAAAAATATATTCTAAATGATTTATTTGAGTAATTTATACCTTCAAAAAAACATTGGGTTGTCCAGTTTTAGACCTTTCGCAAACTGGACCAGGCCCGCATTTCGCCAGATGCCAACCGTTGTTATAAATGAAATTTAGATAACAGAAATATAAAATTGTTTATTGGTTAAATTGCTTTTAAAAAATCTCAAAACAAATGTACATATTTACATTAATTTTCATAAATAAATAAATTAATTAAAATAAATAATTAAAGAAGTATCAAATATTCGAAATGTCCCTTAAACTAAATGTTAACTATTTACTCCTCAATGTCCCCTTTAAAAAATAACAGCACATTAATTAATTTTTATACAGATTTATTCTGCGAATATAATATTTTCCTTTCTGAAATACGTATTTTGTTTCTTTACAAACTTGAATTTATCAAAACAAGTCATTCTATATGTTTTCTTTTTTTTCTATTTGGACGTTTATGACCACCGTAATTTATCTTCATTTTGCTTTGTAAAGACACTCATTTGTTGACAACATACAAACAGAATCCTAATTTCATCCAGATATCATCAATTTCTCTATTATTTAGAGCTCAGTGAATATCAAGAAAACCCTGTTTACAGCAATAACAGCCAATGACATCAATCTCTTTCATGTTTAATTCTTAAAGATTTATTTTTGTATCCTGAAAATCACACTGCTGAAATCGATTAATATTTTTCGAGCTTTTATTATTATGCTCAAATAAATATATGTTATACATTTATGATGGTCATATATGTGTAAGCTTGTCAGAAAATATAATATAAATATTAAAATATTCAAAGTAAAAGAATTCTATGTCTACATTTTATAACGTAAACATACATGAGATTTGCATCATCATAAAAAATATAAAAAATAATAAATAAATAGATAAATAAATAGATAAATAAATAGATAAAAAGAATGATTAAAAAACAGAAACTTTTGCATTAGAAGAATTAGAAGAATTAGAATGATAATTATTTTTTATTATACACATATATAAACAAATTCTAGCATTATATATTCGTTCGCTATCACCTTTTCCTTAATATATACGAAAATATACATATATATCGGTTTAATTATATTGATTTTATACAGACAAATTTTACGCAGTTGACTGCATTGTATGAATTATTTTAAAAGAGAAAAATTAACTTTTTTTTTCATTTATTTCAGTACCTGAATTACTTGTTATTTATAAAAAACATGGGGTGGCTTAACTTGACTTTCCGAATATTAAGAAATTGGCGAAGAACAATAGATTGCATAAATAAATTAAAGTCAGACAAGTCATTAAATAAACAAAAGTAAAAATTCTAATAGGGTATTTTGTGTATGTTTTTCCTTTTTTTTATTTTAAGCTATTGCAATTCAAATAATTTGAGCCCATAGATCATAATGATAAACATTTTTTCATTGTGTCCCTGTAAAAATCTCAAAGTGATAGATTCACAAAAATCCTTATAATTCATGTGATTGTGACCTATAACATGTGTAAAAATTTTCTGCTCAATCAAGTAGTAAGACGTTTAGACGCTATCTTTCTTTATATAATTTGAGCACATAAGCAACAATGAAAAAAAACTATAAGTGCTATATTCTTCTGAATTTGTACAGTTTGGGTGATTGTGATCTATAAATTGTATGTAAATTTTCAGCTAAATTGGATATGACGTTTTGGGCCGATAGGCCATAACAATAGATACTATATATTTGTTTCCCTGCAAAAAAAAAAAAATAATAATAATAATAAGCGCTAGATTGACTGAAATCTATACAGGTTGAGGAACTGTTACATTTAATATGTGTATAGATTTCTGTCTCAATCATATAAGGCATTTAGACGCTATCGCACATTAAAAAATTTGGGCCCATAGGTCATAATGATAAAGAATATTTCTTTGTATCCCTGTAAAATCCTATAAGTGCTAGATCTACTAAAGTCTAAGCAATTTATCTCAAAGTGGCTTGTAAAATGTGCATAAATTTTCAGCCCCATCGAGTGAGGCGTTTAGACTCTATGGTACTTTTAAAAAATTGTGTCCGTAAGCCATATTGATAAAAAACATTTCATTGTGCCCCTGTAAAAGAAACTATAAGTGATAGAGTCACCAAAATATCTACAGTTCGTATGACTGTGACATGCGTATAAATTATTAGTTTATTCGAATAAGGTGTTTAGACAATATCGCACTTGACATTTGAGCCCATAGGCCATAATAATATTTAAAAAAATATATTTGTGTCTCTGTAACCAAAATTATAAATGCTAGATTCACCAAAATCTATAGCGTTCGTGCTATTGTGATTTTTAGCAAATGTACCAACTTTCTGTTCCGAGAGTATTTGCTTTTTAAGAATTTATTAACCAGAAATTTCCTATTCCATGCCGAACTTTGATTCAGCACGTAAACTTGCTAAAACTTTCAAAAAAATATTAATGTGTAATACCTATTTATATAGTAAATGTGGTATAAATTGTGAAATACACTAAATGTTATTATTAGAGTTTTTTAGACCCCTCAAAAAAAAAAAAAAAAAAAAAAAAAAAAAAAAACTATAATTTTTAGGTTAAAGAACAATTTTTAAAGACATTAATTGTCTACTCATTCTTAACCATTTGCATATAGTGTTCTTAAGAGTAACCGGAAATAGCTTTTTCAATATTATGATGAAATTTCTCATATAAATGAATGTGAATATAGCTAAATATTAGTTCCCCATCATATAGGTATGGGGAACTTAGGTAATCGTGAAAATCTCTGTTTTTTTACTTTCTTTACACGTTTTCAGGTGTGAGGAATCCGAAAATGAGAAAATTTGTATGGTGTCTGTTAGTCTGTTAGTCCATTCGTTTGTTAGTTTGTTAGTCTGTGTACACGATATCTCAAGAACAACTAGTCGCAGAGAGGTCAGATCAGTTTTAAAATATTACTTTCGACACTGGCAAGAACCCTATTCATTTGCAACATTCGATTTTAAAAACTTCGTAAGTTATTAGAAATTTACGATTTTCTTAACAAGGGAGAATAGGACAAAAATTCACTTAAACGTGCATTAAATGGCAAATTTTTACTGTAAAAATGTCAGACCAGTTTTAAAATATCAGTTTTGATGCCGGAATGAACATCAGTAACTATAAATATGGTACTTTGAAATTTTCGCAAGATATTGGAAATTTACGAATTTCTTAACATGGCAGTATAGGGCAAAATTTCACATAAACGTCAATTTTAAGCGATATTTTCATCGTAAAGATGTCAGACTACTTTTTAAATATTTTTTAGGATACTGGCATGAACATTAATGACTATGAATTTTCAAATATAAAAATTCCGTAAGTTATTGGAAACTTACGAATTCCTTAACATGGCAGAATAGAGCAAAATTTCACATAAAAGTCAATTTTGAGGGATATTTTCATCGTAAAGATGTCAAACCACATTCGAAATATTATTTAGGTTACTGGCATGAATATCATAGACTATGATTTTTCCAATTTAAAAAAATCGTAAGTTATTTGGAATTTACGATTTACTTAATATGTCAGAATAAGGCAAAATTGAGCATAAACTTTCATTTTTAGGATCATAAATACAACTTCAAAATATACATTTATGATATTTTTTATGATTGAATACAAATATTCTAATAGAAAAATTTCGTAAATTATTCGTAATTTACGATTTTATCAACATAGCGAAATTGTAATTTTTTCATATAAATATGAATTTTGAGGATTATTATATTGGAAATAGTAGCATGAAACATAAACAACGGAATTGACCCTGATTAATAGTTTAAAATAAGATAAATATATCGAAGTGAACGATGGATAACCTATTAGGCGGGGATTTCTTTCTGTTACTGTGTCAAGCTTTGGTCAAATTCATTTTTTTTTTAACATGATTAAAATATGTCTCGCACTAGAAATGTATGAGACCATAAATATGGTGGGGAACTGAGTAGAGTCCGCCTATGCCAACTAGTTCTCATATAGATAGATATTCTCATTTAATTATTCCCTTATAAATAAAATAGTTTATTAAATTATCTTTTTTTATTAATTGAATGACTCACAAGTCATATTTACGAAATTTTAATTCTTGCCATTTGTTTTTCATAACTAATTATAAAATTTATACTTTAAACTGCTACATCATACGAATAAAGAAAAATATTTTATGCTTTTGGGCATATAATTTTGGAATTAAAATTTAAAGTAAATACACTTTTTTTTTTTTTTTTTTTTGCAAATTATGATGCAATTGAAATAATGGCAATACTATATTAATACAATTATAAAATTTATAGCAAGGAAAGTAAATATTTCGGATTACAATGAAAAAAATATTTATATTGATCTTGCACTTAATTATATATATTCTCACGTTATAGATTGTAAGAACTTAGTTTGTTGACAAAAAACAAGTAAATTGATGAATTAAAAAAAGTAATATATATACAAGTTTGTATAAATCATATGTTTAAGCAGTTTACCTTTATATGCATAGTTATCTTTTAAATGGCAGGATGATATAATCCTTATTTTAGCAGTGTATAAAACTGTTCAGTGAAAAGTACATTAGACTTCTACCCTCTTCCAAGGCGGTCAATTATTAGAATATATTCTCTCCCGCTATAACATGTAATATATCTGCAAATAGTGCGTTGATAGAGAAATATTAATTAAATGAATTTATTAAAAAACAAAATAAAATTAAATAAAAATATGCAAGTTTGTGGAAATCATATTGTTAAGAAATATTTCAATTGGTGGATGATATATGTATATACATACATACATACATATATATATATATATATATATATATATATATATATATATATATATATATATACATATATATATAATATATATATATATATATATATATATACATATATGTATATGTATTTGTTTTACATCTGGTTAGCAATAAGTTTGATCATCATT
The DNA here is from genome assembly GCA_963930645.1 of Salticus scenicus. Classification (NCBI taxonomy): domain Eukaryota; kingdom Metazoa; phylum Arthropoda; class Arachnida; order Araneae; family Salticidae; genus Salticus; species Salticus scenicus. The sequence goes on along the minus strand of OZ005654.1, from coordinate 68,913,208 downwards.
AAAATAGAAATTTCACCAGATAATTTAATTAAACATATGTTTCCATGAATATTTTATAAATATTTTTAGTAATAAATTACTTGCATATACGAAAAAAATAAATGTAGGTGAGATAAGTTTGATAAAATTACTAATAAATATGCAAACTAAGTTGAAAATAAATTATCTACTTTGCCACCGGCACCACATTCTAATGATTTTTTTTTTTTTTTTTTTTTTATTATTATTTCACTTAATATAAAAACATTCATGTGTAGCTTCGCGTTATGTAAATTTGAAATACCTGCTAGCTTTTGTGTTTTTCAACACTGATATAGTGAGAAAGATTTGTTATATTTAATGAGTGAAAAGAGTTACAGAGGTTTTTGAAATATTTCTAATTCAAATTACTGGTACCGATAAAACATAGAATTTTGCATCGACGTTACAAAACACTTCTTTTGATTATTACAAAAGATTAAGTAAAGTGTCAAAAGAAAATGTTTTATTTTTATTTTTAGTAGTTGTGTATATTTACCATAAATCCCATATCATCAGTAACTATACTCTAATTAAGAAAAGTAGTAATAACAGATATTCTAATGCACATCGAGCGATTTTCAGCCATAGACCCTAATTTTTAAGAATTATTTTGTGTTAATCACTAAACAAATGATAAATTTTCTTTTACGTCATATTCGAAATTAAATATCCTTTTGTCCTTACCATATAACATCACTGATTTCTATAAACTTAAATACTATTCTAAATTGTTAAAATATACCAACGATATTTTTTGCACATAGACTAGAAGGTGCTTAAAAATTTTTGTATGCACCTTATTTAATTATTATTTTTTTTTTTTTTAGTATAAGGTAAAAATTTATTATTATTATTACCAATTAGTATTTATTAATATGTACTACAAATATAGAATACAAAATTTCAACTTCCTGATAATATATTTTTCTTTTTTTTTATTAAGTTGATAAAAAATACATTCACAGACACTTACAGCGATAGAACCCCGGTTTTTGAATTTACATAATCTAAAAATATAGAATAATGCCTAAATTCATTTTTTCAATATTATATACTTCACGAACTCAAAATTGCGGTAGCATATGTGGGTAAAAAGTGAAGAAGGTTAAAACATTTTATACATTTCAAGGAAAGGCCCTCATGTAGGCTTAGAACGTATACAATATAAATTTTAATTTTAGAGTATTATGAAATAATAGATAATGCAAAATACATTTTTAAATGTGAAAATATATAAAATTATGGTTAAGAGTTATACAAGAAATGACATTTATAATAACTGTTTTTCTGTACGTGTATTTTTAATCCTGTAATTGAAATTAAATATATTATAAGAATAAATATTTAAATTTATCAGAAAAATAATCATTTAGTTTAATTCCTTGGAATATACAGACTTTACATTTTTTTTTTTTTTTTTTTTTTAAGTATTTTTTTTTTCCTTTACTAACTTAGTTTGAAAACATTAATTTAATGCTTGCGGTCGAAAGCGCTTAATCACTATTATTCAACCTGATACTAGCAGTATAATTGGAAAATTCTTTTCCCGGAAATAAAGTTAATTAGACTAAAGCTTTCTGGAATGTTGCAAATGAAGAACGTTCTCGAAAGGCAATAATTATTGAGCTATGATCACTTTCTGGGATTATTTCTTAATTGAGTAAGACTTAGATAAATAACTCATAATCTGTTGAAGTAATTCTTGCCATTGCTTTCATATTAAATAAGAAGATCTATGAAACGAAACGAATTAATGCAAATCTGTTTGAATATATATATAAGAATTAGTAAAATAAATGATTTTTTGCATGATTGATTTATCATTTTGAGAATATTAAATAATTTGAAATGTTTTAATCCATTTTTAAACAGTTAAAATATAGGCACCTTTTATCCCCTTTTTTATACCGTTTTTATTTTAATCATTGTATTTTAAATGTATTATCACTAAAGCGAAGATGATATCCCCTATTTGGAGGATCAAGATTGAGATCTCATGTATCCGAACCACCCTTAGGGATGAACCTCAGACCGTTGATAATTACCCATACAGTAGCACTAGCGCGACATAAAACTCCACCCCACCTGAACCTTAACTTCGTATGTATTTATTTCAGTTTCTTTTCTCATAATATTACATATTATGTATGATAACAACTAGTAGTGGTTAAATTTTTTTTTTCTAGTCAAGTAACTTAAAATCAGTAAATGTTAACTGTTTATTAAGTCACTTTGTTGCATAATGTCTGTAAAATACCAATGAGTTAATGTCATTTCTACAGAGATTCATTAAAACATTATTTTATTAACTGTCCCTATCCTGGATCATCACACTTAACAAACTGTTTGTACAATTCCCAACAGATGTCGATAATATATTACGTTTTCACAATATAATATTAATTTATTTCTAAAGTGTAATACATGATGCGCATTTGTTTTGTTACTAAAAAGGATTAATTTTAATGTGAAATATTTCAGTTGCAAATATACAAATTGTATAACATCACAAAAGCAAAATTTAAGATTAAATGCTTTTACCCTTTCTTAAAGCAAACCTTATTGTTTTTTAGTTTTTTTTTTTTTTTTTTCTTAAATACATATAAATTGAAATTGTCAACATTCCGATGTTATATGTGATTTTTTAGTTATATGCCAAACATACAAAGAGTTCTGTTTTGTCATTAAATGTTTAATTTCCCTTTATATACAGTCTGATATCAGCTTTATATAGGTTTGGATATCGAATCCCTTTGTATTCATCCAAATAATTGATGAAACATATTATTATTAACGTAGTTTTTTAAGCCTCTACGTAAGAGACGAAAGTAAAATTCACAAGAAAACTACTCGCAAAAAATGACGATGCATAAGATATAAATCGAGTTCCTCGCATCTTAAATTGTTTATAGACTATACGATAGCGAATGTCAGAAAAATTGAATAGATTAAAAGTTCATTTTTGTATGTGTATATATATTGTAGTGTGCAATAACTATTTTATGTTCAGAACCTGAAGCAAGTGAGGGTTTTACACATACCAGATATTCAAAGTACAAAAAATCTGTGTTAAAAATGCTATAGTATGTAAGCTAATTTTTATAAGTTTAACCAGATAAAGTTTGTTATGACTGGTGACTATTGACTTATGAATGGTTATGACTGTTATAAAAATCAGTAATGAATGAATATTCTCGAAACAATGCAATAAAACAGTCTTTCTACCTCCACAAATAAAATTAACACTGTTAATTACACTACACAGCAAAAGTTTTGTTAATTTAGGAACAACCAAAAATTTCGTAGTCTGAATGAAATTTGAAACCATCGAAAGAAATGTCACAGTGGTTTATAGAAATTTCCTTTTGGAAATTCCGGTATGGCATAGAAAGAAATCTGTTGCTGCCTTTTGGCTAGCTACTGGCCATTACACTTTTTTTAAACATCTTCATCGAATAAACATTCTTGGAAAACTAATTTGCAAACTGTGCAACACTAATGATGCCTTAAATTTACTTCGTTGCCCAGAACTCAATGCTGGAGCGCTCTGAAATCGATACTGGGATGCAAGACACAAAACAGATTTATTAAATATTCTGTACATAGAGATTAATTTCGTTGTTCATTGTTCTAGTTTTGTATTCTGGGTGGGAACATGACAACTAGCATGTCCTATTATTAAATTATTTTTTAAAACAAATATCGACTTTGTAGTTTTTGGATTATTATATTAATTTAGTTATGTTGATTTTATGAAGCATTAATATTGCTATATCTAATTTACATGAAGATTGTTATATATAATTTGCCAGTAATTTAACCTTGATTTTGTTGGGAGTATGCTAGTTTCGCCATGTTTCCGAAACCTGTTAGGCCTCTTTCAATTTAATTTATTGTCTGTTCTGCTGCTCCCACCCACTGAAGAGGAAGTGGAAGGGTGTTTTTCGCATGTAGTGATGTTTTTACAATTGTTCTTCGTTACTATAATTCGTTACTTTTTTTAACTTTTTTTCTTGTTATCCACGCCCACTTGTCTTCAAGTTTCTACATATTTTCAAAATTATATATATATATATATATATATTCCTGGTGTCTGCAGACATTTTGAAAATTCATAAAAATTGAAGATAGTAGAATTGAACGGGGTTGTGAAAAAAGATATTCTCGTGAAGAGGGATATATATATATATATATATATATATGCAAATATATAGAAATGTATACAAATATATATAAATATACAAGAGCTAAAAATTACAAGGTTTTATGATTAACATAGCTTATTTCTTGTTTGCTCTCCTACTTGTGCATGCATGAAGTTTTAATTGTGTAGCCTACTTGTTCGATAATGCATTATTGGTGAAGATGTTTTCCCTCATGTAAGAGCCGCCGAATGAATCTGCAGTTAGTAATGTTGCAATTAATTTGGAAACTGTAAATTGTGGTGATGGCTTATATATAGAATAGGATTTATTTGCCTGTACATCACTGAGGTCACCTGTAAGCCGAATGGAATTCAGTGGGATAAATCAGTTAAATAATTGGGATAAAAATTTTCTTATATATTTTTGTTGTTTTTAGCTATCGAAAAAATTATGACTAAAGGAAAATTGCCCAATTTTTTTCAAAATTTCAGGTAAAATACTTTTAATATAGCAAAAATTTAAATTGGCGTGTAATCATATTGAGTCCATGGTAGTAGGCAAGTTAAACAAGAATTATCTATCACAGATACAAGAATGGCATTTCATTTTTTACTGAATGAATGGAAAAAAAAAAAAAACAGATTTTTAAAAAGTTCCATTTTTCTATGCCACGTGATGTTTTTCCAGATAGTTGGTGTTCCACTTCGGAGTTTCAGAAATAAAAATCAATTTGTTTAAAATTTTTACTAGCTAATTTTTACTTTTACAGTAAATTCTGAGGATTATATTGTAATTTTAATCATAAATGCACGATATATGCATTAAAACTAAATTATCTAGAATAAGGGGACAAAATTTTTTAAACCCAATTTGAGGACAAATCATCGCAGCGTCTTCAAATTGAAGGGCCATTCGAGGACAGAACTAAATTATGCTTTAATTTGAGGACAATTGAAGATAAATTTCTAAATTCGAGGACATTTGTCCCCAAATGCTTTTTAAATTTCTGAGGATATAGGTCAAAATTCGAGGACTGTCCTCATCATTCGAGGACATTTGATCATCTTAATCTAGAACGCATTAAAATAGATTCAAATTAAAAACCATAATCATTTTTTTATTTAAAAATTTATGTTGTGCTTAAATTTTTAGCACACGGAAAAAAGAGGATAAGAAAAATGAAAGTAAAAAAGTCCTTACGGCTCATTCGGAATGGTAGGTTGATTTCTATTTTCTTATCAAGCAGCCGCCATTTTGAAATAAAATGACGGCTACCAATTATTAATAGACTTAGTTGTAATATTGGTGTGGGCTATGTACTTATTGGGTTTTAAGCAATACGGTTCAGAAATAGCTTCTTATGTGAATTTGAAATTTTCATGTGGCCGGCAAACAATATGGAGGGTCAAGTAGGCAAACAAATATATCAAATGTATTTGTGAGATAAGTCTACTGTACAAGTTTAGTTCAAATTAATTCAGAATTTGAAAAGTTATCGTGTTGAAATATTAAGTGGCAACACTTGGATGAAAATAGTGGAGCAAGTTGCTCAGTGAACTAATACAAGATATTTGAAAGATAAGTACACTGTCCATCTTTTGTACGAATAAATTCTGTATTTTAAAAGTTATCGCGATAGCAAATTCTCAATTAGAATCGTTGAAGTGAACGCAAATTTTAAATCAAAATGCGGAGAAACTTGCCCACTGAAATCATACATAATTGAATGATAAATCCATTTTTCAACTTTGGTTTGAATTGGTAAAGTATTTCAAAAGTTAACGTAATTAAAATTTTTCAAGTGTCCATCACTTGGAAACAATAAGATGTAGCAAGTGCTCCAGCAAACTCATCCAAGATATTTAAATTATAAGGTCACAGTCCAACTTTGGTTCGAAGCTGTGCAGTGTTACAAAAATTATTGCTATGAAAAATTTCCAAGTAGCAGTCTAAGTGGCTACAACTTGAAAACAAAATGGCGGAGCAACTTTCACAGCGAAAACATCCCAGATATTTGTATGATAAGTTCACAGTTCAACTATATTTCAAACTAATTCAGAAATTATCCTGATAAGAATTTTTCAAGCGGCACCGTGATTTCAAGTGGCCAACACTTGGAGAACAAAAATAAATAAATAAATAAATAAAATAAATAAATAAAGGAGCGAGATGCCCAGCAAAGATATCTGAGATTTTTGAATGATAAATCCACCACCCAAATTTGATAGGAATTGATTCAGTATTACAAAAGTTATCATAGTGATAAATTTGCAATTCAACGGCAGTTGTAAATGAAATGGCGGAACAAGTTACTAAGCAAAATTATTCAAGATATTTGAACCCTAAGTTCACTATTCGCTACGTAAACGTTCACGTATGCGATTTCCTATTATAATAACGTATCTATTATTATGATATCACAAATACTATTTTTTTCTACATAGCCATATTGTTTATTTTATTTTATTTTATTTTATTTTATTTATATTTAAGAATGAACATATATGCACATTATTTTTTACTCAACAGCTGCAGAAAATTAATCCAGATTTTCTACAAAACACAATATGTTATTAATATAAGCATAGCTGTTGAGATTGTTAATTTCTTAATTTTAGATTAGGCATGCTATTAAAATATTTTATAGTTAATAGTTATATAACTTAATGTATTATTTGTACACTTTTTATTTATTTATTTATTTATTTATTTATTTATTTTTTTTTTTTTACGTAATACAATGCATAAAAAATGTTGTTTATTCCGTAAAATATACCAAAATATTCTCAATAATGAAACCAGCAAAACAAACATTTATATTAAATTTAGTGTTTTCATTCCTTATACATATGAATGGGCGTAATGTATGGCTTGTGTCTATTATTTCCTTTTTGGAAGTTATCTTGATTGATGCTTTATTTTGGCTCTGTATTTGTTTTCCTTTACGCTGCGCTGAATGTATTTAAATTTATTCAACAAAGATTTAAAGGAGAAATTCCCTAGTGTTTCAAATTTTCATACATTAATTTTGGATGTTTTTTAGCGTATAAAGTTTCTCAATATTAATTGAAGTGTCATTTTTGTGCATTTTAGAAGCTTGATATGATAAAATATTTGATTTAAATACCTAGTAATGTAATTGCCTTAAAATAGGAATTAAAACTAATGTTGTAAAATTTATTAAATCTCCATCCTACACTATGTTAAATATGTAGATTATAATATTCAGAGTACCTTTATTTCAATATCTTAATTTTTCTTAATTTTCTTAATTAATCTTATTTCAATTTTTATAATATTCATTTATATTTTCTTAGTATTTTTTCCTGTATAATAATGAATAATATTTTATAACTATGTAGTAAAATATAACACTTAATTTATCAAACATATCAAACGTTTTTGTTTGATATTAGTTTATGTGTTTAGAAAAACAGCCTGTCTACACACACACACACACATATATATATATATATATAGAGAGAGAGAGAGAGAGAGAGAGAGAGAGAGATATAGATAGATAGATAGATAGATAGATAGATAGATAGATAGATAGCTATAGATAGATTGATAGATATATAGACTTATAGATAGATATATAGACATATAGATAGATAGATTGATAGATATATAGACACATACACTCATGTCCATAAATTAAGGTTAATTCAGAATCATACGGAAATCGAACTTTAATGTAAAAATTTCACCTGTAGAAACACCACACACATCTTTAAGAATAATATGAAAATTATAGGAAGCCATTAGATGACACCGATATGATGTTACAGTGACAAAAGTGTAAGAAGGGGTAGATGATGAATGGGAACAAAGAATGAAAATTGTTCACAAGCGTTATGTACGCCGCTCAGTGTCTCAACCGAATAGTTATGACACAGATGACGCATGCAGATAATTTTTTTACGTGGTAGAATTATCAGCTGACTAAAATGTGGGCATACTCAGATAGAAGTATCGGGGGAACTTGTAATCACCTAAAGTGTCATCTCTAGGGTTTGACATCGGTTCCAAAATGATAGAAATGCCAGTTGACGTTACAGTACTGGTCGGGTCCGAGTTACAATGCCGAATGACGACCGGTATTTGACAGTAATTGCCAAAATGAGCAGATAAAGCACAGCATCAGATCTGTCTCGTCAGCTCTCTGCAGCCACGGGTATCACAGTTTCAAGGCAAAACGTATATAGGCGTTTGGGAGATATTGGTCTATCTGATGGCAGGCCTGTTAGATGTGTTCCGCTCGCGGCAATGCACTGTTGCTAGCGGTTAACTTGGAGTACAGAACATGCAATGTCGACAGCAGCACCGTGGATTTATGTGATGTTTTCCGACGAGTCCAGGTTTAGATTTCAGTGGAATTCACGCTAGACTTCCATATGTAGAACGTCAGGTACCAGTTACCACCAAAACATCATTGAACGACACCGTTACTGTGGGGCAGGAGTGCTCGTCTGGAGTTGGGGGGGGGGGGTCATATTGGACACCAGAACAGATCTGCATTTCAAATCGGAACCATGACAGGACAAATTTATCGGGACATCATTCAGGAACAACATGTACGTTTGTTTAGTGGTGCCATGCGCCCAGAATTTGTGTTTAAGGATGACAATGCGCGTCCTCACCGTGCAAACATTTTACACGGATGCTTACAATCTGAAGCTATCACTCGCATGGATTGGCAACATTCTCACCTGACTAGAATCCGATAGAGCATGTGTAGGGCATGCTTTTCGGCGAGTTGCAGCCTGTTAACCACCTCCTACATGTGTACCGGAACTTCGGAGAACATTGCTTACTGAGTGTAATAATCTATCCCAATATTATATCAATAATTTAATACTCAGCATTCTTAGACGTTGTGAGGACTGTGTTTAATCATCTGAGAGACATACAATATATTAACCATCACACCAACCATGTAAAAGTTAAGTTATTGTAAGGGAGATATTTTTTGTAATTGCTTCAGGGAGCAAAAATCGTAGTTTTTATAAGTAGTATCTTACATAAATTACCTTTTTTTTGTTTTTGATCTTTTGTTTAATAAATGGGCTTTATGAATAACTCTTGTTTGTTTTGCTTCTGAAACTTTATTTGCCTCAGCTAGCATTATCCTTAATTTATGGACATGAGTGTAGATATATAACCCAATGGAAGGTAATCTCAAAATACACAGAGGTCTTCGTCAATGAAGAATCCTCCACATGCAGGAAATGGAAAGATTAGAAGTTTGTCATTTCGCATTCCCCAGGACTGGTAAGTTGTCTACCAGCCGAAGAGGGTTTTCCCTGTTTGGCTAGGGTGTTTTCATTCTTCATTACATTTTTTTTTTTTTTAATATGAATTACACTTTATATATTTATATAAATATATAAACATATTGATGTATTGTATAAACGCGCTTTATTTGAGAATATAATTTGTATTAATTGTTTTAATCTTGAAACCTTTGCCTATATATATATATATATATATATATATATATATGTGCTTTCATCTTTGAGATGTTGGGGCTAGGGATGTATTTTCTCTTTAAAGCAAACATCCCTTCTGAAACTTCGTATTCTTTTCATTTTTGCATGGATCGGTGGTGGAGCTCCCTTGACGAAGATCTTCATGTATTTTGGGATTACCTTTCATTTATTTATCAATTTATTTTCATATTATATTTCCATTTTCTGCATTTTGTGCATTGGATTAAAATACTTCGTTTCAGTTTTTAAGTACCAGGTTTTTCGTAACTGACTTTCAGATTTAAATTTCATATATATATATATATGCAGGATCAGCGTAAAGTTCAACATTTTCCCAGCTATTTAAGTTCACTATAAAAATGTATTACACGTATTTTCAAGTTCATATTTCATTACTCAACCTTAATCTTTACAACTTTGTAAAGATATCTATTTTATTTAGGAATTTATCCATGAAAGATAAAAGAACTGCTGTAATTAGCATATAAAAATAAAAAGATATAGCATTGCCAGCAAAAGTAAACTTTTCTCTGTAGCAAGAAGAGGTTTGGAGAAATTCTTAACGATCTCTTAGAAACCTCCCTAAGGATCTTAAAATCAGTAGATGGTCTGTCGGAAATACTGTCAAAAGCAACCTTATAAATTCACCCTTATAAATTACGAAATCTGTTTTCTTAATAATACAAATAAAGCCTCACTGCTTGAAAAATAAAAGGTGATGAAACGCTTGCACATAGGCGCCAACATAACGTTCTTTTACTGACAAAAATAAATACAACATATAAAGTGTCCATAACAATCAGAATGACAGTTGCTAATCTGTAAAGGCACAAAAAGCAATTTCAATGTGTCTCGATCATACTATCCACCTTCATCATTTGTTTGAGAAGGGATTCATTAATCTGGAAAGAGTCCTCTAATTTTCTTAGATAAAAATGTAAAAGGCAATGTGAAAAAGTATCAAAATAATGTCTAGGAGCCAATTATATCATGGAAATTTCGGCATTCGAGCGAAATAATGAGGGAATTTTATCGAAAAACACTGTCCTGACAGTTGGGAGAAAGATGCTTCGCTCAGTAATTTTCCCATTTTAAAACTCCTACACTACTCAATCTGGTCTATTTCTGAAGATAGGGCTTGCATGAAGAAGCGAATTTTACTTCAGTCTTTAAAAGGAGGTTTAGAGGGAGCTTAGAACACAATTACCCCTCATATGCAAACAAGCATCACTGATGATTTTCCCAAACGTATTAATTTATCTATCAAGGAAATTTAGATCATTTCAAAATTTAACTGATCTTTGTATATTCTTTTTAATACAGAACTTTTATAATTTATAACTTCTTTAAATGTTGTTTACCAAACCTACACTCTTCTTAATTTAATTTTAAAACTAAACATTTATAGCGATTATTTTTATTACAGCATATTTTAATTATATAATATTATGTGATAGTAAAATGCACACTCTCTTTTTCAGTTAAAAAACAAATTTAATACACAGAAATATTTGAAAATATCATTAAAATTCTTCAAACATTTTTTTTTTCTTTTTTTTTTTTTATTCTTCAGGAGAGGGGCATATTTATATTATCTAATTTTTTATAAATAGAAATAATTTACATATCCATAACAATAAATGCAATATTAGAAACTAACACTTAATGAATTATGTGAAAATTTGCAAAGGTATTAACTAATCAAATGATCAGACCTAGTAGCTTCCTCTGTGAAAATTTGCAGAAAGTATGTGGGTTTATGTCCTGCCTATGAAGGCAATGTATGTAAAATTGGCCATGGGTTTACAAAAATGAATTCAAGGTCACTTTCATTTATTAATGTGTCTACAAATAGTATAATAAATAATTTAAATAGATACTTTTTGCAATATTTTGGTCCATTTCGAATCAAAACAAACGTATATCAAAATTCGTATTTTATATTAACACTCCTTTACGCGGGCGGTCTACGATCGTAGACCAGGTATGTTTTAAGTAACATATTTCCTAATAGGTGGCACTGTCTCACGCACTTCCTTCTCAGCAGCTGTTTATGAAGTTTATTTAAAATTACTTTATCCCTTTTAAAATACTTAAAGGAAAAGAATAAACTACGTTTTGATCAATATTTTATTTTCCTCTTGAATTTTAAACCGTAAATAAATTTGGTCTACGGTTGTAGACCGTGCGCCTAAGCACGTCAGTAAAAGTTGCGCGCCTAACGGAGGGTTAAACATTTTCTTAAATATATACATAAATTTAGCTCTAAGGTAGAAAGTAAAAATTATATCTCCTAGTGAGATATGTCTTCTTTTATTCATTTTATAATATGCATTTTCTGCTTTCTCGAGAGCGAGAGGAACAGAAAGTTAGTCTATTCTATTAACATCAGCTATTTAAATTCGATTTCTAAAATGAATGCATTTGGATAAAAAAGAACAAAACAAATTTTGTAACTCTTGCACATACATCGTTCAAAATTATTTAGTAAAAATGCTGATATATCACTAGATATTTGATCTTTGTTTTTTATTCTGATCGCAGTGCGTTATTGATGAAATAACGCACTGTGCACGTATTTCTATGTATGTAAATGCATATAATAATATTGTAAATTAGTTTGCTATTATTATTATTTTTTTTTATAGACTTGTGATTTTAATATAACTAACTATTAAAAAATCACACTATATAACATGATTTTGTTACTCAACAAACAATTTTAAATTAATTCATGTTTATTAGTTTTTTAATCTGTAATTTTCTGCTCTTTACACAAAATAAATAAATTAAATAAATAAGTGAAGAAACTGGAATTTATTTTCCTTTTTTCTCAGGGAAACTGAAGTCCAGTTCACTCTATCAACGTCGTTTATACGAATTTTAATGTATTTTCTTATAGAAAGTTAAATACATTTATATAAAGAAACAATATAAATTTTGTTAATTCTTGCACTTGCGTAGAAAAAAAGTAATAAAAATGCTCAATTTTTATGAAATATTTATTTATTTATTTATTTATTTTCTCTGATTGCTCTGTTTTGAATATATTAATTAAATTTTTATATAAATAGTTTTACACTTGGTTCAATAATCTGCATGCAATAATCAAAATTTGGCATTAGAAATAATGATAATAATAATAATAATAATAATAATAATAATAATATATGAATATACTTGCTATTTATATACGAAAGAACGTCTACAATTAAAATAAGCCTCATAACCATACGCTACAACTATACAGCCTATTCAAAGAATTACTCATTTCACAATTTTTCAATTACTGATATTTCTTCTTTATTTTCTTACGAGTCCCATTTTTGTCTTCTATAGAAATCTTTCTGCGAAATATGTGATGAATAACATGTTCTTTTAAAATGTTTCTAGATAATTAGGTAATATTCTATAATTTTAACAAAACGCCTAAAATGAAAGAGCTTTTTCAGTTATAACAAAGTGCTGTATAAATATATATGCATTTATATAAGTATGAGTATAAACTGGGAATGACACATACTTTTTTAAGAAAATAATTTATTTTACATATGATAATTATTTATATATATATATATATATATATATATACATTTAACATACAACATGTTGGTTAATTGTAATTAAATTCTACTAATTTATACATTCCTATGTATACCCTAGTTACGAAAAAAAATATGTAATAGAGAAACTTTAAAAAAAGTAAATTTTCAATTCTCTGTCTCTAAAAATATTGGAATTATTTTTCTGCAAGATATATGAAAGAAACATTGCGATCAAAACAAAAATATTATTAATATATATATATATATATATATATATATATATATATATATATATATATTAAGTCAAGTTAAATGTAATTTATTTTATCTATCTAAAGCGTCAGTATTTCAAGTAAAATTGATAAAAGAATTTCGGAATCCGAATTTACTGGCTTCAGCATCCTTTTATTGTTTGTACTTTGTTTCGCTAAGTTTGATGTTTTGTTGTAAATCTCAAAGGATAAGATTCTTCTAATACGATATAAAGAACAAAAGTATTTCGCTTTAAAGGCTTAGAAATACGTCTAGAGACTGGAAAAACAATTGCGTAAAAAATCATCACTATCACTATCGAATTCTCTTTAACGATTTTGTTTATCGATGTTCAATAAATCTCGAGACTTGGATTTAAAATTCTTTAAGAGTGTGTGTTGGAATTCCAAAGATCTAACGTTTTTTTAAGCATTTCTTTTTGGAAGGTTATTTGATTATCAACAAAAAAAAATGAAAATTTGATGTAAGAAAAATAAATAAATAAATAAATAAGAATAGCTTGGATCAGTAAAATATAAGTCGTTTCTATTTTTATTATTTTTAACATTATTATTATTTCTTCTTTCTTTTCAAATTTTTGTGCCCATTTTTTTTTTCTTTGTATATTCTTGTTCTTTCTTTTTTCTTTTATATTTTTAATATTAAAATTGCTATATCTTACTTATATTAATACTGATTTATATATATATATATATATATATATATATATATATATATATATATATATATATATATATATATATTATCTTATATATTATTTTTAAAGAATTTTTAAACGTACATTTTCTTTTTTTTTAAATTTAAATTACATAAACATAAGATAAGTAATATATAGTACTTTGAAATTAAGCGATGTATATATATATATATTCAAAACCACAAAGAAAGAATCAGACACGAAAATAAAATCAAAACATTACTTCTAATATCAGTTACTGTCTCATCTGTTTCAATGTAAATAGATGCATTTATACGTAAATATTTTATTTTCATATTATGTTTTACGATGATACATAAATATTTTATTTGGTTTATCTATAATTATAATTAGGTTTCATATTTCATTTCAAAACAATACACATTTTTTTTTCTTTACAGGCTTATCTTGCTGGTGATAATGCTTTGTTGTCCTTGAAAGTAATCATACTTTTTTCACAATAGGACAGTCTCTGCAGCGGAGAAGCTTTCTAGTTCTATTTTATGTGCAGTCTTTGTTTATTTAACGAAAGGCTTGGTTAACAACGATCGAAAGCACTACCAGCAATCAAAGACGACATACTCATTACAATTTCTTTTTTCAATTTGAGAAATAAGATAAGTCTGGTACACTCTTGGCATGGCTATTGTTTGTATGGGATAATATTTACAGACCCTAGCAGAACACCTGTAGAGTTATAACATGCGCAATGTTCGGATAGGCTTTATCATGGGGATTGAGTGATCTAACTTTGACCAACTAAAACCATATTTCTATCAATATTTGTAGAAAAGTACGATGGTATTTTTCTGTAATACGTTTCTGACACGGAACATTGTTTTTAACCCATATCGTGCCAAGCATTATTATTTTCTCTTTATAAAACCTTAAATAATATTTCTTTAAGCCTATGTTTACACACACACACATACACACACACACACAAAAAAAAAAAAAAAAAAAAAAAAAAAAAAAAAACCAAATTTTCATTAGATTAATCGGTGCAGGCTGTCCTAAAAATAGGACAGTGGTTTAGGACAGTCGTAACTAAAAGGAAAACAAACCATCTCTCTCTCTCTCTCTCTCTCTCTCTCTCTCTCTCTATATATATATATATATATATATATATATATATATTATATTTATTTTACCAGTACAAAAGTGTTGAATATTACCTCAATAAATTTATATGACCATTATTGTTGAACGTAAAACCTTTTTAAGTATTGATGTAATGAAAATGCAATGAATGAATCTTCAAAAACCGTCATTTTAAAAATTAAAAAATATATATATTAAACTAAATAAATTTAAACTAACGATAAAGACACATATATATTTTCTAGACTTTCAAACAATATATCGCCTTTATATTGAATTAAAATATTCAAAAGAATTTACATAAATACCACTTATGCATGGTGTCCTATTTTTAGGACGATGAGGAAATATGGGTTTTAATGATCATGACTTGATGATCCTAAACTAAGTTCATATAGTAATTTTTTACTCTCAAGCATAACTAGAAAAAATATTTCAGTCATAAGAGATATGGAATTGTCATGAGAGATACTCTTCAATTGTTTGACTGTCATTTAGTCTTAAGTTCAAAATTTCTAATTATGCTGCAATCCAATATTAGCTCACCTTTAATTTCAAGCAAAACACGATGAATTTTGTTTGTGATTTTGCCTCATAAAGTTTCAATCCATATGCACTTTATTATGTCTTGAAAACTGACCATAATCAAAAACTCTAAAGGTTTCTTTTCTAACCTGTATCACCTGTATTAATAAAAACCCAATTATAGATATCGTTGAAGGTAGAAATGTTTAAAAATCTTTTTTTTTTTTTTTTTTTTTTTTTTTCTAGATTTTTGCATTACAATTTACCTAATCTTTTTTGTTCTGTAATTCCTCGTAAAAACAGTACTGTGAGCGATATTTTTGACATGACTCTCGTAAATGTAAGTAGCTCTATACCTTTCCACTGTAAAAAAAAAATGTGTAAGAATAGACAACATTATTGAGGGAATTTATTTCCCTCAACAATGTTGAGAAATAATTTCAGCTATAGCTGTGTAACATTGTGGCAGTTTACTTGCCACGATCATGTAGAGGAATGTTACCAGTTCTAATTGCGTAACATTCCACTGTATGCATCTGTTAAACAGCTATAGCTGATAACATTTCTCAACATGGCTGAGAAAAACAAAATCCCACAAGAATGGTGTGTATTCTTACACATAATTTTTTATAGTGTGGCTATTAAATTATTCAAATGAAATTTTTTCAAAGCTTGTGTATGCGCAGTTAAAAAATACTTAGTAATAATGTTCATGTATCGTAAGTTAATTAACATTTTTGCATTCTTAATGCAATATGTCGAGTCGTCTACGTTAAATTTCCTAAAAATAGTTTGCACTTATTCTAGTACCCTGCGTGTTAAAATTAAAAGAAAAAACAAATTGGCAATTTTTAAAGGAACAATTATATCTCCACGTATATACGTAATAGCCTCATATTTTTTATTAAGAATTAGAAGAATCCTCACAGTCATACGCTACAGCCAAAACGCATTCTAAGCACTATTTCTTACAGGGGGATACAAAACATTTTGATACTTGTTAAATTTTTTATTCGTTACCTTTTCCTCTGCAGGACAAAACTTTTGCAGAAATATATGAGGTATGACATGCTCGTTCTACTCGCAGAGTTTCAAGGTAATTCCTGCAGATTTTATTTTTAGATATTAGTGATTATTTTTAGATATAAGTGTCCAAATTGTACTTAATGGTATATAGAGTACCTTATTAACATTTTTTTTTTTCTGAATATTTTTTAAATGAACATATGCAGGTATTAAACAACGGGACATATAAAGTAGAGTGATAAATGGTAACCCTTGAGAAGGTCTAAGATGAGTCATGTGATATGCTCTCCTTGCACCTGCGTATTCAGTGGTTCCCTTGTTAACAGCTTATTTTCAGTAAATTTCTATGGCAACGGTTTGGAGATTGTTCTTCGCATAAATTATAACCGCCAATGTTTTTTGCTTACCTACGTAGTTTAATATTCTTTTGTTCTAAATCATTTTGATTTTGATTTTACTTCTTTTTTATTTCGTTGAACTTTAACCGACAAAATGCTTAAAAACTGCTGATAATTTACTATTTGTTGTTAAATTTAGCTCTTTAAAAGTTTAAATTTTCTTTTATAAACACTTTTAAACTTTGTTGGGAAACGATGAAAGGATAGGTATTTTATTATTTATTAAAATATGAAATATGTGTAAAATTATTTTAAAAACAATTTATTTCGGTCATAGGACTGTCATGTTACCTAATAATAATGATACTTTGTCGAACTGATATTTTAAAGCCAAAATAGCGATAAAGGGCCAAACACAGCAACATATTGGAGCATGTCACGTGATTCATCTTGAGCCACGGAAAGCTAATCCTTCATCCATTAAATCAGCACTCTAATTTGTATATTTCGTTGGTATTAAACAATTTGCCTTAATATTTTAGCCATGTGTAATAATTTTTTAAAAGAAACCACAAGAAAATATCGTGAAGATTATGAAAAATATCGCGGATGGAATAAGTAGAATTTCAATTGCTCTGAAATAGAATGTAGTTAGTGAATATGTTTTACACACACACACACACACACATACACACACACACATACATATATATATATATATATATATATATATATATATATATATAAACTGCGTATTAACGTAACTGCGTATTAACGTAAATAGTTTTCAACAATTAGTTTAATTCCTTAGCCCCTCCCAATGGCGATGGTAAATTTTGTCAATTCCAATTAGAAAATCCTTAATATATATATATATATATATATATAATTACTTTTTTTTTAACTTTTTTTTTTTTATTTTTTTTTTTCAATTTCCACATATTTCTGGAAATTATTAGTGCAATATATAGATGTTTTGTTTGTATTTGTATAACTATTTATTTGGATGGACTAGCATTTTAGGAGGGATGATTTACATACACTCTAAACAATTTTAGTAAAATATCATGAATTTGACTGTTAAATTATACGATCAGCTCATTTTCGTAAGAATGTTGATCGTTTTTGTAAGGTAACCCTCTTTCACCGAGAAATGGTCATTAGGATGCATCGAAAAACGCGTTTTTTCTGAAATTCAATTCTATTGTCCGGTAGATGCCTGGTTGTTTTAACTACCTTCAAAATATGCTTCGGTCCATCTTTCACAGTGTAGTTTTTCTTTATATCAAACCAAACAGGTGCATATGACTACAGGAGGATCCTTAAATCCAGAAATGAGCCATCAGCTGTAGGTTATGTAAGAGATTCCAAAATACCTTCAATAAGTTTTAGTGCAAACGACTATACCGAACTAATTGATTGGTCAATCTGCAAGTTAACACCGTCGCCACTACTGTCCAAGATGCCAACTGACTACATTGCTTCTTTATTGAAAGACAAAGCGCTACCAGAGTTTAACTACCTCAAATTCCCATGCCACACCCAGTCAGTTGAGATGTGTGTACAACTGGTTACAGAAGCAGCAGAAAAAGTGTGCGGGCATGAAAATCGAGATGGTTATATTAGAGCTACTTTAAAATCAAGTTAGCTGATGCCGACATTTAATTCAAAGTCAAAATTCAAAGGGGCTACTATGTAAATAACCTTTTGCCTACAATGAACATGTATGCATTGTACAAAGTAAATAGTTACTGTAAATATTGCAAATAAAATTCACCCTGGTTTTTCATATCAGAATTATGGATATGAGTAAATAATAGCTATATTGACAAAAATGAACCTAGAGAATATACATTTTTAATCAGTAATTTAGAAGTGGTATGTAAAGAAATATATTTTCCGTGAATCAATTAAAGAACATTATTTAATCCTCATTCCATGTAACATCATGATTTTTCCTATTGTATTATCTATAGTTAAATTTCTTTTATAAAAGTAATTTTGTTAATCCAGAAACTATCTAATTATAAATATGAATATATATTAGTGAATTCCTGTCTGAAATAATCTATTTAAGACATGAATTTTAAATATTAAATTAAAAATTTTATTTAAAATTTTTATTTGAACAAAAATTTTAATTCGCAATATTTTCTAAATTTTATATCATTTTATTGAAGGCAGGAATACCGTAAATACGATACTATACATATCTAGTTTAATTATGAATATTCAAATATAATTCAGAAATAAAACCATCTTAAAAAGAATTTTTTGGGAACACTCTTATCAAATACCTGTAAAATAAAAACAGAATGTACTCCCCTTACATTAGGAAACTGCTACTTTCTTATCCTCATAGGTCCCCCAGGACTTAAGAGAATTATCTACAGAACAACTTATGCGGTAACTTGCATCATTGAAAGTAAAGAGAAAATTGTTCCGGGAAGTAATTTTTCTTCAGAGAATAGCCATAGGAGAAAGAAAATCTATAACTCTAGAGAATATACACTGGCAAACATTAAAAGAACTTCGAAAATATAAAGTGACATCCTCATAAAAATATAATCTAAAATAACCAATTAAGAGATAATAAAATAGCATTTACTACCGAAGAAGTTGGAAAACAACGTAAAATTTCCTTTTAAAGTATCTTTTGAGATTTTATCACATTGGAAACACTAAACTGTTTATGCATCATAAACAAAATTTTAATTTTCTATAAGAGAAAAGAAAAACAATAAAGCGTGTATGATATTTTTACAATAACTGTGTAGAAAAGATAAATATGTATATGATAACAGCATTTTTTGATTAAAAACTAATATTACGCTTAAAAGTAAACTGTTGTGCAACTGTGTTATAGATTTATGGATTTTACTACAAGTGAAAATTTCATTTTATATTACTTTCTAAGAAGTCCTTTTTGCAGTATTTCTACTGCACATTCTAATATATATAAGTAAAATACAGTTTATACAAATTCATTCCATTTAACTCAATATTACTTTTAAAAGAATTTTTTATAAAGCCTCCCTTAAATTCAAATTAAAGATCGTTTTAAGAAATTCAACTTTTTTTTTTTCTATTTGTAAATGAGTATAAGACACTTTAATATTTTTAACTTTGAAGATTTATTTAACTTGCTGTACAAGTAAACTTTAATAATAAGCTGTTAAAATATATATGTTTTTGAAATGTATGTAGAAATGCACATTGTTTGAAGTTTATTTTATTTATATATTTGTAATGCTTTATTTATAAGTTGGTAGTGAAATACAGGGTGATTATAATTAAGGTTACGATTTCAAAGCGCTATGATTTTAAAACTACCCATCAGATATATTTCATATTTTACCAGAGCGATCGTGAGGCAATGAAATTTTGTTTGGCAAAATAAGAAAAAAAAGTTCTAAAATGTGACGTTAATTATCCATAACGTATTTGTTTCATGAAGCTCCTCTTTTTCCTTTTCACTATGACTGTTTTCACTGTAAACACGTATTCTTGTCTGTCTGAAAAAAAATGTAGTAAACCCTTGAAGTCTATTGTTTCCTGCTATTCTATTGTCTTGCTAACAACATTCCTGTGTTTAATGATTCCATTTAGGCGCTTTCTTTGATATTACCCTGACAGCGTCATCTATAGGAACATGTTGGAAATACTTTTTTCTTCCCCCAAACAAAATTTCATTTCCTCACGATTGCTTTGGTTAAATATCAAAACGTTCTGATGGGTAGTTTAAAAATTATAGCTTTTTGAAATCTTAACTTCAACTATAATCCCCCCTGTAGATGTAAGCAAATATACCAAATATTCAATAAATGTTTATGTGTTTTAAAATTATTATTTTTATATACATTTTCTTGAAAATTAAATTAAGAAGGTTTGCGTAGTTAATTATCTAATTTTAAAGTTATTTTGGAAAGAACTATAAATGAATTTTCAAATGCATTTTCTGAAATAAGAAATTTGAAAAAGAAATTTGATATTTTTACTCTAGAGGAAACTATAAATTTTCTAAAGCAATTTTTTTCTTTTAAATTAATGCATTTAAACAAAACATGAATACATTATATATATATATATATATATATTGCTGAATTTTATTTTAAACCCTTTATTTCTTTAAACAAACGTTTATTTATTAAAATATTTTAATATTTTAAACACTTATTTAATTTTAAATTTTAAATTAAACGTATTATTTATTATAATATTTTATAAAATGTCATTAAGAGTTATTTTTTCCCTTTAAAATAATAATATAAAGTATTCTGCAAAATCTATATTCGTTAATTTATGTTTATTGAAGTTAATTAATTTAACAGTGTTAAAATAACCGCAATTTACGGTTAGACTGTACTTGTGTAATCTTTAAGGTTTTGCAGCATTTAAATGTACTATTAATATAATATCTGAGAAGCATTGGTATTATATATATATATATATATATATATATATATATATACCACGTTACTTAAATTATACAAAAAGTATGTCTTGTATTAATGTAGCATATAACACAAAAATAAACCTATAAAATACTTTCAATACTACTTTATTTAAGAAAAGTATTTTGAAAAATCTTATGATGCCGTTGGAAGAATGAGAAAACAAAAGTATTATAGTTATTTAAGGTAAAGAATAAGATTTAAAACACATCATTTAATGCTTTAGATGAAGAGGTTCTTCATATTATATTCCATTTTATCGATCAGATGTAAGAACTTAATGATAAAGAGAAGAATGCAATGTCATCATTTTTAGAATTCTGTTGATCCCAAAATGCTGAAAGTTTCTCACGCATACAATTCAAAATGCATTATAGCAAAGACTTTAGTGGAGAAAGTATTCTTTCAAAGATTTATTTTTATCTAAGAAAACCATAGCAATAAAAAAAGGGATTACTTTAGTGCCTGTAATAATACAAACTTTTAAAAAGTGACTGTCGAAAAACTGTTTAAGATTGACAAATCTTTCAGTTGGAAAGACCTAATTTTGTTCAGATAGCTAAATTTAAAACCGTCCTATTTGTTAAATCTTCTAAAGTATTTTATTTTAGTTCATCTGAGAAAATTTATTTTTCAAAAATGATACTTAGCTTATTAAAAGTATACTAAATCTATGTTTGTTTATTTTTTTTAATTGAGAATGTTATTAAACACTTTTATTTGATTTAGATTTTACTTAATTTTTATTCAATAATTAAAAAATACATTTTTTTTTTTTTTAAATCTTTCATTTTTTAACAACAGGTCGCGTGTCATTTATGACAAAAGTTAAAAATGTTTATGACTTTGTTTCCTGTGTATATCTGTCGTATTTTTAATTTATAAGTAGAATATTTTAGTTTTTATAAATAATGAATTCGTTTTTGATATGCACCTGAGAATGATTTCCATTTAAATACGTATATGTAGCTCAACTATTTTTTTATTGGAATTAATGAATAATTCAGACATATTACTTATAAGAAACTTATTAATATCGAATTTCTATTTTTTTCTTTTAAGTAAAATATCTAAAATAAACCTATATGTTTTAGACCTACATTATGCTGTAAATGTGGCAGAATCAAATCTATTGGTTCTACATGAAATGTTGCAGACTGGGTAAAACGGTGAATAATGTGAGCTACAATTACTCAATTTGAATCATGTATTTAATGCCCTTAGTATATTCAAAGCCATGACAAATTCCTTCTTCTTGATGGCAATGTCAAACAGAAGATAAAAACATAGTAAAAGAAACTTTGAATGTACTTCGTTGAGATGATGTTTTACTTCATCTGCCACATTCACCAGACGTCGTTTTATACGATTGCCAACAGATCTGTTGTATGCAGCACGACTTTTCTGAAAAACACTTCATATATATTAACGATATTGAAATCTTGCTTCATAAGTTAGTTAACTGGAACATGAGGTATTTATCGTGGAATATTTTGTTACTAATAAGAGTGAAAATGATGTAGTATCTTCAAGTAAATTATTATGTACCATCTTTTTAATAACAAAAACCAAAATTTCATGAAATTAATGGTTGAAACGAACGTCATAGATATAAAAATAAATAAAACAACGTAAGAAATGAAAGTTAATAGAAAAATAATGCGTAACAATTGCAAGAATATATTGAAAATGTATATATATATATATATGGGTGATTGCCAATCTAAAGGGTAGAAAACGAAGACTAATTTGAAAATATAAAAATTTTACAAAAATTTTTAAAAAAATTCCTTAATTCCTTCTTGACAACTATGAATCTAATTTACTTGATGAGCTATCTCGTTAGCTATTTTTTGGTTGGTAATTAATTAATTTCAAAATTAATGTTTCAACGGAGCGGACATCACTGACCACGAAGTGGACTCTTATAAATATCCAAACCTGAAAGTTATGTTGCAGCTGTATCTCTTCATCTATATTGTTTTACTTGTGTTTTAGAAAATAATCAACAAATAATTTTACTTTAATTCTTTTGAAAAATGAAAATAACAGGAAAATAATTGTTGGTTCCGCATATTCTTTCATTTTTCTTTTTCTTTTTCTTTTTTTTTTTATGTGATTGATCTAATATGTTGAAGACACTTGTATTTCTTTACTATTTTTCCTGTTACAACTTGGAAGATTTCTTCAATTTCTTTTGAATTTGCTTCTGGGATAATTTTTTTCACTTTTCTCCTGGGTATTTCAGAATCAGTAGTATTATTTTTTGACTTCACATCCTTAGATCTTTGCACATGCTTTTTGTATTCTTCAAGCTTCCTAACCAATTTTTTGTTTTCTTCACGAAGCCTTTCACTGTTCTTTTTCGACCCTTTTCTTCCACTTTCTAATCTGCTAGATGACGATACAGATGGTTTTATTTTCAGAGATGGATTAATTTGTGGTAGTGTGATGTTTATGGCTGCTGAACGAGGTGTCTCAGGAGGTGTATCATCTCTAAGATGTTCTTCAAAGATTATTCTGTTTCTTCAATCACTCCCTTTCCTTTCTGTTTTGGTTCTTCCATTTTTTCCTAACACTTCTTTTCATTTGTTCAGACATTTTAACTACAGTATTCTTCCTTCTGTGATATATTTATCTTTCTTCAGCTTTTCCTTTTTCATGTCTTGCGGGATCGTTTTTTATGCTCCTATTATACACAAAGATGTTTCACGCGACTTTCATTTCATCCAATTTTTGCTCCAATTTTCGAAAGCCGTAAACTGAAAGAGGGTTACAATAGTTGAATCAAAAATTGTTCGAAAAACTGGTTAACACGGTGTACAGTACATGTCAAGGTACACCTATTTATCTCTATTTTAACGGGGACGACATTGGAGAGCGAAAAGGACAACAGTGAATGAATTCCCGCCGGCGCTGTCTTTCTCGGTACATAAGGAGCTTTCTTCTCACTGGTTTATCACAGTCTGACTTCCCAGAAAAAATTGTTCGTATTCCCAATTCCCATTACACTGGGCATTGACATGATTTGAGCCAAATTTACAATTGTCTCAAAAGTTGTGTGAAAACTTGTTGTGTGTAATAAGAGCATTAGTCTTTCTCTTGCTCTCTGCAAACTTTTTCTTTTTGTTCTTTGCGTTTTTCTGTAGTTTGGCTGGGAAGTTTCTTTTTCTTCTTATTTTTCTTATCTTTTTGATTTTCAACTCTACCTAACTTTCTTTTTGACTGAGTTTAAGCTAAGGTTTGTGTACATTTGTTTGTCCTGAATTGAGTTACATGTGAATTTCCATTTTTCTTGAACGGCATAATAAATTTCTGCAAAGAAAATAAATATATATTTTAAGTATTGTTTTTATAAAAAGAAAAAAAGAGTTATTCAATTAATAAAAATACAAAACAATTTTTGTTTTGCTGTAAAACAAAAATATTTATATATTTTTTTTTTTCTTCTGAAACTAAATTTAATTATATTTTTGCAATTATTTTTCTAAAGTGTTATGTGACCTTTTCTACATTTAACCTTTAAAAAAAAAAAAAAAAAAAAAAAAGAAAGAAAGAAAGAAAGAAAAGAAAAAAAAGACATATAGTATACATCATCCTTTTGCATTACTCTGTAAATAACACTCATAAAACTGTTCTTAAATTTATATTAATACGAATTCTGTTGTTATATTTAAACCATGAAGAGAAATGCTTAACAGTTCAGTAAAAAGTAGCAAGTACTGTGTTAAAGAAGTTGAAATGACATTTTTAGAAAATCACGAATAAAAATATAAAAGTTAGGGGAAAAAATATATTTCCATTGTACCTTAAGCAATCCGTAGGCTAACTAAAAAAAAAGGGGATAAAATTTATTTATCAAATATATTTAAATTATTTTTCAAGTGTATCTATATTTAAGATTAATTTTGAAAGTATCCACTACGTGGAAAAAAGTGTCCACTCCGTGATCAAATGATGTCCACGGAGTAGACAAAATGTCTGATTTTGAATTTTAAGGAACAAATCAACCGTGTCAGAAACAATTTAACTTTATTGTCGAATTAAGTCTTGTAATCAATAATTGTAATAATGATTAGATAATAAATAATCCTTATAATTACCTGTATACTTCTGACCACGCAGTGGACTGTAGAGATACCCAAACAGAGGTATCAGAGATGAAATCTATTTTAACAGAACGAAATAAAGCATTGAGTTCAGCACATGTAGGTGAAAACAAAGATGTCTTCCCCCTCTTTCTTCTCAGTTACACACTGGTGACAGGTAGTTCCATCTACTGAACTTTATGGGAAATTAAATAGTTGTCCACGGAGTGGATGCATTTCATTAGGGACATTTGTTTAAATTAATTAAAAAAACAAGATTCATTTTATAACTCTAAAATTTAATAAATATATTTTTAAGGATAATTAAGTCCTCCTTAAATCAAAAACATTAATACTAAGCTTGAAAATAATGCTATATTCTGCAGACTTCCCTTAGGGACAGTCCACGGAGTGGATATTCCAGGTTTTATCGATAGAGTTTTAGAAAAACAAATAACATTAAAAACTTTTATAATAATATTGAACTAGAGAAAATCATAAGAAATAGCCTAGCTGTAAATTTTTTTCTGATTGAAAATATTTTATATTTTTGAGGGCTAATTGACAAGGTTTCTACCCCTTGTGTTGGCAATGACCCATATATATATATCGGTTATATGAAACAAATTAAATATGTCTATATGATAATTTAAAATATTGGTTGTAGGACTATGAATGTACCGCCAATCATCGATTTTCGTTTTCAGTGCCTTCTAAAACACAACGAATTATGGTGAAAACATTGAGGTACAGTCGGTAACAAAAGTGTCCGAACACTAGCAAAAATTCCTATATAAATAAAGTACACTTCGTACGGTTTTGTAAAATAATCCTTATCGAATCACGTTCTTAGACTGACTAAGAACAGGATTCGACAAGGATTTATTTAACAAAACCGTATGAAGTGTGCTTTTTTTACATAGGAATTTTTGCTAGCGTTCGGACAATTTTGTTACCGACTGTAAATTACAAAAAGAAAAAATAAATAAAATGATAATAATAAATAATTAGGAAAATAATAATATTTCGAAATATAAACTTCTAGACAGGCGATGGACAACTAGTTAAGTATAGTATAATTGAGAAAAAGTACGTGTTTTCTGTCCAACAAACAGCGAGTATTGATTCAAGTACACAATATTTTTCATGTGGGTAGTTATTATAATAAATAAATGCTTTGTGGGTTTTTAAAAGTATTCATGGAAATAAATATGAGGGCAGACAAACACAGTACATATTTTTTCGAAAAACAAATGAAGGTAAACTTTGTGAGAAAAAAAAAAAAAAAAAAAAAGAAGAATTTCTGTGAAAACTATAAAAAAAAATTATAATAAATATATAATAGAATTTTAATATGTTAAGATACAGATTTTAGGTTTGCGACATTTATTTCGATAAAAACTGTCATTTTAAATTTATGAGACTGTAAAAAAGCAATGAATTCCATGAAATTACAGATTTTTATGTAGTTTTTATGTCAAAATATAAATAATTCTTAGAGTGTAATATTTTACTTCATTTTTTCCCTTTGAACTAAATTATATTTTGAGTCTTTTACATTTTTTTGCATTTTTTGACAAATTTCATTGCGCATATTTTTATTCATTTAATATAAAATATATATTTTAAATGTTGTTGTTTTATCATAAGAAAATAACATTATTTTATATATATATATATATATATATATATAAATCTTTGCAGCTTTAGAAAAAAGAATATCTTTTTTTAATAATTAGAGAAGTTTTTTTTTTCTTTCATCTTGTATGTGTGTTTAGGATAATTTGATTTCTTTCTTTCAGACAACAACTAAAAAAAGCTTTCTCACATCTTCGCAGTAGACCAACACACACACACACACACACACACACACATATATATATATATATATATATATATATATGTATATGTATATATATATTATATTATATTATATTTACAACAGAAGGAAATAACAATAATAAAATTGAATTTAGAAAGCAATAAATAAATGAAAACGTGGAAGTGATGTAAATTTTTTACAATACATTCATTACACACATTTTAAAATAGTGCATTTTACGCAATAAACTCAATTTTGTTGAGGAGGGGGGAGAATTAACAAAAAAATTAAACAATTTTTTTTACAAAAATTTAGCAAAATACTTTTTTTAAAAAAACAAAAATAGACGGGTCTAGCTTGTTTCATCGTAATATGTATTATAACATAGACTATTTTAAATGGGCGAAATGCATGTGTTATTATAACAGGAAATATAAGGATGCCCATATTTTTTTTCTCTTTTTCAGGGTTGGTTGTTGAATGGTATTACGTCGCTCTAACGCTGCGATAAGGCTAATCGGTTACGGTCTCGAACTCAATCATGCAGACGTTCCAAAGAGAAGTCGTTATAATTTTGATACTCAAAAGAAGGGAAGACTACATCGTTCAATATCTTCTGTAATAATTTCTCCGAACTAAGCCTTACCTTTTAGAAGATTGACCAATTTCATCCAATCCACAATTCCTATAATAATTGTGGTATGGTGTGGATCACCGATTATTATATAGATATGACAGTGAAGCTAAAATGCGAACCAGGGCGATAGTTGTATAACTAATATCAGCAGAGGGAAACTAAGAATTTTCACATGTGTTAGGTCTACATGAATAGCATATTTGATCGAAAATTGATTTTCTATTTCGCGAGTAGTTAGTATCAGGTTAGTATGTGAATTTCTCTTTTTCTCCACTTTCTATTGTTTTCAAATACACAAAATCATGCTTAAAATCTTCACATCTACTCTTTTAAAGAAATAAAATTACGAAATAAATTAGAAATAAATTAAAAATGTTCTTTACTAAACACATTCATGTTAAAGTATAAATAAAAATTACAAAATATACTTCAACAATAACAGTATGAAATTGTTAAATATTTAACACTGCTTGGTTTAAATAATACAAAATGTTTTAAAATAAACAAAATATATTTGTTTCCTGTATATTTAAAAAAAAAAAAAAAAATCTTAATATTTAGTAATTACTTCTTAGATAAAATTGCTTTTGACAATTAAGTTTAAGTTGATGAATAAAAACATAAAAATTTTGCAATAAAATTAAGACGAGCGATTGCGTAACATAGTGAGCTCGAAAAATTTACAGGGTCACTGAAGTCGAATTTGGTTCCGATAGAGTGTGCGGGAGTGTTCTATATGTATAATAATCTGTGGACTGGTAATAATAAAGCCGATCTCCCGTGACGTAAAGGTCACTTCAGAGGCATTATTATTGGAGGTGTTGCCCCGATTTAGTGAAACCCAGAGATATTATTCTTATCGAGGGAGACATGGAAATTATACAGACCTTTTTAACGAATACTGTTAACTTTTACACGCACAATCCATATGTATTATTAACATTTTAAGTCAATAAAATTGCAGTATTGTATCCGTTAATTGTATTGTTGTTACTTAAAAATTTTCGTTTTATTACTGATTTTTTTTTATATTAATTGCAAATGGGAAGTACATTTATAATGACATTTTCCGCATTTATATATATATATATATATATATATATATATATATATATATATATTTAAAGGGAGAGAGAGAGAGAGAGATGATATCAGTAAATATGGAAGAATTAAACAAAGATTATAAAAATGACTTTTCATTTTTGAAAAAAAAGTGTTATTTTAAATTACAAAAAAATTAGGATTAATGTATTTCATTAGTATATGAAATCGTTAATGTTGCATATAATTTTTTCTTATATTTTTCTTAATAAATATATAATGTAAAATGCGTTTATAAATTGAGTTTTCTTAATTAATAAAAACAAGAAATCTTAAATAATTACTAATTCCACATAAAGTAATTTTATTTTAAAACACGTTCGTCTGTTGTCAAAATATAATAAAAATTACTTAAACGTTGAAATTATATCATAATTATTTCCTTAATTATGTAGATATTTATATATATATATATATACATATATTACAAAAAAGGTAAAATTATTCATACATAGGCAAAATAATAAGTAAAAATTAATATTAGCAGGAGAAAATACTTCCATTATTTTACTTAAAAACTAGTGCTTCTCTTATCAAAATATAATAAACAATGCAATAAAATACATTAAAAAAAATTAATGAATTTTACAAAGAGGAATAATTATGGATACCTTTTCAAAATAATAAGTAACAAAAATAATAAAATAGATAATTATTTATTAACGTATGTAAATCGATACCGTATAGAAATGTAAATTATATAAATTGATAACATAGAATTTCAAATTTTGCTTATGAAGCTTCTGTATTAAGTATACGCTTTCTAAAAGAAAATTCAATTTCGTTATTTCTCAACATCTTTGCCTGAAGATAGACGTCATTCTTTTCCATTCCGTGTTGAATTCTTGATAGAATTTCATCAGTAGGTCATAAAACATTAATTTATTGCAGCTGCGGCCTCTATCGATTATATGTAGAAAATATAAAAGGTCAAAATAAATGATTTTTTTTCTTTTATATTTTTTGTGTAATCAAAACAAACCATACTATTATAATATATTTAATTTTTTAATAAATGTGCATGTATGGGAATGTGTGGTTTTATATAATAATTTAAACTAATATAATAAGTATTTTGCGTTCCGTTTAAAATAACAGTGAAGTTTACAATGAGTCATATTATATATCTTAGTTGTATAAATAATAACGATAATTCATCATTATAGTGACCAAACACCAAAAAGGACGTATTTAATTCATCATTAATGAATTACATATGGAATTGAAGATTAACACACACACACACACGCACACACACACAAAAAAAGTATTGAAAAGGTAAATAAATGTTGAAAAAAGAAAAAAAAAATTCAAAATCTGAGGCAGTGATGTATGGTAGAAAAAAAAAAAAAAACAAAAAAAAACATTATTATTGTACAACAAATCATAGATTTCAAGAATGAATTAAAAGGCAATTAGGGTGTGAAAAAAAAAATATATATTTCAGATGTATATTAATTTACGGGAAGCAAGCAAGAATAATTTAAATGTAATTAATATGATAAAATATTAAGCCATTAGGCGCCAAAGCTTCCATTGTGGGAACATCTTTATTTTTTGTTTTTAAAAATATTTTTATGCTATCTATGAAATTTATACTTTATGCATATATTTACAGTAAGGGCTACGTTATATTTTTATAGCTGAACAATATTTTTTGTTTTAATATTCTATTTTCATTTTTTTAAATAAATTTTGTTCTTCTAACTGTCTTATATAAATCTTTAAAAAAATAATTTAATGATTGTTCATTTTTTTTAAAGTACAATATATCATTAAAAGCAACATCCTAAAGAACAACATATTTAAAATCCAGCAGAAATAGATTCTTTAAAAAAAATGTTAGAAACACTTTTTAACTTTCCCTGTCCCAACAGGGGCAGGTACATATTTTGCTAGCTCGTAAAATAAAGAAAGTTATGCTGACTGATAGGTTGGTACTTAGCGAAATGGCTCTGAAAACAATTGATTACATTTGTTTTCTTTTTTATGTATTATTTTTATGTATTTAAACAGCATTTATTTTTATCTGAAATACTGCTTGAAAGAAACTTCAGAAAGATAGATTTTCGAGTTATAGGTCGTTTGAAAAATGCGGGATAAATTTCTAACAATCCATCAAACACTAGATTATTTTGAGACTCTTGATTCTGGTGAACGTTAGGATATTGGTAACATTATATGTTTACCTCGTGTTGTCACAGACGATGAAAAAAATGAAAATATGCAGACAGGTTGGTTGTAGGATTTTAGACCGATTGACTACGGTAAGGTCTGTATTGACTACGATTAGGCCTATAGGTGGAATGTCCTTCGTGAAGGTCGTTCTAAGAGGTCCTAGCCCGTATTTACGCAGGTTTCTGAGAAAACCACAGAAAACTCTGCGTGGCTAGGTGATAAACGCAACCTGAAATTGAACTCGCCACTTTCCATCTACTACCTTTGGCAGCAGAGCTGTTCGGTCGCTGGTAGGCCCAATCTTCTGACAGGCACTTATGGACCTGTAAATAGCAATAAACGTTTCGATGGGGTAAATCACTTTATCATAATTGCTGAATGATGAAAAACAATCTAGATGAGAACTCTGTAAAACAAAACAAAACAAACAAACAAAAAAAAAAAAAAAAAAAAAAAAAAAAAAAAAAAACGAATGGAATGCGTAAAATGCAATGTTATGCTGCATCAAATTTATCCTTCATATTTTCATAAAAATGAATGAAAGAATGTCGTAAAATAGGTAAGTGTTTCATTCTTTTTTTTTTTGTGGCCTTTTTTATGTGTGCATTATGCATACTACTTATTCTTCTCTTTTTACATGCTAAAATTATCGTTAATATTTTAATATTTACTTAATACTGTACATATTCCTGCAACAATAAGTAAAATGTATTTCTGCCTTTTTTTCTCAAAAACACAAAGAATTACTTTATATATCTAGTTTTCAATAGCATCTGGGAAGAAAAAAAGGAATTGTTGTTTTCGAAATGGAGAAAAATTTTTACCCTCATAAGACGTCAAAGCTGCCGTTAAGGAAACATGCTATATTTCCTAAATTATTAAAATTGAAAAGAAAATTTCAACTGTTCTGACACTTTATTTAGAAAGTGAGATATTTTAATATTTAGACACTTAAAAATTCAAACATTTTTACAATGTATAAATTTTATTCATTGTATGAATTTTATAAATTCAGACGATTGTATCCTTTTCCATTGTTTTAAAAAGAAATCTATTTTAATTAGCATGTATATATTTAAATTTCCTTTCCTATACTGTAAATCGGGTGTTATTTAATGTAAAAAGTATTTAAGCTCTTTAAATCATTTTAGTTTTATGAAATTAAGTTTTCAAAGATTAATAAATTATTGCGTCATAACGCATGAAATTATATTTAAAATATTCCTTAAACAAATTTAAACACATAAATTTAGGTTTTTATGCATATAATTAGTAGCATTCACGATATTTATATGAGTAATAATAATGTAAATGAATCACTATACTGATTTTATAAACATAAACTTAAAAACAAAAATCCACATAAACTGTTAAAAAACTTACTTCGGGTTCCTTCTGCTTCCCACTGCGTTGTCCTCCCCAACAGTATATTGAGTCCTGGTCACTACTGCCAAAGACAAGTAATGCACTCGGACATTAATTCGGATGTTTATCGGATGACTCTTTCGAAACGGAAACTTACATAAATATATATATATATATATATATATATATATATATATATATATAAGGTTTGCCTAAATAAAAAGGAGACTAAAGTTATATTTGAAGAAATTTTAATAGCAATATTATAATTACAGTTTATGTGGAATGGTACACCTATATATAATTGCCATTGCCATTTATACATTGATCCCAGTGCGTAAGAAGGGAGTAGATGGCTCAACAGATGGGTCAGACAAACACCCATTCTCTCCGTCTTCTGATTCTCTGACAGATGCTTGGGCACCCACTGTGCACAAACTTTGCCATAACCAAGCTTTTTGTGTATTATGTGATGCACAACATTTATTGACAGTTCAACAGTCATTCCAAGTGTGTAATCCGGCTATTCTGCCGTATGAGCTCATCCACAGCCAATCTCATTGTGCTGATCTGGAGGAATCCATCATGTAACGAACTGTGGAATTAACTCTGCAGCAATGAAGATTTTGATGTGAAGTCGTTAACTACGCATGTGCATCAAGTAATATCTCCATGTCATCTATTATCTAACACATTAACTCACTGGGATTAGATATAACGCCTCAACAGCTAAGGTCTCCTTTTCATTCGGGCACACCATATATATATATATATATATATATATATATATATCTTTTTCATATTTAAATCGCGATTACATTGAACAATACTATACAGACTATACATAGTATTTACTATCAAGTAATTTCTTATATTTAATTTAATTTACCTGGTCCACAATAAAATGGTAGCAATTACACTCCAAATACAGTACTACAATATATTATGAAGTTTATTTGATGTCATAAAAAAAAAAAAAAGAAAGAAAGAAAGAAATCGAACCATTAGCAAAGACCATATTGGTATTTAAAATTTGGTATTTTATGGCGCCTTATAAATGGAGAAACAATGAAGAAACAGCAGAATCTTCGGTCTTTCCCCTCTGAGGGTAAAAGGAAAGGTTTCGCGGCGATAAACGTTTCAAAACGAAGGAATATTAGAATCTTCGGTTTTTCACCTCGTAGTGTGAAAGGAAAGGTCTCGCGAAAACCTCGATATTTAATCGTGTTTTAATTAATAAATTACATCCTAAATAAAAATCTTAGTATTAGGTATTAATTGATTTTATATCTTGTGAGTTTCATTTAAAATATTTTAATATCTGGTAGTTTTTTTAATGATATGGCAGTTATCGTAATACCCTAAAGTATTCAAGATATTATTGAGTAAATAAAAAATGTTGAAAACTTTTTGGTAGTATTCCATATTATTTGGTTTTAATTTATATATATATATATATGTATATATATACACGATGAAATTTCTCAAGTAATTGATTCTGAAAAATTTATTGAATTAACCTTATTAAATTGTGCATCTTTGAAAATGTTTTATTTAACAGTAAAAACTATTATTATTATTATTTTTTTTTTTTTTTTTTTCAAATTCGCCGTATCCCGATGAAAACCGGATGATTCGTGTGCCTTCGCCAACATTTTTCTTTTTATATTTGAGAGAAAATTTAAAAACATTAAGTTTTATAGATAAAGTAATGACGTAATAGCTCTAAAGTTTGCGAAATATAATGGTGAAATCTATCCCTCCGACTTTATCATAAAAAAGAACTGGAATTGTAGATACAATTTCTTTCCTGGATTAAAAAAAAAAAAAAAAGTGAAAACTGTTTAACTGGTATTTATGATAAATAGCAGTATTTTTGCTTTAAAATTTGATATCTGACGAATTTGTTTTCCTGTATTAGTCATAGAGTTTCACAAAATATCATGTTTACTCAAGTTAAGAGAAATAAAATAATTTGCAATAACCATTTAGACCTGAAAATCGCAAAAACATTTTAACTGCCAACCACTATCCTGTTTTCGTAGTAGATTAACATTTCCATCTTCCTGAATATAATGTAACATAAGGTTTTTTTTATGCATCTCGGGCCACATTTAAGAACTGTTAAGTGAGCCTACCAGCCGAATAGGGTTCTTTTTTTTTTTTTTTTTTTTTTTTTTTTTTGCGGGGGAATATTTCAATGTTTTTCACACACGTAAGCCACCAAAAATGAATTTTTTCTTTGAATTTTAAAAAAAAGTAAGCCATTATAAACCATCAATTTAAAAAATTTGGATCAAAAATATTTTGAGACTAGAATTTGATTTGGAAAATGCTCTCTCTCTCTCTCTCTCTCTCTATCTATCTATCTATCTACACACATATATATATATATATATATATATATATATATATATATATATATATATCCGCTGTATTAAATGCGAAATTATCCAAACAAAAGGGTTATTTTATGAGTATTTATGATAATTTAGAAAATTAATTAAATATTTATGATAATTAAAAGTAAATTTATATAAAATATTGATTGAATATTTATGATAATTTATTATATTAAGTGATTCCTCACAATGTCTCACTAAATTCTACTTGCAAGGTTAAAAAAAAAAAAAAAAAAAAGATTTATATAATTATGTCACTAGCAAAGGTGATATTATATGTTACAATTTTAATGCTGGTAGTGAACATAGTATCACATAAAACATCCATAATATAGGGTTGTATTGAATACTTGAGAGAAGCAATTGTACAATTTTTGGTTAATATTTTGTACACATTCAAATTTACATTTTAAACTTTGAGTAATTTAGACATGTATAACTTATATGAAACTTACGCGAAGCTTCTACAAATAATACTAAAATACGTCATAACGGAAATCAAAATAAAAGATGTATATATATATATATATTTTTTTTTACTTACTAAGTTGTTTCCTGATTTACTGAGGGGAAAAAAAAATAAATAAACGTGTCGCCATATATCTTTTTTCAGGAATGCTATCTGTACTAGACTAAAGTAATAAGAATAGTACTAAAGTTATCTAAATGAATTTACTTCGTCAAAGACTTTATTCTGCTTTTATCTTTTATTTTTCTTTCACAATAATCTCCAATTCTATTTTCTCGTTTGTTCAAATTTTTCTGCTATAATACCGGATAAATATCTTAATTCTATTCTGTATATTTTAGAGAAGTTTTATAATTTGTTTAATATTATTGCGAAATTTTTCATATATATATCTGTACTGATAAGTATAAAGGATTTAAGTCCAAAAATGTCGATTTTGTGTTACATACATTGTCAGACTCAGAAAAAAAATCTCTATCGTTTGGTATAAAGGATTTAAGTCTATGTGATTTAACTCAGAGAAAATCAATTAGTAAAAAAAGATTCAAGTCAGAAATTTAGCATTCATTTATGGTATAAAATATTTAATTCAATTTTTTTCCCGTTATTAAATGAAGGTTGACAATCATTGAATGGTATAAAGGGTATAAGTCAACGAAATCCCTTTTTCCTAATCGATTCTTCTGATTAGATTTTAATTAGTATAACTTTATTCTTCGTCTCCTGAAAAATCAAGAATATGGACTTAAACCATTTATGCTTATCAGTACAGATATAGCGTATATATATATTATTTTACTATGTTTTTCGATGCAATGTTTAAAATTTTACAACTTCTGAGAAAAATATATAAAGATAATACTAAATTTATAATATTAATTAACTTTTGAAATATTACAATATTAAAAAATAATTTACCATTAACTTTCTATGACGTACAATATTATCTGTTTAATTTAAATGCTATACTATTTATTTATTTATTTTATTTTTTTATTTTTTATTGTGCGGTAAATAAATTTAGTTTTATAACATAACAGGTTTAAGTTTTAAAATTGCAAACATATTTAATTTGACTAAAAAAAAAGAGAGAGAGAGAAACATTGTTATTTCTAAAAAGAAATCAAATTCTTAGAAATAATCTAAAAACATAATAAATGGTTTTCAGAAACCCGAAAAATAAAGTTAAATTGTGTAAATATTGTTCTTGAAAGAAATTAAAAAGAAAATGTTTAGACCTTACAAACAGATATTATTTCAGATATATCTTTGAAACTGGAATGATCATTATAATTTAAAACATTAGAAATTTATTTTCTTAAATAAAAATTGTAAACATTACTTCCATTAGTTTCAGATGTTACAAATTCATTTTTAGATTTTTGTTTAGTTTTTCAGATAGAACTTGCAAATATATAGCGAATTACTTCAGGTATTTTTGCGTATTGGGAATTTATACAAAATTGAAATATATGTGAATGACGTAAATTTGATTTAAACAGTTAAAGAAGAAAAATAATAAATAATGAAATGAATTAAGTTTCAGTATTTATTAAATAATAATAATAATAATAATAATAATAATGGTATCTGTTTCTCAACGTTAAATGATATATCCTTTTCATAAACCACTTAAAGCTTACATGCATAAAAATATAGGTATTTATTTTTATTTTATATACATTTCAGCATAATATTTATAAACACGCTGCTAGTATTAATAACTATTTACTTACATTTAATTTATGTTGTTAGTATATATATTAATTTTCTTTATTTTAATATCGAAATCAATAAGTAAAAAACACAATTTTAATTATAAAAATAAACAGCAATAAAAAATGAAATATCACTGTAACTCGAAAGATGAGGGTAGAAATAAGCTGTAAATCTGGAAACCCAGCCAGTTCTATTCGTGTAAAAACTAAAACTAGATCGTTATGGATTTATTATTGAATTTCATAATTCAAAAAAAAAAAAAAAAAAAAAAAAAAAAAATCAAAAATATACGTAGAAAATGTTTTAGTCACATCGTTCTAACCTACAATAAATGAAATTTGAATATAATAATTTTTCGAGAATGTATAAATTAAATAATCCATACACTGTGGATGAAAATAAAATATGTAGGATAAATTTCTAATAGTTTTATGTGATAATAAAGACTATAATGTAGATAATAATGGTGATAATAATGACTATAATGTAGAGTTTAAAATGTGATAGTAAAATTGAAAATTGCTTATTGGATGCAACAAAGATTCTCTAAAAAAAAAATTAGTATTGAAGAGGATTAAAATGACAAAAGTTGATAATTTGAAATGTACAACTAATATTAAACAGTTCATTGGTATCGAAGATGAAAGTTACAAAGGCATTTCTAAATTTTCTGAAATTAAATGTATTATTTTGAAAAATCTATTATATTTTTATAGAAAAGTTCAGGTTCAACAGGATATCTTAGGGTTAGAAGGAATTAAAGGACTTTAGATATTAATTGAAACTTTGAGAATATATTGGATTTAATGGTTTTGTAATTATTAATGTTTCTGGAGTTGAATGTTAGAAATAAATTTTAACATGGAAGAATTTTATACCTAAATATTTATGTGAGTCACAAAGGAATTACACACACACACACACATATATATAAACTATTACTTTTGATAATGAATTAATGATGCTGAAGGGACAGATAGGTAGTTTTAAACATCCTTTGTA
This sequence comes from Salticus scenicus, assembly GCA_963930645.1. Taxonomy (NCBI): domain Eukaryota; kingdom Metazoa; phylum Arthropoda; class Arachnida; order Araneae; family Salticidae; genus Salticus; species Salticus scenicus. The sequence goes on along the minus strand of OZ005654.1, from coordinate 68,874,808 downwards.
GATCTATTTACGGGTCAATCTAATATTGATGGTTGTATCTACACAGAATTATGCTCTAAAAAAGAATTGATAATTTTAAGCTTAAAAGTACAAGTAATTTTGAAAATATAACTGAAACGAACTAAAAAGTCAAATTATGATTAAATCAATTTACCTAATTTTAAGCATTATTTACGATTTATAATATATATATATATATTTTTCTTGAAGTGAAACTTTGAAAAATGGACGCTTTGAAAAATCTAAATAATGCAGCAAAAATATGCAAACGAAATAAATATGGAAAACCTTTCAAAATCCGAATGAATATATGTACAGTCTCTCAAAAAAAAAAAAAATAAGTGAACGTGAAACCCTTCTCCAAATTGTCAAAACTAAATTTTGGCGAAAGCAAATTTTAGTTTAGTACGGAGGACTATTAGCTTTTTCAAATCACTTTCAAATTATTCAATTATATTTTCAATAAATTTCGATTTCGATAAATGTCCAACCACTGTAAAACTGGCGACAACGATTTATCTTTTAATGAGGCAGTAAATTTAAATCTGTATGATATTGTTATTACTTACAAACTTTGAATAAACACCATAAAATGCAATAAACTCGCAACAATTGTTTCGGGTCGAAAAAACACACGATCCTTCATCAGGCGAATAAATTAAGCACGAGTGCTGCAGTCAAAGCGGCAACGCACAAAATCGTTTAAATTGAAAAGAAAAACTTTATAAAGTAGAAAGTAAATATAGCTACTGGTGTGAGTAGAATTGTACAAGAAAACAAGAAAATAAATAAATGAGTGAGATTAAACATATAACAAACTAAGGATAACAAAAATTAAACGAAAATCTAAGTTTAGTCAGTAATTTCCAAGCATCAGAGAAGAAAGGAGTGGAAGAAATATCATTAACAAGATTTTTCGAATTTTTAAATATGTAAAATGCTTCATGAAGATCCGTGGTATTTCACTCAAGTGAAATACTTCGTTAAAAATTCCGTTATTCTTAATGATCATACCAAACGCATGGTAATTCCTTCTGCTGCTAATTGTGCTCGTTTTTATGCACTTCCGAAAGTTCATAAACCCACTCTCTGCTTTCGGCCTATTGTGTCTAATATTGGTACTGCTTCTTATAATCTTGCTCGATTTCTTTCAAACTCTCTCTCTCATCTAACTACAGCTAATCTTCATACTGTAAAAAACTCGTATGATTTTGTGGACAAAATTAAATGCATCTCTCCGTCTAACTATACTATGATTTCTTTAGATGTAAAATCACTTTTTACAAATGTTCCGGTTCAAGGTGCTCTGGTTTGTTTAGAGAGAAGACTACGTGAATTCCATTATTCTTCTTTTGAAATTGAGGAGCTTGTAAATTTAGTTCATTTGTGTATCAGGCAAACTGCCTTCATTTTTAATGGTACTTATTATTCCCAAAATGATGGTATGGCCATGGGTAGTCCTCTCTCTCCTTTACTTTGCGACATTTATATGCACTATTATGAAGAAAAACTCTTCGGTGTATATAAATTTCCTCACTGGTTTAGGTATGTGGATGACACTTTCGTTCTTGCTCCCCTGATGTCGATTTGTCCAATTTACTTTCTTTGGTCAATTCGATTGACCCATGCATTCAATTCACTTTTGAGGTTGAACAGGATTGCTCTTTGCCTTTCCTTGACGTTCTTGTGAATAAAGAAAAGGATTGTTTCTCAACTACTGTTTTTAGAAAACCATTCTCAGTCTCTTTGCCGCCGCATGCTCTCTCTAACCACGCCCCTCAACAAAAAATGTCTGCTTTTTACACTTATGTTTATCGTGCCTTACACATTTGTTCTGATCCGTCTAACCTTTCGAAAGAAATTAATTATTTAAAATCTCTTGCTCTCTCTCGTGGGTATAACCCATCTATCATCGATAAAGCTCTATATAAATTTAAGAATCCTAAACGTTCTGCTCCCAAATTAAACGATAACAGTCTCATCCCAGTTGTTTTACCTTTTTATTCTTCACTCTCTTTTAAAATCTCTAAAGTTCTTTCACCGTTTGGTTTCAAAGTCATTTACAAACCCGTCAATAAAATTAAATTATCTTCTCTTAAGGATCCCATTCCCACCGAAAACCGTTCTGGAATTTATTTACTTCCGTGTTCGTCCTGCAACTTAGGTTATATTGGTCAAACTAGGAGGCGTTTGAAATACAGAATAAATGAGCACCGTCGGAATGTTCGTAATGAAGAGATTACCAAATATTCTATTGCTTCTCACTGCTGGTCTCAAGGTCATCGTTTTGATTTTTCCAAAACTAACATAATTTCATCTCCTGTCTGTTCCTCCCATTTGGATATTCATGAAGCATTTTACATATTTAAAAATTCGAAAAATCTTGTTAATGATATTTCTTCCACTCCTTTCTTCTCTGATGCTTGGAAATTACTGACTAAACTTAGATTTTCGTTTCATTTTTGTTATCCTTAGTTTGTTATATGTTTAATCTCACTCATTTATTTATTTTCTTGTTTTCTTGTACAATTCTACTCACACCAGTAGCTATATTTACTTTCTACTTTATACAGTTTTTCTTTTCATTTTAAACAATTTTGTGCGTTGCCGCTTTGACTGCAGCACTCGTGCTTACTTTATTCGCCTGATGAAGGGTCGTGTGTTTTTACACCCGAAACAATTGTTGCGAGTTTATTGCATTTTATGGTGTTTATTCAAAGTTTGTAAGTAATAATTTTTACAACGCCAGTTTTGTGATGCTTCTTTATTCAATCTGTATGATATTGTGTTAATATGTGTGAAATATAGTAGTTGGATACTTTTACACTTTCTGTTTAGTCTGAAATTGATAATTTTACATACACCAATCTAAATTAAAATCGATATTATTAAGAAAAAAATCCCTCTTCAACATTCTTAAAAAAGTATTTTATTTATGATATAAAAGTTTTAATTATTTCTTTAATAGGCATGCGACACATGTTACAGGTTTGTATAGTGTTTGAACAATACATAAAACAAGCAAAATGTTTACAATCTAGAAAAACAACATCTCTGATTTTATCGTAAAAAAAAGATATTTTAACGTTTCCTTTTTTTGGTCTATCAAAAAATTAGACTTATTCTTTATGAATTTTGAGAAAGGTTTCGTGTTCATTTAATTTTTTGACAGACTATATATATATGTGTGAGTGTGTGTGTGTGTATTTGTATTTGTAATTCATATTAGATGTGCAATATATATATAACTTAATTATTATTTAATATAAAGGCATTGGAAATTCTGCTTTTTAAACGAGAATTTTCATTCAGAATTAATCTATAAACACATGTTTATATAGTAATAAAAAATAAAAATCATCAAGTGAAAATGAAACTAAGACATGTACTTCTTAACAATTTATTTATTTTCTATTATAGATATATATTAAACGAATATGATAATCTTCAAATAAAACACTTATATTCTGGTGTACAAAAATTGTTGAACTGCCTTTATAAATTTTCGAAACTTATTTTGTGTCATTAGATTAATCCGTCGTTTACAAACTTTAATTATCATTATTTCAACGTTCAAAACTAATTAAGTTTTAAACCTATAGCAAGTAATTTGAAACTCTTGCATCGTATACTGTTGAACAAAATAAAACTTTCTCGTTAATTACTGTTGAAGGTAAAAGAAGCTTTTAAATTATATTGAAATACCATGAATTACATTATTATTTAGTTACAATTAAAAAAAAAACTGTTATTAGAATTGATATTATAAATGAGCTGCCAACATAAAAAAAAAACATATTTAAAGATGGGCATATCAGAATTCTTTACATCCTTGTAAAATTATATATCTATGATGATAAAAGATGTGTGTGTGTGTGTGTGTGTGTGTGTCCCATTGTTAGTTTTTTATTCGATTTTTTTAAATTAATTAAAATACGAAAATAATAACCTTCTTAAATAATCATTAAAATTTTTAACTGTTGCCAAATTTTTTTAAGATTATAGTTATTATTATTTTTTTTTCTAATTTCGATTTAAATACAAATATAAATTCACGTGAGAAATAAGAAATTACCAAATATTAAATTTTCAAATACATATGACAAAATGACTTTAAAATCAGATAGGAATAAAAAATTATAACTTTAAAATCAGATAGGAATAATAAAAAAAAAAAAAATAGAGCACGTTTTTTTCGAATTTTGTTCAAAACCATTTTTAATTTATCACGAACTTAGATTTCTTTTTATAGTATGTTTATGGCACGCATAGGACGCTTCGCATGAAAGCTAATTCCGTATAATATTAAAATGGTTTACTTATTGATGATCCTGGCCATTTTTTTTATTATTATTTATTTATTTAATGCAGAAGTCGCTCGGACATTTTTCGCCAAGGACTCTACTTTCAAGACAGCCAATTTAAGTGAAGTAGCGCATGAAAAATATAAATGAACTTTAAAATATAAAATAAAAGAAAGAAAGAAGCAGGATAATGGCATGAATTATGTACTTTTGTCTAAAATGGCGACGAGAATTCAAAAGTCGTCAAAGGGAGGTGTAATAAGGCTGTAACATGATCAGGTTCACATATTTTTTTTCTTTATTTACGAAACGCTATTAATTAACCATTAAATATATATAATCACAAAATATTAGTTGTCTCATAAAATAGACGCAGCTCTCATAACATATTGTAATATTATATTAGGCGTGAAATTGCTGCGTGAAAATAAATATTATGTACAGTACTAATAGTGTTGTTTATACATTTGAGATTCAAATATAAAAGGTCTACTTCAGCTTTTCGATACTGTTCCTTTCGAAACTCATAAGTACCCAAAGGGAAACCCAATGTCGCAGACAATAAGGACACGCACCCGAGTTTTTTCAAAGGGTCAAGACACTGCCTAAAGTATCGTAGACCCGAAGTGGACATTTGTGCAATTTCAATGGACTTTTGTTTTTTTTAATAAATCGATACAAAAAATAGCCTCCTTTAAATATAGTGACCAGCAAAGCAGGCTAAGCCTGCTAGTATTAAGATTAATGTATATATATATATATATATATATATTTAACACTCATACTAGAAAATCATTATATTTAACAATGCAACATATTGTAATTTCCCTTTCTATTGTTTAATGAAAATTGTTTATTTATGAAAATAGTAAGCGATATATTGTTGTTGTTGTCACTTATGCCACTCGGAAACGCCGAACCCCGGTAGAGAAATTACTCAAAAATAAAGCAGTAAGGTAGACACTTCAGTATTTTCATCAGCACCACAAGTGGTGGAAGAAGGAATTAGCTCAAGAAATTGGCGAAAGATTTTCATTAGAATGAATGTCAGATGTTGCGCAATGGAAGTTCTCCTAAAAAAATGCTTCAGTATTGGCAGTATGGCATCATTTGATCAGGCGAATCTGTTTAAAATGTGAAAGGACACTGCAAATAATGCGCGATATGTTTTTGAAAAATATACCCAATATTTTTTCATATATATATATATATATATATATATATATATATATATAAATCCCATGCTTTTTTGCAGATTTCAGTGAAAGAGCATGAAACTACTTTCAGCACATTTTGAATAATATACTTATTAATTTTTGTGACTTTTGCATCAGTATAGAAAAGAAAGGGAAAAGAAAGGCAAAAAGAAAACATATGATTTGCATAATTGTGAATATGTCGGGCTCTTTAGCATTGCTTTTTATCTTTTCATTATTTAATTTAATAATTCCAATCTTTAAATATGTCATATTTAAAGATAGAAATAGTGAAGTTAAAAAATAGAAATATTGGTATTAGAAATAGTGGAGTTAAAAATGCGAATAAGTTAGCAGCCATGAATTTGATCTGAAATGTGATGTTCGGCATTTCCTTGTAAGAAATTGCATTGTAACTCTTGTTTCGTAATAAACTCTTTTTTTTTTTTTGTGTGTGTGTGTGTGTGTGTGTGTGTTAATCTCTTTAAGAACATGGAAGTGTAAATCTTATTTTTAATTAGTTTTCAAAAGTTTTAAATGATAAAGGATTATTCTAAAAATTGTATTTTTGTGTAGGTGTGCGTTTATGTGTGTGAATGTATAATATGAATGAATTTTATGAGAAAGAAGTACTGTACAATGTTTTCCAAAATACAAGTACTGTACAAAGACAAAAATGTCAAAATAAATATAAATAAATAAATAAATAAAATAAAAAAGAGAAGAAAAGTGAAAATTTTGGAAAACCAAATTAATATATACATAACATATTTTCTTAGATTTTACATACATTATAAAACTAATTTTATATCATTAAAAGTAATTATTTTTCAATTTTACAAATGATTATACGATAAACTCATTACATGAAATATTACGTTTTAATAGATACACTATACATTTTTTACAAAATGACTAATAATGTAGATTTAAACTGTATTTATTATTTAATGATGATCCTTACATCATAATTTAAGTACTCAATATTGTATTATTTAAAAGCACTTAATTTGTTAAACATGCAATTATACTAAATATTTTCCTATCTTTGCCACTATTAAGATAATGATCGTTAAATTCTCTCTTTATTAGTCATGCCTAGACATAATTATCTTTTAAGATGAGAGTACGTAGATAATGATATAATGTGAAATGTTAAAAGACGCATTAAATTTGCTCACATATGGAAAATTTTAATCTTTGTAGAAACTTTAAAATGATAGAGAGATTATGAACTTTCTTAATTGTGATAGAATTTATAATACAATAACTAGTTTTTTTTTTTTTTTTTTTTTTTTTTTTTTTTGTATGTAGTTATTTTAAAACATGTGTTTTACATGATATATTTCTATTTACTAATTAAAATATAAATCCTTTTTTAAAGTCTCATAGTTTTAAGCTAAAAAATATGAATATATATTTGTAAATCATTTGTTAATATAGGCATATTTTTATGGATATAACTTATACCGTTGTTAATTTTTAACTTTTCCTCATTTAAAACTTTAAAAAAAAAAAAAAAATTAATTAAAAATAAAGAAAAATCAATCAATAAGGAAATATACCGTGGCTTCTCTGCTTTAATTTTATTTGTTTTCCATTACACTAAAATCAATATTTTGTAAATGAGAGTTGCTAAATTTTAGTGCAAAGGTACGCAAACATTTACAAATAAACAATATATGAATTGTGAGACAGGCGCTAATAATACAGTACAGTGCCGAAAAGCTAAAATGATAAATTTAATAGCGAAATTTGCGATTAATCTAAATTATTCTTAAAGTATTTGATATAACATTGATTGTGCAACCAGGTAATCAATTTCACCTACAGTTATCAAAAACCACGCTTTTTATTTAAAGCGAATTATGAGAATTCATTTAGAAAAGCTTCTACGTATGTGTGTTTGTCCGATTGCTGAAATGCCCATATTTTTACGCCCGATCACCAAAGTACGCAATTTATTTATTTATTTTTTGTTTTTTTTTTCCATTTCAGAAGAAAGTATTGCATGCATAAAGTTTCTTGAAATGTCGATTTTATAATGATTTACAAATTTTTGAATATCGAAACAGGATTTGAGCATTTTTAGAAAAGAAAAATGTGTATATCTTAGTATTAATTAAAAAATACTAATCTGTGTGAAAAATAAAAAATAAAAACATTTTTTTTATTAATCTAGATCAGTGATAGACAGACTCATTATTGAACATAATTAAATATCAATAGAACAGCGATTAAAATTTCTTTTGAGAGCCAATTTTTTTCAACTACATATATATTGCTTGGTTCATTGTTATTAAAATAATTAGGGTATTCCTAATCCAACCTTAGCTAGAACGTTACACTGAAATTCATGAAACTTTATATTTAGTTATTTTTGATATAGATTTATAACGATCTATTTTTGGAACATGTTGGTCGACTCTAATGATTGAATCTATTATGCTGTTATTATCTAATTTCTGGAAACTATATACAAGTTTCCATAATTTATAGATGCAAACCTATGTATGTATTAGAAAAAAATATATACAGGTCCTACCAAAAGCCCCACACCTTCTCCCATCTCGAAAATGATTCGAATATCAGAAAAATGGCGTAACACGTGTTCAATGAATACGAGGTGACCTCTTCTGGTGAAAAAAACAGATGTTTGGCTCGGGAGGGACTAGGAGTGGCGCTGTGGAAAGCAACATTAAAATTTCAAAGGAGAATATATGTATTTTGACATATCCCTGCAAACTTCAAGACAATGAATTTGATATAATTAGTTTGTTTTGCAATGACTATTAAAGAAGATACATATATTTTTCGATGGAATTTTTACTCTAGACCTCCTGGGCTCAAAAATATTTACCCCAAATGATGTCCCACTCGAATTCATAGAACGCGTCTTTCGCTATTTTCAAAATTCCGAAGCATTTCCGAGGTATGAGGGGTGTGTGGGATTTTTGGCGGACACTAAATATATGAAACAAGCATTTCGAAGAATTAAGGAGGAGTTAGCTAAGTCACACCATGCTGGCCAACGCATCTTGGTGCGAGCCCATTCGCATTGGTTCGTAATACTAGGCATTACTAACTGCTATTAAAAGGAGACTTGGCGCTGGATTATTAAACCAATAACAATTATAACGTTAGAAACGACGAAGAGAAAAGATATTCGAAACATACAGCTGTTTCGGTAGCCTTTAGCGTACCGTCTTCAGTGCATAAATATATCTGAAACTGAGACGTGCTCATATATATAGAAGAGGGACCGAATTCTGTTGAGCCAATATTATTACGGGAAAGGTGGGGAGAGTCGGCAATAGGAATTTCAGAAACGCTAGTTGTGTTAAACTGTAGAAAAATTAAGAACATGCGGACTGGTTATAAAATTTCCAACAAACAGACAAATAGGGAACGGCGAAATCACAATTGAAAAGATTTTTATAAATATAAAAGCCTCAAAGAAATCGAGTGCATAAATGGATTTCGGTCTGCAAATTATTTTAGCTGAATCATATTTAAATTATGATTTTCCTCCCAGAAAAATACTTAGAAATAGCCGATTTATTGGTTTCTTGTTTACGGACATAATTATTATGTTCTTTTAGACGGAATTTGTGTTTGCGTTTAGTTTGGCCAATGTATGATAAACCACACTGACAGGAAATACTATAAATGCCTCAAGAATTATACTTATCTATCGGATATTTTAGCTGATAAAAGGTGAGTTTATTGAAAGGCGAAAAAAAAATATTTTAAAATCATGTTGTTTATGAATTTGAGCCATGGCATGACTGGATCTAAGAAAATAGGGTAAAACAATACTTATATTAGAAGGCACACATTTTGTGGATAAAGTGCGAGGGAGTTGGAATTATTGGATAGCTTTGTCAATAATGGAAGAATTATAACCTCTGTCCGTTGCAATGGCTTTCAGATATTTGATTTCAGAGTTTAATAAAACAGGATCAGAACAAATATTAAGCCCACGATTAACAAAAGTATAGAAAGTAGCCATTTTGGGGGTAGATGGATGACAAGAATGCGCATGGGGAGATAGAGAGAAGGAAAATCTTTTACAATAAACGGTGGTGGAAAATCCATCTATTGTGTGAGAAGCAAGGCTATCAAGAAAAGGAAGTCAGCCATTATTTTCTATTTCATAAGTGAACTGGGAATTAATGTCTATGGAATTAAAAGTTTCTAAGACATGGTCAATATTGTGACGAGATATGTCAATAAGCGTAAAGGTACCATCAACGTAACGGATCCAAAAAGGAAAAGACAGTTTCTTAAAAAACCTATATTCAAAATAATGCAGGTAAATATCTGCGAGAATTGGGAAGAGAGGGGATCCCATGGCTAAACCTTCAGATTGACGATAAAATATACTTTGCAAAGAAAACGTAGTTTGTGATAAACAGATGCGGGATAGAGAAATTACTTCTTGTATTTCAAAAGGTGTGGAATGAAATTCTTTTAATCTCATTTCAAGACAGCGGATGGTGCCATTTATTGGCACATTTGTAAAAACAAATTTTACATCAAATGTGACCATAGTAAGATCAGTATAAGGAAAGTTTTGAATATTTTTTTGCGAAATTAATAGAGGTTGTTACAATATAAATATTTGTAGAAAGAAGTGAGCTAAAATTGTAGTTAGAAATTTAGCTAAACGATAAGAAGCTGTACCGATATTAGAGACTATGGGACGAAATGGTATATTGGGTTTATGGACGTTTGATAATGCGTAAAATCTGACAATTAGCTATACAAAGGATAATATGAGATTTGGTTGAGTCCAAAAAACAAAAACAAAAAGGGCAAGATTTTATAGCAGATTTAATTTATATATATAATATTTTTATTAGATTTTAATTCATTCAAGCGACTTTTTTCTGCAGGGGTGAGATTAGATTTAAAATCTTTGGGGTTGAAATTTGCATTATTAAGGATTAAATGACGAAGATTTTATTTCTGTTAGTCAGTCAGCAGATATATTTTGAAAGCTTTTTCAACTAGAGCAATTAACTGAGGAGAAGAGGAAGATTTAGATATAGCAAAATTTGAATTGGTTTAAGAACTGAATATTGGATATTGGAAATTTCAGCATTGGAAAAATTAACGATAGCATTTTATTGACAACAGGAAAGTCATTGGAATGATTAGGTTTCTGTAAACTACGATGACGGGTGAATCTATCATGTAATTTAATTTAGTATTTTCGAGATAGGTTGTCGCTATGAATCCAGGAATTGTGATCAATCAGCGTAAAATTAGGAACTTCAAAAGTTAACTTTAAATGAAGAAAGGATAATTCTTTCTCAATTTTGGTGATGTTGGTACGAGTTTCCTTAATAACTGCACGGAGAATATTAAAATGAGACCTGAGTACTGCTTTGTTCACAAAACTCGAACCAGTAATATAACATTTCAGTTAAATGAATTTAGGGTTGATGCGATGTAAAATGAACTTCAGACGATTGAGGGCCCGAAACCTTTTAGTACGTAATCGGCAAAAACGATAAAATAATTGCATATTGGGAAATAAAGAAATAAGTAGCTCAAGTTATTACGGACCCAATCTTTCCCTCAGTTGAGGGTTCTCAGACCAGGTTGCTCAGTAACAATCAGAACAGAAGTCTATTCCTCTACCCCGTGACTCCTCTCCTATAGAATTAATTAAAATAAAAACTGGTATAAAATCTTGCGCTTTGCTGTTGGACTCAACTAAATCTCATCTCATCCTATCTATAGCTGACTGTGCCAGATTTTACGCGTTGCCAAAATTCCATTAAAATATCCCATGTCGTCCCATATTTTCTTATATCGGTACAGCTTCCTATCGTTTAGCTAAATTTCTAACTATAATTTTGCTCCTCTTCTTTCTACAAATATTTATACTGTAAAAAACTCTATTTACTTCGCAAAAAATATTAAACTGCCCCCGTACTAACCTTACTATGGCCTCAATTAACGTAAAATCTTTTTTCACACATATTCCAATAAGTGGCGCCCTCTGCTGTCTCGAAATGAGATTAAAAGAGATTCATTTCACATTTTTTAATATACAAGAATTTATATCTCTAACCCGCATTTCTTTATCACAGACTATGTTTTCTTTGCAAAGTGAATTTTATCGTCAATCTGAAGGTTTAGCCATGGGATTCCCTCTCTCCCCAATTCTCGCAGATATTTACATGCACTATTTCGAAAATAAGATTTTTAAGAAAATATCTTTTTCTTTTTGGATCCTTTACGTTGATGGCACCTTTACGCTCCTCTACACATCTCGTCACAATATTGACCATAAATTAGAAACTTTAAATTCCATAGACAGTGATATCCAGTTCACTTATGAAGCAGGAAATAATGGCTCACTTCCTTCTCTTGATACCCTTGCCTCTCGCACAGTAGATGGACTTTTCACCATCGTTTATTGTAAATGTTTTTCAGTCTCTCTACCTCCCCATGCGCATGCATGCCAACCACCTACCCAAAAAATGGCTGCTTTCTATACTTTTGTTAATTGAGTGTTTAATATTTGTTCAGATCCTGTTTTATTAAACTCTGAAATCAAATATCTGAAAGCCATAGCAACTGAAAGAGTTTATAATCCTTCCATTATTGACAAAGCTATCCAAAAATTCCAACTTCCTCGTACTCCATCCACAAAATCAGTGTCTTCTAATATCTGTATTGTTTTACCCTATTTTCTTAGATCCAGTCATGCCATCGCTCAAATTCTTAAACAACATGATTTTAAAATATTTCTTTTCGCCTTTCAATAAACTCACGTTTTATCAGCTAAAATATCCGACAGATAAGTATAATTCTTGGGGCATTTATAGTATTTCCTGTCAGTGTGGTTTGTCATACATTGGCCAAACTAAACGCAGTCTCAAATTCCGTCTAAAAGAACATATTAATTACTCCCGTAAACAAGAAACCGATAAATCGGTATTTCTAAGTATTTTTCCTTGATGAAAAACATAATTTAAATATGATTCTGCTAAAATAATTTGCAGACTTAAATCCATTCAAGCACTCGATTTCTTTTAAGCTTTTTATATTTATAAAAATCTTAAAAATTTTGTCAGTTGTGATTTCGACGTTCCCTATTTGTCTGTTTGTTGGAAATTTTATAATCAGTCCGCATTTTCTTAATTTTTCTACAGTTTACACAACTAGCGATTCTGAAATTCCTATTGGCCACTCTCCCCACCTTTCCCGTAATCCTATTGATTGAGCAAAATTCGGTCCCTCTTCTACATATATGAGCAATTCTTCAGTTCCCGATATCTTTATGCACTGAAGATGATATGCTAAAGGCTACCGAAACAGCTGTATGCTTTAAATAGTTTTTTTTTTTTTTCTCTTCGGCGTTGCTAACGTTGTAATTTTTATTGGTTTAATTACTAACTGCTGTTTCACGTGAAATTATATATTGGACATTTGTGCTATGTACTGGTTGGTTCATTCATGCCATAAATAATGGAATTGGAGGGACTCTTCCAAAATTAATAATATATATCATTGTTCAACCAACTTCTCTTCAATGCAGTACTTAAAAATATTTTTAAAAGTTTAATTTGGGACGAGAAAGGCAAATTCATAGATAGTTTATAAATCATTTGAGATTTGCTAATGGTATTGTACAGTTTGATTCCTTATTTGAGGATTTGCAAAAAAAAAAAAAAAAAAAAAAAAAAAAAAAAAAAAAAAATGCTTCGAGAATTGAACAAAGAAAGCAAGCTCGTTGGATTGAAAAGGAACCTCAACAAAAATTACGTCAAATTCCTTTGTTTTCTACTGAAGATCACTGTTGATATGGATGAATTAAAAACGGTATCCAAGAATACAGATCTGGTACAACACACTATTTCCGACTGTTTTAGAAATAGGAAGTCGACCATATCTCAGCAGGTGGCGCTGTAAGCGATATAATTACTCATAGTTTTTACTATATATATACAACACTGATTTTATAGCTTCTTCCATTCAACAGATAAATGAGTGAGAACAGACTTTAGTTGCCCTTCCCCTCCCTGTTCATATATAAAAACGAAGAAATATGCAAATAAAAGTAAGTTTTAGAATAATAATGAAACGATTAAAAGTAAGAACAACATTTTTATTTGTATATTTTACATATTTTTAAGGTCCTCGTGAAATTTGAAATAAATTGAATTGAAATAGTTTTTGAATTTTCCTGAGTGTTTTTAAAAATTCAGGAACTTTATAAAAAAGTAGACAGTAAAGGGCATTTCTATATATTTGTAGTTTACATGCAATAAATATTTAATACCGTCTTTTAAATTGAAAAAAGAAAAAAAAATGCTGTTGTATGGTTGTAATAATTTATTGATATGTAACTTCCAGTTATACCTAACTTAATATTCTTTGTGAAATATAGTGAAAACTTAATTATACATCGTAAAGGAATTGATAGAATTGAACACGGATTGCGAAAAAAATGATTCTCGTAAAGGGATTTTTTTCTCGGCAAAAAAAAAAAAAAAAAAAAAAAAAAAAAAGTAAAATTTTTTGTCGACTATAGTTAGACATATAGTTAAATTTTTCACACGGATGTGAAAGAGAAATATGCAAACTTTTTTCTTTTAGTTTCTTTTAAGAAAGATATATATATATATATAATTGTATCGATTGAATATTATTTTGCTTCATTCATCTTAATAAAGTTTGTTATCACATTTAATAAAGATGTTTTCAGTTTAAATATGTGCATGCTATTAAAAAAAAAAAAAAAAAAAAAAAAAAGTAAAATTATCGTGATAAAAATCGGGATAAACAATCCCTATATACAAAACTTTTTTTCGTAAAAGCTGCTGAAATATAGTTAAGAGAAAATTGTGAAAACTAAAAATAGATAAATAAATATATAAAATAAGTAAAAGGAAAAGGAAATGTTAAATTCGAGATAAACATCATAAAACATACCGTAAAAAAAAAGAGCATTGTATATACCCACGAGATAATCGATAAAGTAAGGCAACTGAATATTTTATTGTTTTAGAAACCATCTCGTGAAAGGAGAGATGATGATAGGGTATTGACAGGAACGGAAAGCAACTTTAAGGAGAATGATGAATTAAAATAATAATAATAATAATAAAATAAAATAAAAGGAAAAAAAAAATAAACGAAATGAAATATTTCGCAAAATATCACATAAAAGACTAAAAGAAAGAATATGGTGCGGAACTCTCACGACTTTCTTACATACTGAAATTCAATACTTAAAAAAAGATATTGAAGATTAAGGAGTAAGATAAGAAATACTGTTATATAAACCTACGTTAAAAAGAATGTGAACTAAAATTTGGAATACCGTTATTTTAAAAATAATTCTGCTTGTGTGTGTCGATGGGGGGGGGGGGGGGGGGGGTTATGGCACTCTCTTCACCCCGTTTGGATATTCTGTTTTCTTTTATGTAGAATGCAAAAGCTGTTATTAAATTTAAAAGTTCATTCTGAATTATTCAAATTTTCAAACTTGGTAAACCGAAATATTTGGAAATGAATGCAATATCGCTGAACAAATAAATTTCAAAAGTTCCATGAATTGAAATAATCCATATTATCTATCAGAGGTCTCCGTTGTACCCAGTAGCCCCACCTATCACAAATTCGTTTTTTTTTTATAATGTAAACCATACTTTTTCTTAACGCAATCGTGCTAAGTGGAATAGATCTCTTTTAAGTCATTTATTGCTTTCTTTTTTCTACAGAACGGGAAACCATGATGTCCTCGATTCTCATGTTGCCAAAATGTCTGGAAATCCTAAAATATCTCAGTAAAAACGAAATTTCACTGAAATTTATGATTAAAAAATTGTCGTCCATTCAAAATATCTATCATATGAGGTGTCCTAGGTAAGACACCGCGGCCCTCTTGAACTCCACTCGATACAAACACATTTTTTCAAATTTAAACCATACTTTTTCCTTACGGAATTGTGTTACGAGTAAATATATATATTAAATCACGGTTGTTTTTTTTTTTTCTTCCCAGAGTATGGGGCCCCAGAGCACCGCATTTTATATTGAAATAAAACTTCTGAAAAAAAAATCCCTAATTACTTTAATTACAAAAAGTGCTTCTATTTAAATGATATGTAATATGAGTTATCATAGATACAGGAACCCCATGTGAAACTAATTCGGTTTTTCCAAATGGAAAGCACACATTTTCTTTACGATAAACTATAAACTTTCTGGAAATAATAATTTTTCTTAATACGATACTGTGAAAATAATAATAATAATAATAAAAGCATTAAAAAGTAAAAGCATATTTTCTATAATATTTTCTATAAAGAATATTTTCTATTTCTAAGTAAAAGCATATTTTCTATTTGACAAAATGGAGTTTGTGTGATATGTGGTCTAAGCGCACTTGTTTGCCAAAATATATTACTTTATTTAATAGATCATATAAACAAAGTAAAAGTATATTTTTTACAAAGCATATTTTCCATTTGTAATTAAAAGCATTTTTTCTATTTGACAAAATGTAGTTTGTGTAACGTGTGGTCAAAACGTCCTTGTTTGCCAATATATATTATTTCATTTAATAGATCATATTAAAAAAAATGTAAAAGCATATTTTCTATAATATTTTCTATAAAGCAAATTTTCTATTTGTAAGTAAAATCATATTTTCTATTTCATAAAATGGAGTTTGTGTAACGTGTGGTCTAAGCGCCTTTGTTTGCCTATATATATTACTTCATTTAACAGATCATTTGAATGCTCGACACTTTTGTAATTATTGTGCACAGCAAAATTGTGTTATTTATTTATTTATTTTTTATTAAGGTATTTTCGCATTTCTAGATTTTTTTTAAATTACAACATAATATTTTGGGCCTCTGGGACTCTACTTAAAAAATTAAGAAAATGAAAAGTTTTTGTTGCTCATCCCCACGAACTAGCAGGGCTGAATCAGGTCTATGAAAATGTGATCCTTAAAGAAATCGAGAACTAACAGAGAATTGTCAGTAAGATTCTGCTTAGAAAGACCCACGTACGCGAGGATATTTTCAGAAGGCGCCTGCTCAGTAAACACTTAGCACAGACTTCAAAACGCTTGGAATCACCTAAAAATGTCAAAGGTCTAAGATAACGACTGAGGAAGCGAGTGAGGGTGATTTTATCTTTCCTGTTACATGCAAGTGAATTAAAGATGTAATAGGATGAGTAAAGAAAAAAAAAATATTAAAATTTTCGTCGATAGACGGCGTTGTACATAAGGAAATCATACATTTCTTTGAAAAACTATATTCATTTATATGTAAATCTTTAAGAACATCGAATTAATACACTATTTTTCTCTCATCATTACAAGTTGCAATCTCCAAGCGAGTTACAACACAGCTACAATCAGCGACTTTTAGCTGAGGAATAATATCTTAACCAATAACGCTTTATCCAAGAAGTAATTCCGTAATTAAAACTTCATGTACGCACAGGTAGGAGGAAAAGTTAGAAATGAGCTTTTAACCGTAAAATCTTTCAATTCATGAGACTCTGATTTGCATATTTCTTGTCATACGTCTGTGAAGCGCTCTCAATCGAAAAAACTATTTAAAAAAATAATCCTTTAATTCTTATGAAATTTTAGAATATCTGCAGATATAAAGAACACTCGGTAGTTAATATAATTCAATGAAACGTGTAAATAAAACAAATAATACTATAGTGCAAATTTTTATTTTTACAATACTTAATACTTGTAAAAAATTTGATTCTGGATATCTCAATCTAAAAAATAAAAAATATAAATAAAAAAATTAAATAAAAATCATTTTCAATAAATACTGATTTCTTTTTAAGTAATATTTGATAATTTCTTCTTAAATAATATATACATATATATATATATATAGATAGATAGATATAGATATAGATATATGTATAAATATAATTAGAATGATAGGACGTGCTATTGGCATTATATACTTTGTAATTTTCATATTACATTTGTTTTACATTTAATTATCATAGATATATTTTTATTTATTTAAATTTACAATGTTAAATATGTAGATATTTGGTATTTTTCCTACACACACACATATAACAAAAATTAGCTTTTTATTATTATCTGAATAATTGTACATGAAAATCTGTTTTAAGGTAAATCAACTACATTCAACTACATTCAGCTGCACTCAACTACAAAGAGACAATAACTCTTTTTGAAATCATTTCAATGTTGTCATATTACTTTTTTTTTTAAACTTAAAATTGTATGTATTAAACATTTATATATATATATATATATATATATATATTTATAACTACAGCATGAATAACTCTTACAACAACAAGAACAGTAAAAATAATATAAAAATAGCAAATCTTGTCATTTTTTTTCTGAACTTATTGAATAAAAGCATTCTAACGCAATATAGGCCGAGAATATATAAAACAAAAGGTTTTTGATGAAATTATGCTCTGTATGACGAACCATTAACGCCTGGATTTTTATATTTTAACATACGCGCATGTGAACGAAGTAAAATTCCAGGTAGTCCAGAGAAAACAATTATGGTTACATCGATAAAATTACGAAATTTTCGAATGACAACACTCATATATTATTATAATTTTCAGAGACATGAAACATATATGGTGATTCCCTGATCACTGCAACTGGAGAAATTCTGATTATAATTCTGAAAACTAAAAAAAAAAAAAAAAAAATATGTTCAGATTTTTTTTTTTTTCTGAATTATTAAAATTAATGCTGCAAGTTAATAATTACTAGTTTGGCTTTGACGACAGGCTTTCCAAGATTGTAGACAACTTATATCAGTGATTTTATGACTTTGTGACAATTATATTGACTGTATTTTGGTACTTATGTGAAGTAAAATCCTACTTGCTCACTCGTCCAAAACTATCTGTTTAAGATTGAGATTGAGTGATTTAACGTCACAATAGAGCTATACATTGGGTGGAAGGCCACAATCTGAGAGTTAGTGCAACGCAAATTTAAAACTCCATGGAAGTGATAGCTACCCCTTTTTTGAATCCCTTTTAAAAATGCTTAACAAACTTATTTAGACCATTCATTTTTCTTTGAACATACGAGCTAATTTGGTGCCAAATTACAAATTCCACTAATGGGATCTTACACTAAAGCTAATCCCCAATGTAAATGCATATTTAGCTTATTTTAAATTAATCATGTTTCTGATTAACAAAATGAAATTTAATTATTAAATGTACTTTACTTTACATTAACGTATGTACATTACGATACCTGGCGATTGTTCTGATATGCTGAAAAATGTCGCCAAGTCGCCAATCGAAATTTGTTTCTTTAAAAGTTTCAAGTATCCAATTAAAAAATATACATATATAAACTTAAAACTTAAAGTTTTACACTTATTTAAACAAATAATATTTTTTCCTAAATTAATTTTATTGTCATACATAATAGATATAATATTAAAAGAACTAAATAGAAATCCTTATTTTTAAAAAATTATAGCTATTAAGCACACATACATTGTAACTAAATGAAATTACTTTGTTACAGATATTTCCAAAAAGCATTAAAAATGAATTACGACATCATAAAGCAAGTCAACATAAAAATGTTAAACGAAATAAAGGGTACGGCATTTTGTCTTCATAAAGTTAATTATTGTTGATGATGAATTGCATTTATTGATGCATGTATTAAGTTAAAAGAATTGAATGAGTATCAAACAGATATATCATTGAGAGTGAAGTATGTTTCCATCTATATTTCATCAGATAATATATATTAAACAAATATCATATAAAGGTTTACTTTATTTTTTACATAATTGCAGTTTTTTTTTTTTCGTACATATATTGATGTTCTTTGATTATCATTATTATTATTATTTACGTTCAATAGTTATATTTTGTCACAAAATTCCGTCACCTTGTAAATTTTATATAAATAGTATAATTTAATATTATTTTACGAAATAATTTGCCATACTTCATAAGACTTTTAATATTTTTACGTTAAATTGGTTAGGCATAGAGGTTCAAATAAACCATGCTAGAAATATAGCAAAATGTGTAAAACAAATAAAACTAATTGTATAAAACATAAAAAAAAATAATAATAATATTTTAAAAGATTTCATTGTTCTTTCTATCTATATTCTGAAACGAGGTAAAATTAACTTAATTAAGTAAGAAATGTTCCTGATATTTAGATAATTTACAGTGATTTCTATTTCTGTAATGAATCAATCCCTGGGCCGCTCTCTTCCAAAATGATCGGCCAAACATCCAAACAAAATGTAAATGGCGCAGACTAGTAAAACAAAGTGCCCTTTGTTATGTAAAACTTGCCATCGCCTCATTTCTCTCAAAAAGTCTGAATTCTACCGAAATAGCATAAACATGATTTTTTCTTTTTTTAATGTGTTCTCACGTTCTTTAAAATAAAATCTGAACAAAGTTTCTAAGATAAAAACTCACCAAGTTTCAGTGATCCAAATTACTACAAGCAGCGCGTCGATAAAAGTTAATATAATAGGTTTTACAAAATCATTGATAAAAATCTACCAAATAAAAAAATGAAATAAAATTGTAAAAAAAAAAAAAAGTAACTCCGTTAAAAATAGAATATTATTTGAAAAGCGTCATCTTCACTTTGAAAAATAGAAGCTTTTCATATTTCTGTTAAATGGAATGTATATTTCGTTTTGTAAAAGCATTGGAAATTTGGAATGTTCGGATGCAAAAGTATCAGTTAAAAACTTCATATTAACTTCATATTACTTTAAGCTGATACCAATAGAAACGATATATTTACATATTTTAGACATATATATATACATAAATTATTTATTTTCGGGCTTTATATATATATATGTGTGTGTGTGTGTGTATATACATTATAGCAAGAATGGGCTTCAATAAAATTTAACAAAAATTGCATAAAAAATGATAAAAGATTCGCAAAAAAGTATTCTGAAACATAAAATTCACATGTGTACTTTTTGCTAAATTATTATTACTTATTGTAACGTTCTTTTTCATGTTAATTAGTGCAACAGAGACACTGTTTTATTGAAACAGTTGAATGACTAATTTATTGGACAACTTACATGAAATGTGGTTGGATTGTGGGGATAAGGCCGGTTGACTGCACTAGGGTCCTATGCCTGAGGGGGAAGGGCCTTCCTTGTCTTTCTGAGGGGTCCTAGTCCGTATTTACGCAGCTTATATCAAAAGATCCGTAGAATAAATTGTAATTTTAGAAGAATATCGGCCAAAGAATTTTCTTGATTTTCAATTTTTTCCACAATTGAAATTTCAGAAGAGCGGTTTTGAATGCTACATATTTAATTTGTAGATTCATTATTTTAATCGCGATGCAAACATTATTTTTTGTGAAAAAAAATTTATGGGCTGGTAACTGTAAAATAATTCCACGTATTTACTATGATTTGTAAGTTTACAAGAGATTTTTTTTTCGTAACAATAATGATAATAATTATTTTTCGTAACAATAATGATAATAATTCTGGGATGTAGCTAAAAATATAAATTATTTGAAGTAACTGTACATCCTTTATGGTACTGAAAACTTCTATTCATTTCATACATATTCTTCTGTGAATGAATGTAAATTTCCCTTGTATAAATTTAAATACAATATAGAAATGCACTCTCTTTGAAAACAAATAATTAGACTTTTAAAAGCAACTGTAGTGAAAGTGTACCATGGGTAAGGTCGATTTAGTGAAAAAGTTACTTGCTAAGTTCAACTGTCTTGGAGAGCAAAGTGTACTACAAACAACAAGAATACAGACAGTCAGTTTGCCTTCTGAAAGCAGATAGAAATGGCCACATTTCTATATGTATATATATATATATATATTTATTATTTATTTATTTATTTTTTTTTTTACAGAAAAGCGTTTTATTAGCGAAACCCCAAAAACTTCCCCATGTGTTTTATATATGAAACGCATCCCTACAAAAAAAAAAAAAAAAAAAAAAAAAAAAAAAAAACTTTTTGGACTTTACCTCACGAAACTTAAGAATTAAAATGGACATTGAGATATCGACAGTTATACCGTCAAAATTTAGAAAATGTTGCAATTTAGCTATAAAAGAAGATTTTACTTTGTCTCATTTCAATGGCAGTGGAGATGTATAAGGTAAATCATAAGGGGTGTTTAATTCCTCGAGATTTAAGACATTTTTGGCTTGAGGAGATTCTGTTTTAATCGAAAGACTATTAAATTGGATTAAAATGAAATCGACTTCTTGTATGTCTGACATCATACATCTCGGGCGAACGTTACATGAAATTTAAGATTACATGCTACAGTGTTTTTATCTCAGAAGCCTAGCACAGAAAAAGTCGTTCAGCAAGAAAATGAACCTCCTCCTAAATTATATCCTAATTACCTCCTAAATTATATCCTAATAAATAGATGAAATATTTGCAGATCTGAAAGTTATTTCTGCAATTCAAGGTCACGTTGCTTTACTCGATAAATATATTATTTTGCATAACCAACTGTAATACTTGTTCTATTTCCAGACTACCCGCGATACAATTTTCGAGAAACTTCAGGCATTGTTAAGGAAACACAAATAAATATTTTTTATTAATTTATTTCTTAAAGAAAACCTCTAAATATATATTATAGAAATATAAAATTCTCACTTTTAGAGACTTGTTTTCACCAGACTCACTTCGTACAGGGTTCTGACTTTCACCAGCGGTTCTTTCTCTGATAGTCTTTATCGGAACTGTTTCGTCAAAGAACATCATAGGCATACACTTAGATGACATTATAGTATAAATACCGTTACTAAAAAAAGTATTCATTTGTTGAAGTTATGCTATAAATATTTCTTAGTTTTATAGTATGAATATTTTTTTCCTTCACTTCTAGTCTCTCTGTGTTTCTCTTTCTGTTTCTTTTTCTCCATATATACATAAACACATACAATTATATATAGAGAGAGATAAACAGCATGGAAATTTTAACCCGACTCTTGAAAACTTTAAGTATAAATTTTTGATAAAAGGAAATAAATTTGCTTAAAATTATGAATAAAATAATAGAGTGAAAAAAAAATGAAAATTATCATTAACTACAATATTTCTTTTGTGCATTTTCTTTTCACCTAAAACTGCATAGAAAGATTTAAAATTTTTTCTAGAGGCTTAAAAAATGTAGATTCTTTATTAAAAACGAAACCTTTGAATGAATATTTCGACACATTTTTGAATTATGGAAGAATTTTCATTAAGATTCTGCAGAATTTTATAGTGCTTGAAAATTTAATAAAGTCGTTTGGTGTAAAATAAATAAATACAAAAAAAAAAAAAAAAAAAAAAAAAAAGATAGAAAATTTGAATTATCTGCATGTCAAATTCATTTTGTTGCGATTTACATTTGCTATAAAATTCTTAACATAAATAACTATGTAAACAAAGATTTAATTAAAGTTATGTTTTATTGGTGTGCTATTTTAAATTCATTTAAATTTGTATATTTAGTTAAATGGTTTTAGATAATTTCTCTTTAATTATTTTATAATCTCTCTTAGATTTTTTTTTTTTTTTTTTTTTTTTTTTTTTTTTTTTTAATGCACTGCTTTGAAATTGCAAATAATTAAAGACGTCAAATAATAATTTTATTTCAATTTATAAGTTCATTTATTTATTTACTTACTTATTTGAAAAGCACGTTATTTTCGAATTTAATAATTAAGCTTTAAAAATCTCTTATTGACAGTTTAAAGATCGAAGCCTGGTCGTTTCTTGTGAAGTCGAACACTCATTAATAATTTATTGTAAGAAAATTTAAAACTGATTTTCTAAAGCATGCTAGTTTTTAGAAAACTAATTTTACAAAGCATCTGAAGAGTCTGACTGAAGTTTCTATTTTTATATATTTATTTTTATTAGATCTTGAATAGAGCATATAAATAAAAAAATTTGGAATTACTAAAAATGTTTCTTACTAATAATTTATTAAACCTTTACTACATTGTGCAAAAAGTCACATTAAGGACTTTCTATTACCCATGTATGATAGAAAATGTATATGTTTTGGGAAAAAAAAAAAAAAAAAAAAAAAAATTAGTTATAGTTTCGTTTAAATGTTTTTAAGTCCCGTAAACCCCAAAAATAGTTATTTATTTAATTTTTTTTTTCTTTGGGGGGGGGGGGGGTGAGTGTGTTTGTGTGTGTGCGTCTGTTATCAGCATATCTAAAAATAGCAGCGAAAGTATCACAATCTGCGTTCTAAATGCGTTTCACATTGGACTGCTGCAATAATTTGTTCATTAAGATCCAGGAAAAGGTGTGACATCAATCACAATGAGTGAAATAATTAAAATTCATTATGTCTACGGACGAAATTTATGGTAGGTACAATTTAAAATCTATTGTCTACCCTAAAAAATAAATAAATAAATAAAACGAGCATATATTCTTAATAAGCATAGCATGTTTTGTGCTGAATATAGTATGGAAATCTTTATTCGTTATTTTACAGGGCTATCTAAAATAATTTGGATACATTTGGGATTACATTGCTGGAAATATATTTCAGGTTGTTATTGTGTTGTACGATTAAATTCAGTACACAGACTGATGTATACAAAACTCATAGACAATATACAGTGTTATTCAAAATTAAACGAAAGAATTCTTTTCTATCATATGTAGTTGTTGGAAGTGCTTGATTGCATTTTAACATATCGACGAAAATTGCACAGGAAGGAAAAATAATAGCCCTTATCTATATGTTAGGCAGAGTATTTTTTAAAGTCAACTTTAAAGTGTGAATTTTTTTCAATATCATCGCATCTTAAGGTTTCTTGATCTCCCAAGTTTTTTTTTCCAGCTGATCTGCATTTTATATGTGTTAAAATGTAAATTAAAAACAAATACATGCATGAGTTTTAAATTTGTATTTTGAAGTTCACGAGGTTGCTAATTAAACTGTTTGATCACGTTTAGCTTGTTTCGAAGATTCTTGTAGGATAAATCATTCTATGTAATTTAAAATGAACTTTAATTACAGCTTTGAATGTTTCACAAATGTAGTACAATACGATAAAATTAGAACAAAATTTTATGTCACAAAAACTATTCCCGTGTAAATTTAAAATTGTTTTTAAATTAGTTTCATGTACAGTACTTTTTATTTTCAACTTAACCTCAAATATGTAATAATAATATTAAAATGCAGAGTAAAAGTGTCGTATGGGCGATACACCACAGCGACACCCAAAGATATTGCTATGGTGTGAAATACAATGATGACACCGAAAGATAAAAAAGCTATTTTTATTATAAATAGTTTACATTTATTTTTCTAATTTAACAAACTAAACAAATAATTATTTATTATAAGTACATATTTCGAAATTCATAATTCGAAATCTCTAAATACTCTTTAAAGATATAGTTAAAACATATTATAAAATTAAAATATTAATAGTAAAAATGTTAATACAAGTAACATAATAATGCGTATTGTAAGAAATTATTTAAAATTAGACAATGAAACAATCCTGCCTGTTGGTTTAAATACTTAAAATAATAAAAGTTTAATTTTTTTTCTATCAACTTTTTAATCGTAATATTTACACATTTTAATTTAAAGTTTAAACAAATCGAAGATATTAAAAATGACCTAACTATATAATTTAAATTATATGAACACATATTTTATTATTAATAATATAATTAATATTAATAATTTCTCGTGATAGAATTAAATTTTACCAAATAAGTTTACCATTACTATTTTTCCAGTACTTGTTAAAATTTTGCATAGCTACAGCAAGAATATATTATAATAATATAAATTGTTTTGTTTTATTGAAGATTTCCTTAAATATAATTGAATTCTGGAAATGTTATCTGATTATTTAAGTTTTATTTTCTATAATGATAACAATTATATTATTCTATACTGAGTTTTATTTATTTATTTATTTATTTTTTTTTTTTAAATCTCTGTAAATGGAATGATGAATATTGTATGCATAATTTATTATTTAAATCTTTGAGCGAATTTTCCCAAAACATGCTTATCATGGATAACAATTTATTTTCTTTATTTAAATACATAATTGAGTCTTCTGTGTAAAAATTCTTGTTACGTTATATATTTTCAGTATTTTATACATTTAAATTATACGCCTGAAAACCCTAGATAAGATTCAATTTTGTTTATTTCAATACAAAGTTATAGCTATGATGTTATAGTAGAACTTTATTTTCCCGGGAAACTTGGCGTTTAATAATAAAATGCTAAAGACTATGTTAAATTTTCTAATAATCTTTAAGTTTTATTAAAATAATTTTTGTTTATATACATACTTGTATAGACGGGGTATAATTGCCGCGAAAATCTTAACTGGAAATTTGATAGTCCACATAAAGATCAATATAAAACATGCGTTAAAGTTGAAATACTTATAGTTATCTTGCAGTACACGTTAATACTAATAGTCACTAACAATTTTAAAATCTTATATCGGTAAGACTTATCTTCACGAATATTAAAGTTTTATTATATTCCCCCTCTCTGCACGGGATATTTATCAAGTGGGGAAAGCGAACTAATTTCGTAACTAATTAGAGTTACTTTGTGACAGCAATTCTTATAATAAATTACAAAATTTTAAATTAGAACCCATTTGAAAAGTAACATTTATCAAAATGTTAGCCGACGTCTCGCCTTCATTAAGATTAAAATGATTAGTTAGGGTGATGAATTGAATTTATTGATGCATATTATTCGCAAAGGGAGAATGATAAAGTATCAAACCCATGTGTTCCTTAAAATCCTTCGGAATACTTGTTTTAGCACTTTGACAGATAATAAATTTTATAAATATTTTTGCTACATTTAATTAATATAACACTGAAATAGAGAAATCATATTTTCAATTAAGCAATAGTTCGAACTAGAAACAGTACAAAGGGACATAGGAATTTCCAATGATATAATATATATATATATTTTTTTTTTTCACTCCATATTCCTTCTCAAAACAAGTACTGCTGCAAAATATGTTACTTCTATAGTTGTTATGTGTTTTAAATGCTAATAAAGTAAGTTTTGAGATGAAAATATTGCAAAATAACTCTGAGTTTCAAAGTGCCCCATCCTAATTCTAATTCTTTTTAAGCTTCTTCTTCTTCTTCTTTTTTTTTTTTTTTTTCTTTTTTTGATTGCGTGGGCGCGTGTGTTATTTGTTTCCAACTGAAAACATCTATTTAATGGATTTTTATATCTCAATTACAGTATCAGTTACAATAAATAAATAAATAAATAAAACTTTAAATCTTCGCGAATTTTATGTGACTGAATTTAAGCGTTCGTAATAACTCCAACAATTTCTGCATTAAAAAATCAATGCTCAATTTTGTGACAGATACATGGATTAATATTCACATATATATTTAAGAGGTTTGAGTTAAAACAAATGAGCAATGTGTGTGAGCATTATCAGACGCTAATTATTCTTTATATTTGAAACCTAAGAAAAATAAATTTAAAGTTTAAAATTCTTAAATATACATATATACAGAGTGTTTATTATGAAATTTTCCCTATAAACAGCATCCTATAGCGCAAATGGGTGAACGGAATACAACAATATTTGGTATATAGACTGTACACGGGATGTGCTCGCCGAATTTTGAATAAAAAAATAAATGAAATAAATAAATAAATAAAAATAAAACTAAAAAATATCCAAAATATGCTCCAATGGGTGCCTTTTTTCGGAATTTTTTTTTTTTTTATTTAACACAATAAATGACCAAAATGGAATACAGAAACAATATTAACAATCCAGAACGAGAGTCATGAGTAATAAAAAAAAAAAAAAAAAAAAAAAAAAAAAAACCGGGAAAAACTTTTTGTTCTAGGGAGAAAAAAAAAGCGATATCTACGTGCTTGCGAAGGAGAAGAAACTTTATGAAAAACAAATTTTTTTTTTTTTACTTTCTCTTATCCATAAGGTACAGAAAGTATTGTTTTTGGGTCAAATTTTCGAAAGTGAGTTTTTGTTATATTTAGATGTTCTGAGGTCCCCTGAATACGAAAATCATGTTTTTAACAAATGGTCTGTGTGTATGTCTGTGTGTCTGTGTGTGTGTCTCTGTGTGTGTGTGTGTCTCTTATCAGCATATCTCAAAAACAAATTATGGCAGAAAGTTCAAACTTGGTATTCTAAATGAATATCATATAAGGATGCTACCCCAAACCTTTCGTTAAGATCAAGCAAATGGTTCGTGTACAGGGACACTCAAAAGTATTTAAATACATTACGTCTATGGGGGAAATTGCAGGTAAGTAAAGTTTAACATCTATAGACTGCACTAAACCACACTAAACCAAATAAAACGAAAAAATATTTTTTTTGTAATAGAGATAGTCAACATGGAAGAAAATTGTGTATGTAGGAGCCCCCTGGCCGGGAAGTCCCTCCTCGAGGGGAGTAAATTTCCATGATGGGTAAAGAGCTTTCAAAAGAGCTCGCCAATACATTTAAAACGAATGGATGAACCATCGATCTGCGATAATTTAAAACAAATGTATCGATTTTTTTTTTTTTTTACTTAATGTGATTCGATGACAAGGTGATCAGAAACTAGCCAAAAAAAAAAAATAAATAAATAAATAATAATAATATTGTTGTTTCTGTATTTCGTTTCGGTCGTTTATTCGGTTAAATTTAATGTTTTTTTTTTTTCCCGGAAAAGGCGACATTTGGTAGACATTTTGGAACTTTTTTTTTTCGAAATTCCGATTAAAAAAAATAATATATATATATATATGTATATATCAAAGCAGTCTTAGGGACTGCGATAGAAGTGAAAACTAAGTAACTTGTGAATTGTATCGCCGAGCTATTAGAGTATTATTCTCGAATTCTTTTTGGTTTGTTAAAAAAGTGTTTATGATCTGTATTATATAATTCGGCACAATATTTGTAGCTACCGAAATTAAATGAACTAAGCCTTATATTAGGTAAAAATATTGATTACTTATGAAATTATTTTAATTAGTAGCTGAGATACAAAAGAAAACCGATTCAGGACACCTCAAAACGTGTAAATCAGGTGAAATCTCGAGTTCCACTTTCGATAATATAAAAGAATTTTTAAATATCTTTCGAATGATGTATTAAAAATATTTTAATCATAATTAGAATTTGAAATATTGAAATATTGAAATTTTAAAATATTATAGCGCCATTTGGCGGTAGAAATTTCTGTAATCTACTGTTCGATTCCAAATCAACAAAGCTTTCTAATGATGTATTACTTATGAAATTATTTTAATTAGTAGCTGAAATACAAAAGAAAACCCATTCAGGACACCTCAAAACGTATAAATCAGGTGAAATCGCGAATTCCATTTTCGATAATATAAAAGAACTCTAAAATATCTTTCGAATAATGTATTAAAAAAAGATCATAATAAGAAATTGAAATATTGAAATTTTAATATATTACAGCGCCATCTGACGGTATAAATTTCTGTAAGCTACTGTTCGATTCCAACTCAACAAACCTTTCGAATGATGTTTTACTTCTGAAATTAATTTAATTAGTAGCTGAGATACAAAGGAAAACCCATTCAGGACACTTCAAAACGTGTAAATTAGCTGAAATCTCGAATTCCACTTTCGATAATATAAAAGTACTTTAAAATATCTTTCGAACGATGTATTAAAAATAATTTAATCATAATTAAAAATTGAAATACGCATATTAGAATAAAATTTAATTTGCAAATAAAATGTACTTTTTTTCCCCAAAATCGATGAAATTTGAATTGCAACTATCCCGTGTGCTGTTAATGGCGCACAGTAAGTTTCAAAGAATTCAGAAGAAAATTGAAGCATTTTGAAATTTGCAACTTTTATTCCTAGTAGAAAACCACGTGATGTCAATTGGCAAAAAATATGTTTCTTCGCGATCAGATTCTCTGTGACTAAGTTGTCATGGTAACGAACGACTGCAAAATTTCATTCAAAGCGTTACCTGACAATGACGTGAGTTTGACGTGACGTGAAAAAAAAACGTATTAACTGTCAACCACCATCGTGTCCTACTCAATAAAAATGTACGTCTTCTTGTTTACAATCTAGCTCAAGTTTTTACTTCGGGCGACATTTAAGGACTGGATAGTGGCCCTACGAACCAAAGCGGACTTTATAGTTTTTTTTTTTTTTTTTTTTTTTTGGGTGGGGGGGGGGGTCAATATTTCTCCATCTACTGACTATCTATGTTTGTCCTTGTATTTATTTATATTATTATATTTTTATATTGATGTATTTACATTTATACTTTATGTATTTAATTGCTTTGTATTAATTGAATTCGTTTGCTGTATGGTCTTGCCACCATCTGTGAGAAGTCGGAGGCTAGAAAAGTGATTTTTGGCTTAATAGCTAACGTCTCGTCGGAAACGTCTCATATTTCATTCACTACATGGAAGGAGGTGACCCCTGAAGGAGGCCCTCGTGTGTTTTGGGATTAATTTTCACTTATCCTCGGTTAGTTTGATTATACATACATACATATATATATATTAGAGTTTTTAGCTTATTTGTAATATAAATTTAATAGATTTAAAAGTTCTCATTAGTTCATTTTACTTATTTAAGAAGCACTAAATAATTGTGAAACGTTATGTATACATAAATGCTTTGTATAATTGCTTCAATTCTCTCTTTCTTTCTAACAAAAAAAAGTAATTTTAATCATATTTTTACAAAATAATATTATTAATTGTAAAAAAATTAAAACATTTACATTAATTTGAAACTAAGATTTTCGTGTAATATCTAATGGTTCTATACTATATTTTACGTGGTTAATGCATTAAATTAAGAATTCGTTAACTTAAATAATGAAATATACGTTGTTTCACAAAAGTAATTTTCCTTATGATAATCGCTGTATACTTCTATCTAAAGAATTTAAATTCCGTGTAATTACATTCTTACTTGATGCAACGAAGAAGTTATTATGGAACTTCAGGCAACGTATTATTGATCTTGAAAAGTGCAAAGGGGAACAATTCCCCTTTAATAATCAAGGAATTGCACGTCATTTAAACTAAAATTGCTTCAAGAATTTTAAATTAAAATAAATTTTATTACAAGTATGGTATTTAAAGAAATTTAAAATAAAAGGAAGTGCTACATTTATGGTGTTTAAAGAATTTTAAAATAAAAGGATTATTAGACGGAGAGCAATATTCCGTGCAATATACGTACTTAGTTTTTTTCTTTTACTCTTTTAGTTTCCAGAAAAAAAAAATATTTATTCTTATTTTTTGATCAGTGAAAATAATTTCAGAAATACATAAAAAAAAAAAAAAAAAAAATTCTAGTAAAATTTTCTTGTAGCCACAAAGCGTGAAATCTTGCGCATACTTGATGTATTCGAATGCGCAGAAAAAAAAAAAAAAGAAGAAGAAGAAGAAAAAGAAATGGAAGAACAAAATATTAAAATGGACAGCACAGAATAAAAAATTGAAGTATGAATTTGTGTATGATTTTTTTATTTTTAAATTATTATTATTATTATAATAATTATTTTAGTCACTTGCTAATATGTTGCGAGGTTATGCTATTTTTTGTATTTATTAATATTTCTTACTAACTATATCCTTAACTTGGCATTGTTGTGCTGAAAGCCTCGAAATATGTTGTGTTTCATCTAAATTTCTGTTTTCTTTTCCAGCTTTCTATTTTATTTTTGCAAAAATGATATATATATATATATATGTACTTGCAAAGTTGATAATTTACACTGTCTTAAAAATAGCTTTCAATTAATTCAATACATCAAATCGCTCGATTCAATAGACAATATTATGACTTTTGACTTTCAAGATCTTTTCAATAATATTGCGTTATCAGATCTTAGTAATATCATTTACAGTCTTTTTCAAGAATATAAAGTTCAAATTAATCTTCCTTTCAATTTTAAAGCAAAAAAAATTTAAAACACTTCTTAACTTTGTTTAAACACTTCTTTTCTTAACTTTCTCTATCTTTATTATTATGAAAAGCAAATTTGCAATGATGATGTTCGATTTTATCGTTACATCGATGATATTATTGTATTTTATCTCAACAAGAACTCACAAAATGGCTTTTCCTTCAATTATCCACCTAATTTAAAGCTAACTCAAAATACCCTGACTAATCAATCAATTAACTTTTTAGATCTCAAAATAATCATCGATGGTAATAAACTTTACACAGATATCTATGACAAACAGCAAGATTTTTGTTTTAATGTAAACTTATTTACACATTTTAATTCATGTCTGCATCTTTCGGTATTTAGAAACATCATCATTAACAATTTATTTCGAATTAATAATTTATTCTCTGCAAAGTTTAAAAACAAGAATATTAATAAACTGATCACAGCCACTGCTAAAATGGGTTTACCTAAAAACTTTGTATTTTCTATTTTATATCCTTAACCATGTCTCTGTCAGTACAAAAAAAAAAAAAAAAAAAAAAAAAAAAAAAAAGCTGTGTACACTCTTGTGTATATAAAAAAAAAATTATAAAATAATAAAAGACAATAAAAAAGGTGGCGGTTGGGTGGGCAGTTGTTTGATTACGGAGGTGGGGTGGTGTTGTAAGGCTGGATGGTTAGGTGGGTTTGTGAAATTAAATTAAAATTAAAAAAAAAAAAAAAAAAAAAAAAAAAAAAAAAAGAAGGCTTGTTGCATTTGCTTTGTATTACTATACAAACTTTCATTTTCCATTAAAATTTCAGATTTTTCCTTTTTGAGTTGTCAACTATATTTAATGCTCTAATTATACTGTTAAACACAATGTGATCAATCGGTGAATTTCACTGTGGCTTCGTGGTTTCATTGTTGTTCATCTGCTTTGAAATTTTGCATTTTTAAATCCATATGGTTCCTGTTCTGGTTGTGGCAGACTGGGGGAGTGTTGCCGGCGTAAAACTAGTGCAAACCCACAGGCAAGTCACAAGTCTTGCCGCCTGCCTCCTTCTTCCTATCTTGTGTTTCTTGTGTTGTTTTTTCATTAATTTTAATAAGTTTATGGTTTTAAGTTAAGATTTGTTGTTTTACTTTATTGATTCGTTTGTTTTGCAGGATGTTAATTTATAGATCTGGTTTCTTTACATTAGTGTATTTCATCCACTAATGATTTTTTTTTTTTTTTTTTTTTTTTTTAATCTTATTGGTCATTGGTGTTTCAGTGATCTTGTATCTGTTGCTTGGCTTCTACTATGCTTAATAGATCATCTTTATTATATATATATATATATATATATATATATATAAATCAGATAAAATTAAAAAATATAAATATAAATGTATCATATAAAATATAGGGATATGTATATCATAAAATTAAAAATATTGCATGTTATAGCTCCGTTTTTGACCATCTAAAATTGTATTATATTTATTTCTCATACAAAATTCGCCTGTATAATCTGTATGCAGTGATATTCTTTATAAACAATGATTTTTGATATGATGGGGGGTTGCAAGGATGATGAATATTTTACTTATAATATTTTCTTTGATTTATTTCATCTCGTTTGCCTTAATTTTTGATCAATTTCATTTTCTATATTTTGTTAATTCCTTGAATGTATGTATACATAAAATGTAGATATGCGTATATGTGTATTTATGTAGAATTAATGAATCTTTAAAAATACTAAAAATAAATAATAATATATTTAATAGGGACTAATGTGCAAGTTGTACCAGACGGGACTAAAGTGAAAGTTGTACCTCAAAGGACTAATGTGAAAGTTGTACCTCACGGGACTAATGTGCAAGTTGCACCGAACGAACAAACTATTTCTTTCAACGAAAATGCTACTAACCCTGGACGATAGGTCTAATATATCGTATCATATCATCTATCGTATTTATCGTAATATAACTCAATACTTATGTCGCTTCCTTCTTCGACTCGTTTTAATACGCATTTTTTATATGCATGAGCAGACCCCGAAAAACAAAAACATTAAATCATTAAATTCATTTTTTTACTTATTTTTATTTCATATTATTTCACGCGCACTTTTTATTTCCTAATTCAAAATTATTAAAAAAAAACGTTTTCGATATCGCTTGTAACGATACTGATTACTTATAATTTTCTTTTCTTTTTCTTTCAATAATAATAATAATAATAATAATAATAATAATAAAAGATTTTAATGAAATTCTGGCAAAAGCAGAATTTAGTTTAGGGCGGAGGACTATTAGTTTTTTTTTTCAAATTATAACATCGCTTACAAATTATTCAATTATATTTTCAATAAATTTTAGATTTCCACAAATGTCCAACTATCGAAATCGACAACGCAAAAATCCCAGATTCAGACTAATAGGCCCTCAGTCCTAATAATAACAATAATAATGTTTTAGAGTTAAACGATATACTTTAACAAAATTTGTAGTCAATAATTATTTAATTTAACTTATATTTAAGCTTTTTGTTTTTATTTATAGTGTACAGATTTATCTGTGTTCTACTATAAATTTATCCTTTACTAGTGAATATCTGATTGATATTCACTTCTCTTAAATTTAGGATAGTACGGAAAATCTCGTTATTGTCGTAGGCGTAATGCACAATGGCACATTTCAAAGATTTAGAGACCGGTTTCATTAAAGCTTTGAAACAAAGCGTTCATGTGACTTTGGAATGGAATTTGTTGCATACTACCTTGTTGAACGCAAAATTCAACTGACATAGACTGTCTAAATATTAAATATATCTAACCACTAAAAGGGTTGAATTCTGCTTTAATATTGAAATACATTGTACCAACATGAATATTTAGTGAATTCTAATGTAACATCAAGGCAATATAATATTATTTATAAATTAAATATCCTTAGTATTTCAGTCGTAATTTTTCTTTATGAAAAGAATAAAATAAATAAATGAATAAAGGAATAATGTAATATTAAAGAAAATATAAAACTTAAGTAAAACATCAATTTATAAAATTGAGTTATATTGCTTATAATGTAAATATTGCAATAATGACTAGAAAGCATTTATTTATTTATTTATTTTTCCGTCCCCCTTTAGGAGATAATTTTTTTAGATTAAATAAAAAGATAATTTAAAAATGCATTCATTAAATACATTAATATATATATATATATATATATATATATATATATATATATATATAAACATGTTTTTATTTAGTATTTAGCTTTGTTTTCATTTATTAACTTTGATATATTTTAATTAGAAAATCTGAAATTTATAATTTAATGTTTTCTGCTATAACCAAAAAAATAAATAAATAAAAAAAAAAAAAAAAAAAAAAAAAGTAAAGCCTTCCCTCTTAGATATTATTGTTCTAAACAATTTTAATAGGTACTAAACATGTTTTTGCTATTTTTGGAAAGAAATTTTTATATGTGCTTGTGCATCAGCGTACACGTGTCACTTTCTCCGTACGTGACATTTTCATTCTTTACTTCTTGTTCATCTGGTAAGGGGAGGTTTTAGATCAATAAATAACGCATGATGTAAAAATTATATTGTGTTAAACAATGACATAAATTAGTGTCTAACAAACTGCCGTGAATATCGTTAAAAAATGGCATTGTCATACGAATAATATCCCTAACAGAACAAAATGTACCAGAAATGTAACAATCATATGACATCGAAATATAGTGAATATTACAGAAACGTTTCTGAGCGTTGAGTTTAATTTTCGATTAGTTTAAAAAATGTAGAAATGTCCGCGATCGTAAAAGAAAAAAAAAATGTTACTTAACAGAAACGTATTAATCACTTGACAGATAGAACATAAAAAAGGGCGAATGTTTCACAAAGGTATCAGAGAGCATACTAAAATGTGTTACGATGAGGAAAGATTGTAAGTTTTTTGCAACATAACTGAAACTTTCTGTGTTCTATAGGATACTATATCTCAGTTTTATTGGGTATAAGTGCACAACGTGATATGAAAGGTAACTAGTATGTGGAAATTTACTAATTAAATATGGATGCATATCGGTTGTTAGGTGGCGCTTCTATGTTACATTTTTCTCCGTTTACGGGAAGGCTGTATTTTAGTTATCATAGTGTATAAATAAATAAAACTATGAAAGTTGACCCTTTTGTAAAAACAGTAATAATACACTGAAAAATTTAAGTGCATATTATACAAAGGGTAACATCAGTTTGCATTGTATATTATTATTATTATTATAATTATTATTTATGAAGTCATAAATTTTCAGCTTGTTCTAACTTTGTATTTGCAAAGAAATTTATCAAAATTAAAACAAATGAGGAATATGTGCAATACTGAACTAACGTTAAGTGCAAACTAGTTAATATTATTAATATGATAATTTGTATTGAATATATATATATATATATATATATATATATATATATATATATATATATATATTATCCTTGATAATTAAAATAATTATGTGTAAGATGCTAATCAATTCGAAGATTGCTGACTTTGAAGCTAAAGCAATTTCAGCCTTTTGCTTTTGCTTCCAATATAGTTGTACTTGTTTCTTTTTGCAAATAATGACGTAAGGTCTTGTCCTATCGAAAAATTATAAAATAATAAAAGACAATAAAAAAGGTGGCGGTTGGGTGGGCAGTTGTTTGATTACGGAGGTGGGGTGGTGTTGTAAGGCTGGATGGTTGGGTGGGTTTGTGAAATTAAATTAAAATTAAAAAAAAAAAAAAAAAAAAAAAAAAAAAAACAGTAGAAGGCTTGTTGCATTTGCTTTGTATTACTATGCAAACTTTCATTTTCAATTAAAATTTCAGATTTTTCCTTTTTGAGTTGTCAACTATATTTTATGTTCTAATTATACTGTTAAACACAATGTGGTCAATCGGTGAATTTCATTGTGGCTTCGTGGTTTCATTGTTGTTCATCTGCTTTGAAATTTTGCATTTTTAAATCCATATGGTTCCTGTTCTGGTTGTGGCAGGCTGGGGGAGTATTGCCGGCGTAAAGCTAGTGCAACCCCACAGGCAAGTCACAAGTCTTGCCGCCTGCCGCCTGCCTCCTTCTTCCTATCTTGTGTTTCTTGGGTTGTTTTTTCATTAATTTTAATAAGTTTATGGTTTTAAGTTAAGATTTGTTGTTTTACTTTATTGATTCGTTTGTTTTGCAGGATGTTAATTAATAGATCTGGTTTCTTTACATTAGTGTATTTCATCCACTGATGATTTTTTTTTTATCTTATTGGTCATTGGTGTTTCAGTGATCTTGTATCTGTTGCTTGGCTTCTACTATGCTTAATAGATCATCTTTATTATATATATATATATATATATATATATATATATATATATATATAAATCAGATAAAATTAAAAAATATAAATATAAATGTATCATATAAAATATAGGGATATGTATATCATAAAATTATAAATATTGCATGTTATAGCTCCGTTTTTGACCATCTAAAATTGTATTATATTTATTTATCATACAAAATTCGCCTGTATAATCTGTATGCAGTGATATTCTTTATAAACAATGATTTCTAGATATGATGGGGGGGTTGCAAGGATGATGAATATTTTACTTATAATATTTTCTTTGATTTATTTCATCTCGTTTGCCTTAATTTTTGACCAATTTCATTTTCTATATTTTGTTAATTCCTTGAATGTATGTATACATAAAATGTAGATATGCGTATTTGTGTATTTATGTAGAATTAATGAATCTTTAAAAATACTAAAAATAAATAATAACATATTTAAAAGGGACTAATGTGCAAGTTGTACCAGACGAGACTAAAGTGAAAGTTGTACCTCAAAGGACTAATGTGCAAGTTGCACCGAACGAACAAACTATTTCTTTCAACGAAAATGCCTACTAACCCTGGACGATAGGTCTAATATATCGTATCATATCATCTACCGTATTTATCGTAATATAACTCAATACGTATTTCGCTTCCTTCTTCGACTCGTTTTAATACGCATTTTTTATATGCATGAGCAGACCCCGAAAAACAAAAACATTAAATCATTAAATTCATTTTTTTACTTATTTTTATTTCATATTATTTCACGCGCACTTTTTATTTCCTAATTCAAAATTATTAAAAAATTCTTTTTCGATATCGCTTGTAACGATACTGATTACTTATAATTTTCTTTTCTTTTTCTTTCAATAATAATAATAATAATAAAAGATTTTGATGAAATTCTGGCAAAAGCAGAATTTAGATTAGGGCGGAGGACTATTAGTTTTTTTTTTTTTTTTTTTTTTTCAAATTATAACATTGCTTACAAATTATTCAATTATATTTTCAATAAATTTTAGATTTCCACAAATGTCCAACTATCGAAATCGACAACGCAAAAATCCCAGATTGAGACTAATAGGCCCTCAGTCCTAATAATAACAATAATAATGTTTTAGGGTTAAACGATATACTTTAACAAAATTTGTAGTCAATAATTATTTAATTTAACTTATATTTAAGCTTTTTGTTTTTATTTATAATGTACAGATTTATCTGAGTTCTACTATAAATTTATCCTTTACTAGTGAATATCTGATTGATATTCACTTCTCTTAAATTTAGGATAGTACGGAAAATCTCGTTATTGTCGTAGGCGTAATGCACAATGGCACATTTCAAAGATTTAGAGACCGGTTTCATTAAAGCTTTGAAACAAAGCGTTCATGTGACTTTGGAATGGAATTTGTTGCATACTACCTTGTTGAACGCAAAATTCAACTGACATAGACTGTCTAAATATTAAATATATCTAACCACTAAAAGGGTTGAATTCTGCTTTAATATTGAAATACATTGTACCAACATGAATATTTAGTGAATTCTAATGTAACATCAAGGCAATATAATATTATTTATAAATTAAATATCCTTAGTATTTCAGTCGTAATTTTTCTTTATGAAAAGAATAAAATAAATAAAGGAATAAAGGGATAATGTAATATTAAAGAAAATATAAAACTTAAGTAAAACATCAATTTATAAAATTGAGTTATATTGCTTATAATGTAAATATTGCAATAATGACTAGAAAGCATTTATTTATTTATTTATTTTTTCGTCCCCCTTTAGGAGATACATTTTTTAGATTAAATAAAAAGACAATTTAAAAATGCATTCATTAAATACATTAATATATATATGTATATATATATATATATATATATAAACATGTTTTTATTTAGTATTTAGCTTTGTTTTCATTTATTAACTTTGATATATTTTAATTAGAAAATCTGAAATTTATAATTTAATGTTTTCTGCTATAACCAAAAAATAAATAAATAAATAAATAAAATAAAATAAAAAAAGTAAAGCCTTCCCTCTTTGATATTATTGTTGTAAAAATTTTTAATAGGTACTAAACATGTTTTTGCTATTTTTGGAAAGAAATTTTTATATGTGCTTTTGCATCAGCGTACACGTGTCACGTACGTGACATTTTCATTCTTTACTTCTTTTTCGTCTGGTAAGGGGAGGTTTTAGATCAATAAATAACGCATGTTGTAAAAATTATATTGTGTTAAACAATGACATAAATTAGTGTCCATAAATTAGTGTCCAACTGTCGTGAATATCGTTAAAAAATGGCATTGTCATACGAATAATATCCCTAACAGAACAAAATGTACCAGAAATGTAACAATCATATGACATCGAAATATAGTGAATATTACAGAAACGTTTCTGAGCGTTGAGTTTAATTTTCGATTAGTTTAAAAAATGTAGAAATGTCCGCGATCGTAAAAGAAAAAAAAAATGTTACTTAACAGAAACGTATTAATCACTTGACAGATAGAACATAAAAAAGGGCGAATGTTTCACAAAGGTATCAGAGAGCATACTAAAATGTGTTACGATGAGGAAAGATTGTAAGTTTTTTGCAACATAACTGAAACTTTCTGTGTTCTATAGGATACTATATCTCAGTTTTATTGGGTATAAGTGCACAACGTGATATGAAAGGTAACTAGTATGTGGAAATTTACTAATTAAATATGGATGCATATCGGTTGTTAGGTGGCGCTTCTATGTTACATTTTTCTCCGTTTACGGGAAGGCTGTATTTTAGTTTTCATAGTGTATAAATAAATAAAACTATGAAAGTTGACCCTTTTGTAAAAACAGTAATAATACACTGAAAAATTTAAGTGCATATTATACAATGGGTAACAGCATTTTGCATTGTATATTATTATTATTATTTTAATTATTATTTATGAAGTCATAAATTTTCAGCTTGTTCTAACTTTGTTTTTTGCAAAGAAATTTATCAAAATTAAAACAAATGAGGAATATGTGCAATACTGAACTAACGTTAAATGCAAACTAGTTAATATTATTAATATGATAATTTGTATTAAATATATATATATATATACATATATTATCCTTGATAATTAAAATAATTATGTGTAAGATGCTAATCAATTCGAAGATTGCTGACTTTGAAGCTAAAGCAATTTCAGCCTTTTGCTTTTGCTTCCAATTTAGTAGTACTTGTTTCTTTTTGCAAATAATGACGTAAGGTCTTGTCCTATCGAAACCGGTAATTTTTCTCTTCATTTTATGGTGTGATTTTAGTGATAATGTTTTTATGCTTAAGTATTTATTATGTAGTGGTTCTGAAATTTTTAATTGCCAAACTTCTAAAGAATAGGATTCAACTATATACATTTACTAAAAAAATAACGCAGTAAAAAATAATGAAATCAATTACAAAATTTCTATGCAGCTGACTTAAAATAAATAAATAAATAAAGATCTAAGATTAAAACTATTGCTAAGTTATTTTGCTGTCTTTAACTCGTCTTAATTGTTAAAGGAAGAAAGCTTTCTCAATCAAGCACAATTTTTAATTTCTCTTTACAATTAATGACTTATAAATAAAATATTATTTAATTTTTATCGATCGTTTCCCATCCAATTCCGTAAAATAAGAATTTTCTACGAAACCGTTTTTAATATATATGCTTTGAAATGTGCATATTACTTAACATTATCTTTAGCTAAATTTCTCCTTTTTTTCAATTCATTTAATTAATACACTTTTTAAATCTCGAAATAATTAAAAAAAAAAATACTTCCTGCATTGTAAATACATATGAGCACTGTGTTATTGTTAATTATTATTTAAATTTTATGTAGATTTCTGAGAATTCTACCGAACATTGCGGAAATATAAAATTTCAACATATAGTTGTACATTCTTTTCGTAAACGAATATTATTAGAAATTAGTTTGTTAAATTGTACTTAAAGGATGCTAAAATTAAGAAAATTTCAATTCTCAGAGCTCAAGGTAAAGAAGATTTTAATTCTCAAAATTTGAATTCCCAGAGATTATTGCATACTCTTGTTTTCAATTGTGAATTCTTATTAAAGAATAACTCTGCATTTTCTAATAATAATGCCATTCAAAACTTGGAATAAAAATTTAAATTCCTTTCAGAATATAACTTTTGCAAAGACAATTCCAAATAAAGTGTCAATTTAAAGAAGAGCTTCTAAAACTGGCCAATACTCTTGTTAACTTTAGATTCAATAGAATGAAGTAATTGTTTCCTGATATTGTTGATAGTCACCACTCCAAATATAAGACAAACAGGTACTTACAATTACCATATTTCAAAGACAGAATCAAATAATTCTTCTTTGAATTTTATTGTAATTGTAAAATATACAGTTATTAATATGAATTCAAATTGTTTCATATGTATTATTTTAAACAAGAGTCTTGAAAATATAAACGAATGGAAATATATGTAAGTAAAAAATAAGTTTACTTGTTATTTTTTAAAACATATGTAATTCTGTTATCATTATATTTAATATATTATACTTTCTAAGTGCAGTATTTGAATTCATCTGCTTAATATGTATTATATGCTATTAGAAATATTTCCATTATACTTTACAGGAATTTTGTAAACCAGTTGTGTGGTCGTATGTACTTAATAATAAAATTGACATTTTGTTTTTACTCGATAGCTAGTAGCTATAGATGATTTCATCGTTTGACATTTATCTCATGCTTTAGTTTTAATAAAATATGAAGCCAATAATAAAAAAAAAATGGACAAATCAATTACTGTTGGTTTAGCTAACTAAAGTAAATTAGTTCCGATGCAGTGTATAGTAAAATTATGAAGTTCCCTGATGTTTTAAGATAAAAATAAATATAGATATAGATATATATATAGATACTTTCTGATCTACTGACTTTTTTTTCACCATAGAGTTTTAAGTTTTAATCTTACAAGGAAACATTGAAAAGGTGCCATCTTCAGAAAGTATTGAAAAAAAATATATATATGTGATTCTACTCTTCATAAAACACCAGAAAATGAAAAAAATATCGGCTGAAATTAATTACAGCGACCACAAAAATTATCAAAATTAAGCATATTTGGCTATTTCACACTGCTAGGCGATTGATTTTGAGTACTTGGCGGAAAAGCAAAATACGGTTATGTTCGTACACGACAATCTCAATGCTAGCAAACGTATCGCGTAAGAGCGCTAAATCGCCAATTATGCTTAATTTTGATAATTTTTTGTGGTCGCTGTAATTAATTTCAGCCGATATTTTTTTTTTATTTTCTGGTGTTTTATGAAGAGTAGAATCACATATATTTTTTTCAATACTTTTTGAAGATGACACCTTCTGAATATTTCCTTGTTAGAATTATGGAGTGTAGGTTGAGAGGGTGAGTGGGTTTAACTTCGCACCAGTGCTGCCTACACAACTATAGGGAGGCAATATGTAAAAAAAAAAAAAAAAAAAGAGATGATCCAGGCATATCGATTATAGGTTAACCTCAGAAGCATTAATTTTGCGGTACATGCTAGACACTGAAGGGTTTTACGTACACCTACCACCACTATTAATGTGGCTTTTGGCCGACTGCTGGATGAAGCTCACGTCGGGCTGACTACGATCTCGAAGTCCAGTGTAATACATTAAACAAAGTTTAAAATAGGGTGATACAAAAATTTTTAAGCAAAAGATTTATTGATATTTGAATT
This sequence comes from Salticus scenicus, assembly GCA_963930645.1. NCBI lineage: Eukaryota > Metazoa > Arthropoda > Arachnida > Araneae > Salticidae > Salticus > Salticus scenicus. The sequence continues at coordinate 68,832,177 of OZ005654.1, read as the reverse complement.
ATTTTGTCTCAGTAAAGATCAAGCGTTACTCGGTAAATTAAACGGTTTTCCGAGATAAATCGTTTGATTCTATGTTTATAGTAATTTGTGGATGCCGCAAGCTACTTATGTGGTCAAACGTATCTCGCAAGATATACTAGACTAGAAAAATAATACTAGACGAGAAAAATAAAACTAGATGATTTACGCGATTGTCGTTTCTGTTTCTTTCTTCCTTCCTTTTCAATTCTTCATGTTTTACAATTTATTTATAATTTTGATGCGCTACTTGACTTTAAGAGGCTGACACGAAAGTAAAAAGAATGATCTCAGCATTAAATCCATCTCCTTATATTATTAAAATCTGTACGCGTGTGTGTTTTTGTCTGTCTGTGTGTCTGTGAGAAACGGCTTGAAACGGAAAAGGCCCCGCCGCTAACGGTCGCACGGACTTCGAACAGGTACCGTCGGACAGAGAATTTATCGCAGATGTACGATATGTAATTTGCGAAACGATGCGACCCTAATTAGCGGAGATATTAATTAAAATGTCGACCATTGTCTAACGAAAAATGACCCAGAATTCATGATTAAATGCTTAAAAAGCGACATTTTTACGGAAAAGGTGGAAAATAAATTAGAAATATCAGTCGTATCGTTACAAACAAGATACCATTGGAAAGGGCTTTTTTTTCTCAATCCGATGGTTTAAACGGCTTATCGATCGGACAATTAGATTTTTAAAAATTAACTAAACTATAAAAAAATGTTGGCAACGAATCACAAGAATCTTAGCTTTGCAGACTTTTCGTCTACAGCAGTCTTCAACGGAAACACATCTGGAATTTAACGGAGTCACGTGTTTCGTAGTGCGATTAAAAATTACAATTTTCTATTTTCTTCAATTTTACAAATTTTACACATTTTATTTAGTATATAATATTTACACCACAAAACAAACTTGCATTTCAAATTTCATCGATTTTCGTCAATAAACAAAAGATTTACATTTTAATTGCAAATTAAATTTTATCTTTACACGCCGGACATTTTTGCAATATTCTAATACGCGTATTTCAATTTCTAATTACGATTGATTTATTTTTTATACATCATACGAAAGATATTATAAAGTTCTTTTACATAATTCAAAGTTTTCAACAGATTTACACGTTTTGAGGTCTCCTGAATCAGTGTTCTTTCATGGCGCTGTAATATTTTCAAATTTCAATATTTCAATTTCTAATTATGATTAAATTATTTTTAATACATCATTCGAAAGATATTTTAAAGTTCTTTTAAATTATCGAAAGTTTTCACCAGAATTACACGTTTTGAGGTCTCCTGAATCAGTTTTCTTTTATAGCGTTGTAATATTTTCAAATTTCAATATTACAATTTCTAATTATAATTAAATTATTTTTAATACTTAATTCGAAAGATATTTTAAAGTTCTTTTATATTATCGAATGTTTTCACCAGATTTACACGTTTTGAGGTGTCCTGAATTAGTTTTTTTGTATCTCAGCTACTAATTAAAATAATTTCATAAGTAATACATCATTAGAAAGCGTTTTTGAATTGGAATGGAACACTGGAATACAGAAATTCCTACCGACAGATGGCGCTGTAATATTTTCAAATTTCAATATTTCAATTTCTAATTATGATTAAATTATTTTTAATACATCATTCGAAAGATATTTTAAAGTTCTTTTAAATTATCGCAAGTTTTCACCAGATTTACACGTTTTGAGGTGTCCTGAATTAGTTTTCTTTTGTATCTCAGCTACTAATTAAAATAATTTCATAAGTAAGACATCATTAGAAAGATTTTTTGAATTGGAATCAAACAGTGGAATACAGATATTTGTACCGCCAGATGGCGCTGTAATATTTTCAAATTTCAATATTTCAATTTCTAATTATGATTCAATTATTTTTAATACATCATTCGAAAGATATTTTAAAGTTCTTTTAAATTATCGAAAGTTTTCACCAGATTTACACGTTTTGAGGTGTCCTGATTACGTTTTCTTTTGCATCACAGCCAAATGAGTTAGATCGTTCAAAATTGGTATACGTAGGTTAATTAAGAGGGCCTGAAAGGGTGGAGAAGAAATAGGCGTGCACCGCGAGCGTATCCCTTAACTTGTGCGCGCGCAGCGCGCTGCCGAAGGCAGTGGGGACCCGGTGCGAGTTTTTTCCCGATCGGAAATGATTTTTTTTTAGGGGGCACGAAGGCTCAGGGAAGGAATACGCGCGCGCAGCGCGTGTATCCCTGAAGTTGTGTGTCGCAGCGCGCACGGGACTGCGCTGCCGAAGGCAGTGGGGACCCGGTGCGAGTTTTTACCCGATCAGAAATGATTTTTTTTTAGGGGCACGAAGGGTCAGGGAAGGAATACGTGCGCGCAGCGCGTGTATCCCTTTAGTTGTGCGCGCGCAGCGCACACGGTACTGCGTTGCCGAAGGCAGTGGGGACCCGGTGCGAGTTTTTACCCGATCAGAAATGATTTTTTAGGGGGCACGTAGGGTCAGGGAAGGAATACGCGCGCGCAGCGCGTGGGGACCCGGCCCGACTTTTTACCCAATCAGAAATGATTTTTTTTTTTTTTTTAATTTCTTTTCTTAACACTAAAAGTTTCTGTTAGTGATTTATTATTTTTAGTGATTCATTTGAAAATACTGACCCGCTAGCGGGCGAAGCCAGCTAGTCTCAGCATTAAAATTTTAAACATGCCCCAGGAAAGGATCTAAAATCAAACCTCTTCTTAAAATAATGCTTAATTGGCTTCCATGCCAAACATACTATTTGTGCCAAAAATATACTGTTTTAATATATATATATAAGTTTATGATATAATAAAAAGGCTTATTAAACAAAATTTGGAAGAAATCTGTCGGTGTATTATTATTAATTTATTACTTAATTCTCATTATAATTTAATTTTTGCTTTATAATGATGTCATATTGTCATATACATAAGAAAATTTAATTTTTGATATCTACATATATATATATATATATATTATTTCTTTTCCTTTCTATTTTTTCTTTTTTTCATGTGAAAATATATTTATTTTAATGTGAATTATAAAATGTTTTTGGCAACAACCAAATGTAAAATAATATTTGAATGGCTAATTTAAACTTAACATGGTGTTATTAATTTTCAAATTTTAATTAATTAAAAAAATGCTAACCACATAAATTCGAAAATCTGGTTTAGATGTACACTTGTACACACTGAGTGTCGAATCTTCGTACCGAATCATGTGACTGCCCCAGTTACCGTCTTTGTACTACGCTGTCCACAAACACACATGCACTGTATTTTACACATATATATAACGTTAGAAAAAAACTATATATCATAAAATACATACATATTTTAAAAGCATTAATATGCCGTACAACTGTATTTGACATGATTAGTATAAATTACAAATGTGTTACTGCTTTTTATGTTTACTAAATTATTTTACTGATTACTTTTTTTTTCTTTTTTCAATGTAAACAACTGTGAAACGCTTCACTAGATAGAAAACATTTAAATAAGAATGCAAAAGGTTATAGAATTTTAAGAAGCTTATGATAAAATATTATGAGTTAAAAGAAACACAATGACAGACTATGTTTTATTCATTGCATATTTTATAGTAAATTACGGGAAAAAAAATTCACATGGGAAATATGTCTTGCTTTCATGTAGAGAATCTTATTTCATATTTTTCATTTAAAATATTTAATATTGAGTTTTAAAGCATTAAAATGTAGAAATATATATATATATATTCTTCGAAAGCATTAATAATTTAGTAGATATGATGTATTTATTTATTTTATTTTTATTTTGTAAATAAAAAAAATTGAAATATTTAACGGAGTAAATAATTTCAAAATAACTCTAAATACACATTTTATCAGCAATAGTGTCTTAATAAGCTATAGCTTAATTTCCAATGTATTAATTGAATCTGCGCATGGTGTCTAAATAAATAGTATTATAATATTATTTATCAATTTTCATAAATTTTTCTCGAATACGCACATTTTAATATTTATTAAAACAATAAATAGATAAATAAGTTAAATTCTAATTAAAAAAATTTTTTTCTATTCAAATTGTATTAAATGTTATTTACAGTTTTAACTTAAGTACAGTACATTTTGTTAGATTCCGAACGCGTTATTTCTAAAACCACTGTTTGCTCTCTTTCTTTGCAGTCTACTTTGAACTTTAATAAAAACTAAAGAAAAAAAAAAACAATAATAATATAAATAATTATCATAAAAAATGATGTTTCAAAAACGAAATGATAAATTTAACTTTTCAACTAAGTTCTGTATGAGGCAAAGTGTGTTATTAAATATTTGATGTTAAATAATTTGATACAAAATAAATGGTATTGTAGGATTATACTTAAATATTTCTTGTAAGTATATTTTGATTAATCTCACAAATTTAAATAAAATATATATAATTGGATTAGCATAATGTTACATTGTTTTCAAAATATTTCTTTTATTATTTATGAGTGAAAGTCATTTAATTACCATGTTTGTATTAACTTCTATTCGTGTTTGTTTGTGTGTTTGTTTGTTTGTTGGTAGAAATCTTGCAAGCTATTTTTAACTATTTTCCCTACTAGCTCTACATTTAAAACTTTCACAGTAGCTCAGACCTCGGTGACAACTTCGAAGTCAGATTTTCGAATTTTCGAGTTTTCTTTTAATTAATTAAAATATGAAAATAATAAGCTCCTAATAGCAATAAAAATAGTCATTAAAATATTAGCTATAATTTAATTGTTGCCAAATAATAATAATAATAATACGAGTTCGTTTTCTTTCGACATTAAATAAATAAAAATAAAAAACAATTATTTAAATAAATACATTTAATAAACGTGAGCGTTAAAAAATTGTAAAATGTTAAATTATGCATCAGGCAAAAATTGATGTAAATATCACTTGAAAGATTTTCAACACATTGATAAAGTGCTGATGTAGTTCAAGATGCAAATATATGTTGTTCTGAAAGGATTAATATTTTATTTTACCATGTTTTTATTAACTTCGATTCTTGTGTGTTTGTTTGTGTGTTTGTTTGTGGGTTTGTTTGTGGGTTTGTCAGGGACAAATCTTGCAATCGATTTTTAACTAACTTCCCGACTAGCTAGATACTTGAAATTTTCAGGACAGCTCACAACACGGTGACAATACATTTTTCTAATAATTTTAGTCAACTATTTCAAGTCCCGCTGCCTTTGGCAGCGCTTATATGATTCGACAGAAAATTTATTTAACTAACTTCCCGGATAGCTAGACATTTGAAACTTTCAGAATAGTTCAGAACAGGGTGAAAATGCATTTTCTTAAAACCTTTTGCCAACTGTCTTGGGTTCCCCCTGCCTTCGGCAGCGTTATCTGTACAAAGCTTGCAATCGATTTTTCACTAACTTCCCGACTAGCTAGACATTTGAAACTTTCAGAATAGTTCAGAACACGGTGAAAATGCATTTTCTTAAAACCTTTAGCCAACTGTTTCGGGTTCCTGCTGCCTTCGGCAGCGTTATCAGTACAAAGCTTGCAATCGATTTTTCACTAACTTTCCGACTAGCTAGACATTTGAAACTTTTAGGACAGCTCACAACACAGTGACAATACATTTTTCTAATAATTTTAGTCAACTATTTCAGGTCCCGCTGCCTTCGGCAGCGCTTATATAATTCGACAGAAAATTTATTTAACTAACTTCCCGACTAGCTAGACATTTAAAAGTTTCAGAATAGTTCAGAACACGGTGAAAATGCATTTTCTTAAAACCTTTAGCCAACTGTTTCGGGTTCCCGCTGCCCTCGGCAGCGTTATCAGTACAAAGCTTGCAATCGATTTTTCACTAACTTTCCGACTAGCTAGACATTTGAAATTTTCAGGACAGCTCACAACCCGGTGACAATACATTTTTCTAATAATTTTAGTCAAATTTTTCAAGTCCCGCTGCCTACGGCAGCGCTTATATGATTTGACAGAAAATTTATTTAACCAACTTCCCGACTAGCTAGACATTTGAAACTTTCAGAATAGTTCAGAACACGGTGAAAATGCATTTTCTTAAAACCTTTAGCCAACTGTTTCGGGTTCCTGCTGCGTTCGGCAGCGTTATCAGTACAAAGCTTGCAATCGATTTTTTACTAACTTCCCGAATAGCTAGATATTTGAAACTTTCAGGATAGCTCAGAACACGGTGGCAATATATTTTTTTAATACTTTTAGTCAACTGTTTCAGGTCCCTACTGCCTTCGGTAGCGTTCATATGATTCAACAGAAAATTCATTTAACTAACTTCCCGAGTAGCTAGACATTTGAAACTTTCGGAACAGTTCAGAATACGGTGAAAGTGCTTTTTAAAAATATTTTTATCCAATTGCTTCGGGACCCTGCTGCCTTCGGCAGCGTTTCCAGTACAAAGCTTGCAATCAACTTTTAACTAACTTTCCATTTGAAACTTTTATAATAGCTCAAAAAAAGACGATAGCAAGGAATTTTTTTAATACTTTTATCCAATTGCTGGGGTTCCGGCTGATTTCACTAGCGTTTATATGATTCAACAGAAAATTAAAAAACAAGGTTTATAAAAAATTTTTTATCTTATAATTATTTTTAAAACCAATTTTTTTTTTTTTTAATTCAAATTTCCCTCTTTAACTAATCACATTAGAACGTTCATCTTTGGAATATCGATAATAAGGATTTTCTCGCCAAAAGTCGCCAAAGGCAAAAAATCGCCAAATACATTACCTGCCTATTGGAACTTTTAATGCGTTTTAAAGGGAAAATTAAGCTATTTTAACGCGAAAAAGAGCTGGAAATGCAGAAAATTGACATTTTATCAACTTACTAAGCCTCTTTGAGAGACTTTATCAAAATTAAATACAATTATTTACAATTCCGTAACAATACGCATTGATAAAATGCTAATGTAGTTAGTTCTATAGCTATGATTCAACAGAAAATTTAAAAAAATGGTTTATAAAAAGTTTTTTATCTTATAATTATTTTATTATAAAAACAATATCAACTCATAACTTTCAAGCATTATTAGTTGTTATCCATAAACGCAGGAAAATAAAATATATCATTGTAAAAATCAATAATACATATACAAATTCATTTTTAAAAATATTATATATATATATATATATATATATATATATATATATATATATATATATATTGGTAAAAAAGAAATATTTATTAAAATATTATTTATTTAAAACAATAATGAGGAATAGAAATTTGTATGTAATAAATATATATATATATATATATATTTGTTACTAAAAACTAATTATCTCTCATATTCATTTATTCAGATTTTGGTGAAAATAATTTGCTTTTAATTTTATATATATATATATATATATATATATATATATATATATATATATATATATATATATATATATACTCACACAGATATATATACATGCATATACTTATTATTTTTATCTTATTTTCTTTATTATCTTAATACATTTATTACCTTGTAGACTATATTATTATTTTTATAATGTCCTTATTATCTTCTTATTATCTTCTTATTATATTCGTTGTTGTTTTTTTCTGAAACAATCTAAAATTGCTTTGTTAAGTATAACTGTTTTACGATAATTATAATTTCACCATATTTTTATTTATTCTTTTTATGCATTTACTCCAAATAACGATATTGCCATAGTTAAATGTTCTCATATTTGTTTTAAGAAATAATTATTTTTATGAATTTAAAATAAGCGAAAGTGTTATTATTTAAATATTTTTTTAGAATATTTTTAAAATATAGATTACTTTGTTTACCTTAAATAAATTGATTTTGATATTTTTATTTGTATTTGTATTACTTTTCACATAATCAAAAATTATGCATAGAAAATAATAATAAGAAATGCCACCCAAGATTTTTCAATTCCAATATTTGTTGTATATATTTTTATGTTTATTTTCAACGCAAATTTACATTTATTTTTATATTATTGATTTATATTTGATGTATAATAGCATGTAATTAATTTATAACAACGTATTTCTAATTAATAACTATATATAAAGATACTTAATTTACTTTATTTTGTGTTATATAGAGCATACAAAAGCTACATTATTTCATGTAAAGTAAGTCAGACAAAATATTTCTTATGAACAATTTTCGAAGCAATGATACATGAATGGTATCTATTTGCAAAATAATAATAATAAAATCATAATAATATATAAATAAATGCAATTTAATACGTTATATATGATTTCGTACGACATAAATATATTAATTTGAAACTTCGTTAAATATCGTTAAACTTCGTTAAACTTTTTAGAAGAATAAGAAAAAATTACTTTAGTTTTTTTAATATCGATTGCAAAGCAGTTTACAAAAATAATTAACGAATACAGCGGTGAAAATATCCAATACACATGGACACTGATTCTATATCCAAAAGATATATATATATATATATATATATATATATATATATATATATATGTGTGTGTGTGTGTGTGTGTGTGTGTATGTATATAATAGATATATATATATATATATATATATATATATATTTATATATGTGTGTGTGTGTGTGTGTATATATAGTATATATATATATATATATTACATTATTTAATACAGAATTTAAGTTATTTTAATTATGTTAACGAATTCTCAATATCGTCGCTACCATGTCAAACTACCGAGTGTGAAAATGGCTACTTCTCAAAGCAGAAAAACGGCAAATCAACGCTAGGCAAAAAAAAAAAAAAAAAAAAAAAAACTTAATTTTGCATATTTCCAGTGCTGTTAATTTCTGGATATGAGTATTATTTCTTTTCATTGCACGTATGTTCCAAAAGCAAATGCAGTATGTCGAATAAGAAAAAAAACGTTTTTGAAGATTTGACTGTTTTACAGGGTAGCAATCAAAAATGTTACATATCAAAAATGTTCGGTGCGCAAAATTCCGTAAAAAATAACGACGCAGTAATTCCATGAAATTGCATTTTATTCAGAAAACAAAAACTAGTTCAGTAAATTGTTCACTATGAGATTCTAACTTTTACACTCCAGTTTCATCAAAGTTTTTTCTCTTAGGACCAAAACAAACATCTCCCTCCCCACCAAAAAAAAAAAAAAAAAATGTGCGTTGCATATAATCATGGTTTTAAGAAATGTTTCACTTTCTGTATTTCACATGGTAAAATACAGCTGATAAATTAATAAAGCTATATTAGAGAAGAAATGGGGATGATGTAAAACGTTCCCACCAAGTGTGCTGATCACCTCTTTAGTCGCTATCGTAGCACGAGAATTCGCATTGTTTAAAAGAAGAAACGTAGCTTCCAAGTTCGCCTGTGCTTTTGGCCCCTCACACAGTAAAACTGCCACACTTTGAGAGTGGAACATGCACACATCGGTTATAATGTTTTTGTCATACTCCGTTAAAACAAACTATACAACACCTACGAAAGTCCACCAAATACGTAACAATGACTTCTACTGATGAAAATTTAGAAATTATATATTCTTTTGAAGTCACTGTATACCACATATTTCTCGTCACAAGTCAATATTGTTTACGATATCAGACCTTTGAATTAGTCTTATTTTGTCATTACTGTAAGGGAAAAAAAATGGTAAGCCGCTGGAGTTTTGTTCCAGTGGTCGGAAGAAACCCAATTTCTGATCTTCGCATTTTCCTAATGATTATACAGATGCAATCATATATTTCTGTCCAATGCCTTAAAAAAAATCTTTAAAGAGAACGTTTTTGACATTTGGTGTGGATAATGCTCGATGTGCTCCTTGAGCAGGGCTTCCTCTATAGTACATGGACCTTCAGCTCTAAGTTTCTTATAGAGATTATTTGCTCATGATGGAAATCGACTGAAGCACTTTCTTGCTATGATGCTTCTGTTAACGCGAAGCATATACTTCAGCACTAATGCAGCATTACTGCCTAATTTCGACTCAGAATGTAAACACAGCGATAAAGTTCCATGTGAATGACATGCATAGAAATGCAATCCTTATAAAACTGTCTTTGTCACGAGTGGCATGTCTCAAAATTCTGTACTACCTCAAGACTAAAGGAATGGGCAATAACTAACATTATTAAAACAGCGTGGTTTCCGACACCTGCCGTTTGAATTTTACTTTTCTTCTAAGAGGTACGGAAATTTGAACACTGGGTAAATTAAAAGTATAAGTATGTAAAATGGTTAAACGAATTTTAGTAAATTATATTCGTTACAAAGATATATTCGTTATTTAAATTTGTCGAGCAAACATAGTGTGCGAAATTTGAACTTATAAATTCTTGAATATATTTATTATTATTTTTTTTTTCAAAAAACATGTTTTAGGGATGTGAACTTATATGATATTTAATAAACTATTGTTTTAATATTTTTAATTATTTAATTATGATGTTTCAACAGATTATATGTATATAAAGTTAAAGTACATTTGGATGTTGTACTTTCTTGAAAGTTTAAAACTATGTGTCAGTTAATTAAACAAAAAAAAAAAAAAAAAAGATACTTTAAAAATTGTTAATTATTAAATTTAATAAGACGAGAACTTTGAATAAGCTATATTTACAAGCTCCTTATTTTAGGGAAAGGAACCAACTTTAAAAGGAACACACTGTAAATACAAGTGTCTGAAATTCAGACAAAATTGTGTCTGAAACGGGTGTTAAATTTTAAGATGATAAAAAGTGTCTTGAAAGGCACATCGCTTCACACTCGAAAAGTCTGAAATTTCGCCATCTTTGATCCTGTCTGAAGTGAATATTTTTCATAAATAAAAAGATGCGTTTTATACAGTTTACCTGTGAGAAACAGATTTTAAAATATCCTAAAGCATACAATATATATATTAATAATTTTTACAATAATAGTCCCCGTTGTCCCCGGCGGGAATCGAACAGACAACCTATGGATTCAAAGTCGAGTGTCTTCCCAATCAAGCCATCGGTGCTCACGCTGTATTCTGCTTGTGTAATGAAATATATTCTAGTATCCGTAAAACAAATTGAAGTTTTATGTCTTTGCAATAAAACTGTTCATTAAAAGTAAAGCTTAATACATATTATCTTAAATTTCATGTGTAGAGGTTTAGAGATTTCTTTTCCTTGTAAAATGCGTAATAAATATGAAAAAAATAGTAGCCTGTGGATTTTAAACGATTTTTTTTTTTTTTTTTTTTTTACTGGTATTTGCAAGAAAACAAACTACATACATGAAACAAACAAACAAACAAAAAAAAAAAAAAAAAAAAAAAAAAAAAGCTCTTTTACATTTTGAAGTGTAGGGAAAAATAAAATAATTTTTAAAACGCGAAAAAAAAATCAATTATGCACAAATTGTTTTAGATTGTTTAGCTACGAATTCGCTTTCTTAGCTACAAGTTACATGCTTCGTTTATCTTAATATTTTTTTGATTTATTACATGTGAGAATTTTAAATAAAAATTAACTTTGTTTTTTTAATTTTTAACAGAATAAGATCCGTGTCTAAGTATTTTAAATAAGTTAACTACTTATATTACATAAAATAATGTCAAATTTATTTGTTTAAAAAATGTTAAAACAGGATATGCATGCTGCTTAAAATAGATTCCATATGGAAAATTTGTTAAGTAATACAAATGTCTGAATTTCAAAGTGTCTGAAATTTGTAATGTCTGTAATTTTAAGTGCATAAATTGTAAAATGTCTGATATTTTATGTGTCTGAAAATGTTATATGTCTTAATTTCAGACATATCGACCTTATCCAGACACTTATCTGAGCTCATTTATAAAAAAGACACTTACGTGTCTTAATTTAATGCAGCACATGCGTCTGAAATTTTGCATTCGTAAGTATTTCAGACATTTATGTGTGTGAATTGACATTTCAGACACACTTCTGTCTGAATTTAAGACGCTTCTATTTACAGTGCATTAGTAAAAATATGTTTAACATTCAAAGAAATCGTAATATAGTTAGATGAATAGATACATTTAAGTTTGTATCAACGTTAGTACTAGTTAAATGAGAAAGATATTTTGAAAAAAAAAAAAGAGCAAGGTTATAAAAACCATAACGATATTAGACACAATAGGGAAGAATTAGACAACACATCTTCTCCAAAAGCCATCCTCATAATGTCCTGTGGATAAAAGGGAAATCCTATGGACCTCCCCAGGATGTTCTGTGGACAAGCGTGTTGTTAGGGGAGCACAGTTAGCAATGGAAGGAATCACTATAGGCTTATATAATAAGAAAATACCACAGAACTGGCGTTTTAAAGTAATAAGTACAAAACTTTGAATAAACGCGCAACAATTGTTTTGGGTTAAAAGAACATACAACCCTTCGCCAGTCGAACAAAGTAAGCACGATTGGCAAACGCTCAAATCAAAGCGTGAACGCTTTGATTGCAGAGTAGGTAAGAGACCTTGATTTTAAGGTAGGTCTCTAAACTACTTTGTTCGCCTGAGGAAGGGCCGTGTGTTCTTTCGACCTGAAACAATTGTTGCGCGTTTATTGCATTTGCTTATTCAAATATTTGTACTTTTAACTATGCATTTAGTATGATCATTAAGAATAGTAGTCTTTTGACGAGGTATTTAACTTGATCAAGATTATTATCATAAGGATCTTTTTTTTAATTTTTGAATAACGACCTGAATTTAGCATGGACCTTTTCAAAACATTTTTAACGTGAAAGGAAGAGAGAAGATTGTAGTTAATGTCAATAAACTTAGGATTATCCGAGCACATTTGTACTCAAGAAGAAAATTTAAGTGATTACGAATATGTTTGAAATGATTAATCTCAGACAAACTCATAAAGAAACACACACAAATAATTTAAAAAGAGAAAAGAGAAAAATGAGCGGAGTTTAAAAAATTAAGATAAAAGGCGAGGTTGAACAATTAAACAACAAATGGTAAAATAAATATTTGAAATGAAAATCACAAAAATGAGGAAAAAAGGACAGATTTTAAAGAGAAAACATAAAAAAGTAAACATAAACACACTTAGAACTTACTAAGTGCAAGACGTCCAAACCAGCAACAAAAATTAGAAAAAAAAAAAAAAAAAAAAAAAAAAAAACAGCACAAAACTAGCGTTGAAAAGTAATAAGCACAAACTTTGAATAAACACCATAAAATGCAAGAACTCGCACCATTTGTTGCGGGTCGAAAGAAAACACGACTCTTCATCAGCGGAACGAAGTAGACACGAATGCTGGAAACAAAGCGGCAACTTGCAAAACTAACTTATCTGAAGAGCAAAAACAAATAAAGTCGGGTGTAAATATAAATACTGGTGTAACCAGAATTATAAAATGGAAGAAGAAAATAAACAAATAAAATAAAATCTAAAAGTCTAAAAATGTACCAAAATATAAAATATAAACGAAAACTGAAGTTATGTGAGTAATGTCCAAGAATCAGACAAGAAATGAGTAGAAGAAACATCATTGGGATGATTTTTAAAAATTTTAAATCTGTAAAAACTTCATGGATATCCAAATGAGAAGAGGAGATAAAAGAAGAAATTATATCAGTTTTAGAAAAATTAAAACAATGACCGTGAGCCCAGCAACGGGAAGCGACAAAATATTTGGAAATCTTTTCATTACGAACATTCCGATGGTGCTTACGTATTCTATATTTCAAAAGCCTCCTATTTTAAACAATATAACCTAACTTACACGAAGAACTAGGGAATAAATGAACGTTCGATAAGTTTTGAGGAGAAATGGTATCTTTAAGACATTATAATTTAATTTTGTTGACGAATTTGAAAATGACTTTAAAACCTAACGCTGAGAGTATTTTAACAGATTTAAAAGAAAGCTATGAATAACAAGTAAAGACTACTAGGTTGAGGCTGCGAGCGTTCAGTTTGGAAATAGAAAGTTTTGATTTTAAATCTTTTAATATAAATTTATATAATTTTTTATAATATTAAATTTATATTTTTCGAAAATTTTCCCCCCTCCCCCCCTCATCTCTCTCTCTCTCTCTCTCTCTCTCTCTCTCTCTTTTTTTTTTTTTTTTTTTTTTTTTTAATAACATATACAAACAAAAAAAATATATGAATTATTGCAATCTATTAAAAGTTTAAAAAAGTATATTATATGATTAAATTTTAAGTTGTTTACTGTAAAAAGTATAATATGTTAAAAACATACATGTATTACCTGAAATAGTATAATTTAATAAATTACAATAATAATGTATATGAAACATATTAACTTAAGTACAAAGCGACGCGTAAATGTTAGACATGATCTTTAGTAGCTACAAATATTACGCATAACCTTTATCTCTTGTCTGTCCTATCCAATTAATTGAAATGAATTAAAGTATACACTTCATGTAGTAGACTGTATCTACAAATGCAAATTATATCAGAGAGTAATAAATTATCACAGATGAGAATGCATTATCAAGTACACAATTTATAATCCCCCTGACAGCAACTCGGAAGCAAAATGACTCATATAATATGAATCTAATTGTTGTCATTGCATTTATCACGAAGCGGAAGTCAGAATTTCCATTATTAAATCTCTATTAGCATCGAAAATCTGTGTGATGTCTTTGATATTAGACAGAATTTCACGTACGCACATAAAAGGGGTATTTACTTTGTATAATAATTATTTCTGATCTAGTATAATAATGATCATTTAATAATTGCTACTATTTTCTATTGTTTGTATTAAAAATATATTCATAATTAATATCGTAAAAAAGAAACATTTGTTTCAATCACAAATTTATATTTTTTTAAGTTAACATTTAGTGTAAATTATAATAAGTTTAGTCATTCTACTATTATAGTACTTAAACATTTTGTTTTACGTTATTAATTAAAATAATAATAATAATAATAAAGCAATAGGGTTTTATAACAAACTAAACGGTTTTAATAATAATAATAATAATAATAATAATAATAATGTTTTGTATGATTCTTAAAAAATCCAGAAGAGAATTACTCTGATGTTATTTTTATTTAAAAAAATAAGAATAAAAAGAATAATAATAGTAAATAAATAAATAAAAGCAAATTATTTACCTGGATAATTAAATATTAATATATATATTATATTAAAAATATCTAAAACAACTGTGAAAAATTATTTCATTTCAAAAATTTAATCAAAAACTAATGAATTAAAAATAAATAAATAAGTAAAATACGTTTTTATTTTTATTCAATTATTTTGTATTTTGTAAGAAATCTTCATTACTGAAATAGCAGGGCCATACATTTTGAGACAAATAATATATTTTGTATTAATTATTGAAATTTCATGTTAGTGTATCCAGTACCAGAAAAAAATTGTACGGCACACTTTTTATATAACGGGATATGATGACAATCACAGTTTCATGCTCTCTTAGCATGATATTTTTTATGCTCTCCTTTTCGCAATTGATTTTTTTTTTTTCAAGATTTCATTCAATTAAAATATACAGTGCGTTGCATGAATATAAACGCACATTAGCATTAAGAATTAGAATGGTATAGAAGTGTAATAAAAAAATATGAATAGGTGACATTTGATGCAAACTGTATGTGAAGGATTCAAGAAATGAAAATACGAGTCAAAACAATGAAAGACCAATACGATTTTTTTTTAAATAGTTTTATTGAATTTATGACAAAAATACATGTTGCATGAATTTAAACGTACTTGTAAAAAATAAATAACTGAGTAACAAATACTGTATCTAATACTTTGTAAAGCCACTGTGTGCTTCTAGAACAGCTAGTAAACGCCTTGGCATTGACTGATATAGTTGCATGAGGTCATCCAAGCTGATTGTCTTCCAAGCTATTAGAATGGCCAATTTTAGTTCATTTGTCGTGTTAAACTGCCTTCCGTTTACGTAAACACGGCGAACCAGAATACCCCATACGTTCTCCATTATGTTTAAATCGTGGATTTTTGAAGACTAATCCAGAACTTTAATTTTATTGTCACGGAACCATTTTTTCACGATATGTGCTGTATGTACAGATGCACAATCTTGCTGAAAAATATAATTTCTTCTAGCTTTCTTGACTGCTTAACGGCGGAGCTTCCTTGTGAGCATCTGGACATAATCTACAGAGTTCATAGTGTTCTCTACGAACTCTAATTCGAAAGTCCCTTTAAAACCTATGGCTGCCCACACCATAACAGACCCACCTCCAGATTGACGTTTTGAACAGTACATTTCTTCGGTTCTCAAATTGTGACAGTAGCTATGAAATCCATCCGGGCCATCGAGATTAAACTTTTTTCATCTGAGAAGATGACTTTTTCCTAATTTAGTCGATCTAGAATCCCTTTTCTTGCCCATTCCAACAGCATATCTTTGAGCTTTTGAGTGAGGGGTGGTTTCGCCTTCATTTTCTTAAATTTAATGAATGTTGCAGCTTTGATAGTTCTCCATATGGTTGTCCGATGAACACCCAGCTTGTATTGAGCCTTTATCTTCGCACAGGAAATATTCTTATTCTTTGCAGCGTTGCATATTCGACGTTTGTCGTAACTGTGAGCTTTTCTGTTCGCTTCTTATACTCTTTTTTCCCATAATTTGCTCCTTATTCTTCATATAATTTCGCATAACACTCTCACTTCTTCCGATTCGGCGCCCAATTTCAAGATTGCTAAAACCTTTTCCATGCATAAAGTCGACTTTTATCCTCTCGTCTACTGTCAAAGTTTTCCCCCTTGCCAACCTGAACAAACTCCGTAAATTTTGTACTCAAGCATTAAAACTATTTTTAGAGAACTTTAGCAACATGACTGTTTGTGTTTTAATTTAATTCCGGTGGCTCCGTTAAAATTTAAACACAAAATACAGAGTGCGTTTAATTTCGCGCAACAAACGAAAAACGGTGAAAAATAAGAAAATGCTTAAACACTCATCTACATAAGCTTGTATGAGCCTAAACATATGTGCTAAAAGCACCTTATTCAGTAGTTAGTTGTATGCAATAACTGTAAGTCACATTCCTTCCTTTAAAATTTAAAAAATGTTATTTCTGGTTATTGGAAAATGTGCGTTTATATTCATGCAACGCACTGTATGTATTGTTGTTTTAATTAAAACATATACACGTTTTGTGTTTTATCATACGTTAAAATATTGCCCATATGGATACATAAACATGAACAAAATATACATAAATATATTAATGCCTACCTATGGGTCCAGTTTTATAGATATTTATATTTATGACAAAAATAATAAATCTAATTTTTCTGGTATGACTGTGAGAACTGTTTAAAGAAAGAAGACTGTTAAAAATATCATTTTAAATCTTTCATGTTGTTTGACATGTTACGCTGAATTCGTATACTGATTTTTTTTCCATTGTACTTTAAAAAGATTTAAACATGATTTTTTCTTTTCTTTTCTTTTTTTTTTTTTTTTTTTTTTTTTTTGAGAAATAATATAAAGTTTTGAATGAAAACAATGGATATTACATGAAACAAGTTATTGTATTATATTATCCAAGTTAATATGCTATATTATAGACTACGTATTGCTTCAGTTAATTTTTCTTGTCTATTTTTACCTTATATTTCATTCGAAGAAAGACTTTTTGTTGTTGTTATTATTGTTGTTCTTTCACGCACGTGATTGTCACTTCTCTCTCTCTCTCTTTTTTTTTTTTTTTTTTTTTTTTTTTTTAATCTTATACTGGTTACTTTTTTTTTTTTCTTTTTGTCTTAAGTTATCTTCTGTCTGTGTTAACATTTATTCCACCCACATATCATTGCAAGTTTTTTCGTTTTCATCCTAGGCATTTTTGACTCCTTTCCCCCGTTTTCTACATGCTAAAGTTAGGTGGTATCACAAATAAATAGATATAATAATAGTTCAAATTTTGCCCACTATTGGGAATTGTGCGCTTTAAGAAGGACAAAAAATTGTTAGAATGATTAAAATTTATTCTATTACAGAATGTGTTTAAGATGTGATGCATTGACATCAATTACACTTTGAAAGCGCATTAGAACGCGTTGAATGGTAGCGTTAAGTAACTCCCATAGAATTTCAAAAACATGGAGTGTAATGATGGCTTTCAACGCAAGCAAAGTTATACTTCCTTCTTTATAAACATGGTCTGTTAGGAATCTTCACAATCAGAAATCACAGGGATTTAAGTCAGGTGAACGAGGTGTCCAGGTATCCGGAAAACATCTGCATTCCTCATGATTCTCGACAAAGTTAGCACGAAGCAGTTCCTCGATTTGGTGTCTAATGTGTGGAATTGCTCCATCTTCCATAAAGACAGTAGTCTACAAACATTGTCGTTTCTGTAAGGCAGGAAATAACTTACTGTCGAAGAGTACGGGTTTGAAAGAAAAAGTGTCCAAAGACAAAATCTGCGGTTATTCCTCACGATTCTCGACAAAGTCAGCACGAAGCAGTTCCTCGATTTGGCGTCTAATGTGTGGAATTGCTCCATCTTGCATAAAGACAGTACTCTACAAACATTGTCGTTTCTGTAAGGCAGGAAATGACTTACTGTCGAAGAGTACGGGTTTGAAAGAAAAACTGTCCAAAGACAAACTGTGCGGTTATTCCACACCATGCAGTCACGTAATCGGATTGCTGGAGTTATTGGTACAGAACATTAGTAGAAGAAACACACCATAAGCAACAATTTTGATTATTCACAGATCCATCTAAATAAAAGTGCTCCTCATCTAATCATAGAATTTTCCAATGCCACACGTCATGATCATTCATTCTTGCCAAAAATCATAAAGTAAAATCTGAGCATTTTTAGTAGTCTTGAGGTTGCCGCATTTGCACCTTCTGAAGCTTATACCGATACAATTTTTAAATGGATCGTAGAATGTTTTGTACTGTCGACGAAAAATCAACAACTTAATTACCACCGATCGAGCACTTGGTGAAGAATAGCGAGATCTGGAGGATTTTTCAACCACAGCAGTAGTGACTCCTTCGACAGTTTCATTCACAACCTTATTTCCACCCTCTTCCTGGAAGAATTAATGATGACAAAGGCACATTTTCGGGCTCTCAGTGCAACTCTCTTTATAGGTTTGACAGATTTGCATATGGAATCGTTGAAAAGGGCAGTTTATCGGCCAAAATTTGAATTTTTTATTATTATTTTTGTTATTGCAGAAATTGTTTCCCCGTGTTTCATTTAGCGTATATAACAAATATCATCAAAATCCGATAGACATAAACTTTTCTAGAGAGGTCTGAATAGGGTATACTGACCAAACGTCCCCATTTTCTGGGGAGAAACAGGTACTTCCTTTTTTTTTTTTTTTTAAGGCATTTTTCTAGGTTTTAAAAAATGTAGAAAGTAAATTATTAATCAGTAATATTTTATTTTTAGTCCTTATTTATTAGAAATGAAAAAAATACAACCATAATTGGATAATTTTAACGCTTCTCTATTATAAAGGTACTTTGTTCTGGTCAGCCTAGAATACCGTAACTTAAATTATAACCTCCATGCATATGTTAGTATCATAAATTTATGCGCAAAGAATTAAAATGATTTGCAATAACAATTTAGACCTGAATCTGGCTATGAAAAATCTCAAAAATATACTGACTGTTAACCGCTATCCTGTTGTTTTAATCAATAAACATTTCGGTATTCTTGATGACAATACCACTTAAGGTTTGTTGTTCCATTTTTGGGCGACATTTAAGTGCTGGTAAGTGGCCCTACTAGCTGAAAAGGTTTTCTATGTTATAAAAGGGGGGTGGTTTTCAATTTTCCATTTTCTGACTATTCCAGTTTGTCCACGTATGTATTTATATATTCTTGTTTTATTTAATTTCTTGTATTTTATATTTGATGTATTATATTTCTTGAATTTTATATTTGATATATTATATTTTGTGCTTTATTTATGAATTTAATTGCTTTTTATGCTATGTATTAATTAAAATTTGTTTGCTTTACGGTCGTGCTTCCATCTGTGAGAAGTAGGGGGCTAGAAACGTGTTTTTTGGTTAATACCAGCGTTTCGTCAGAAACTTCTCGTATTCCTTTCCCTACATGGGGGAGCTCCCCTGATAAAGGCCCTCATGTGTTTTGGGATTGAATTTTCATCTGGTTTTGATTATTTTGTTTATTTATTATAGTTTTATATTTCCTTTTGCTGCTTTTGCGCATTAGTTTATAAAAACTTTGTTCTAATTCTATTTATTTAATAATTCAGGTTTTACTCCCTACTATATTTAAATTTCATATTATGTATATATATATATATATATATATATATATATATATATATACATATATATATATATATATATAAGAAAAGATAGCTACTTTAAATGTAAACAATGTTTAAAAATATTACAAATATTACAAAAAACTGTAAATAAAAAATATTTAAACACTTTCCTTTCTAAATGTGAAATCAAATATGTTTTATTAATATATTTTTTAATAATATTATAGTATATGTGTTCAAACAGTCAACATATCTCGATATGTATTGTAATGTCTGTATTAAATAAGAGCAATATTTAGTGCAAGGTTATTTTATATATTCTTCATCCAAATAAATGACAGCTCATTTAGTATAAAAAATATAAAATAAATGCTGTCACTGAATTGTTCGTTTTTAGACACATCTATACATATAATAAAATAAGATGTTTTTGTGTCTCTGTGTGTGTGTGCGTGTGTGCCATTGTGTATGTATATCCAGAGCCTTTAAGGAAAACGGCAGATCGCAGAGCTACACAAATTTGCATGGAGGTTCATAATGACCTCCCCTGATGCACCTCGAAGCCGGATTTTCGAATTTCTTATTAGTTTTCTTTTAATTAATTAAAATGTGAAAAAAATAATCTTCAAATGTCTCATAAATTAGCCATTTAAACTTTATCCATAATTTATTAGTTGCCAATTTTTTTTCGACAGAATAAAAAAAGAAAAGAAAAAGTACATTCATTTAAAACGAGGAAAGTAAATTAAATAAATTAGAAAATAAATTAGAAATATCAGTCGTATCAATACAAATAATATACCAAATGTATGAAGCAATTTTTGTGAATCCAACGGATTAAACAGCTTATCGATCGGACAATTAGGTTTTTTTAAAATTAACTAAAGTATGAATTTTAGTTGGCAACAGCAGAAAATTGTATGGAAACCATTTTCTGTTTTAAATAGATTATTTAAACTCTATGAACCATATTTTTATTTTATCAGTTTCATTAATAGATCCTCCTGGACGATTTTTTAAATTTTGGTTTTGAAGTACACAGAATGTTTTTCGACAAGAAGTTTAATATAGCTACAGCCATTTTAATCTAAGTAGCGCAACAAAAATATAAATAATTATAAGATAAAGATTTTTTTTATAAACCATGTTTTTAAATTTTCTGTAGAATCATAGCTATAGAACTAACACTTTATCAATGCGTATTGTTACGAAATTGTAAATTATTGTATTTATTTTTGTATAAATTCTTTCAAAGAGGCTTAGTAGGTTGATAAAAATGTCAATTCTCTGCATTTCTAGCTCTTTTCGCGTTAAAATAGGTTAATCTTTCCTTTAAAACGCATTAAAAAGCTCCAATAGGCAGGTAATGAATTTGGCGCCAAATTTGACGACTATTGAAAGGAGTTTATAGAAAAAATGCAGTTTTAAAGATAGCAAATTTATTTCAGCAAGCACTATTTTAAACCTAAAATCCATTTAAAAAAATAAACAGAATAGGAAGGATTCTTATATATAAACGAAAAGGTGTCTGATAAAATTATTAGCAAAATACTCTTCCCTTTTTCATAAAAATAAATAAATAAATAAATAAATAAAATCCATCGCTAATATAGCGACAAAAAGACAAAAGCCGCCTATAGAGCAACATAATAAAGTTGTGTAGCACGATAATGTTTACCTATTTATTCATTTTTTTATATACTAATCGCTATGCTAATTCATCATACAAATAAATGAGTCTCTGTATGTGACTGCACTTGCATGCCGTCGAACAGAAATATTTGATTAATTCAAATTAATATTTAATAATAAATAAATTTAATAATAACTAATATTTAACAATAAATAAAAATAAAAATATGTTTAATGGGAAATATATATAACCATAAAAAGATTAGTTGTCTAAAATACGACAGAAATAGCGCTCATAGCATATTGTTACAAGGGATTAAGACTAAAATGGTGACAAAAATTCAAAATTCGCCAAAGAGAACTATATTAAGGCTGTACTATGATCAGGTTCACAAACCATGAATTATATATAACCACAAAAATTAATTGTCTCGTGCGACAGACGTAGCCCGTCATAGCATATTGTAATACTTGACGTGAAATTGCTGCTTGGCGTGAAATTGAATTTTATGGTTGATTCAGATAAACAAAATAAACATAGGAAATAACGTAAAAGCAAATATTATGTGCACCACGCATAGTGTTGTTCATATGTAACTGGGATTCAAATATAAAAGGGATACTTCATTTTTTTCGATACTATCTATTTCGAAACTGTTATCTAATAAGCACCTAAATGGAAGACTATTGGTAAACCAATGTCGCAGGTAATAGGGACAGGCGCCTGAGTATTAGCGGGTGACCAAATCGCTGCCGAAGTCAGCAGGTACCTGAAGCGAGCTTTTGGGCAATTTTAGTATTTTGTTTTATTTTATTTTTATAAAGCTATATAGAAAGGATTTTCCTTTAAATTTAGTGCCCAGCGAAGCGAGCAAAGCCTGCTAGTATAAAATAAATTAGATAAAAAAACGAAATTATGAAATTATGCAACATAAAAATATTAAATACCTTTTACAATCCTTCATTTATGGCAGCATTAATTATATATTTCGACTACATAAATGAAGGATTGTAAAAGGTATTTAATATTTTTAAAGTTAATTCGTCCTTCTTAAACCCTTCAAATATTTATGCAACATATTTATAAATTATGCAATACACTATCGTAAATCACAAAATACAATACAATTAAAAAATAAATAAATAAATAAATAAATAAATAAATAAATAAGTTGCAAGGCATAAATATGGCTTTTCTGTAGATTATTACTCTCTGACGTTGTGACTATTTTATAATAATAATTATGACTGAACATTTTAAATATCAAATAACATTTAATAGAAAATACGCGGATTCTTTCATTACTTAGTTTTAGTATACACCATAAACACATGATCCAATTTAAATTAACTTTATGAAAATTTTCCAGGTATAATAGATGCAAATGAAAAAATAGTGACTTAATTGGCTGTATGTTGCTTATATAAAAAGTGATCTATACATAGTTTAACCAGTATAGTCAGTTGTAATCCAATTAAATTTAGAACGGCGAGAGTTATAGACTGATAAATGGAGTCTAGGTACAGTAATGCGATTATACGTTACATGACGCGCACAGATTATAGCGCCTGGGGAAACATGCTTGAGTATCCTATATTGAAAACGGCTCGAGATTGTGGTAAATAGTTAATAACAAAATTATAGAGTATCATACCAGAACTGAATGCAAAACTGGTGTACAAACGATAAATAGACCATAAGACTTCTTCACACACCCTAAATTTTAAGTCAGCACAACCGGTTTCGAAAGGACGTAGCCTTCCTTCATCGGGTGCAAAAAAACACGTGCTACTGCCTTGGAGTCAAAAGCAAGACTGAAAGCAGGGCAAAATCCAGAGGGGGAGGAGCAACACAAACAAACAACAGGAAGCATCATGCAGGACCAATCAGAGAGGAACACACATGCACACACTAAAACAAAAGGAGGGAGGGAAGGAATAAACAATGAATTTTATTTTTTATTTTTTTTTCTCGTTTTTTATTTAATTTTATTTATTTATTTATTTATTTTTTTTTATAGTTAATATTATACTAAGTAAGTTTAATAAAATTTATTATTATTATTATTATTTTTTATTATTTAGAATTATTTAATTATAACTATTATTGTGTTATAAACATAATGAAGGGAATTATTTAATTGAATTAAACAAATTTTTCCAGGCTGCAGACAGCAAAGTGGAATCAGCTTTTTCATCGACAATTTTATCACGATTAAGGAAAATTTACCAAAAAATCCAGTTCGGAAACGTGTTTGGCATGAAAGATAATTTTGGCACTCTTAAAATTAAAACAATGATCAAATTCCCAGCTGTGCTTTGCAATAGAAGATTTAGAAATTTCTTGATTGACAACATACCGAGAATGTTCACGTAAACGGCATTCAAAATTTCTTTTTGTTTGACCAATATAAGATAAGGATTTAGTTGAAGGGAATTGGAATTCATTGACAGGTTTAAAAATAACGTGAAAATTGAAACGCTTCAAAACTTTGGCTAATTTAAAACATAAGGGGGGATAAAAAGGCAAGCCAACAAGATTATCAGGTTTAATTTTATTATCGATGGAAAAAGTAGAATTATAAGTTGGCCTACTGAACCTTTTGATAGTTTTATCAATTATAGAAGGTCTAAAACCTCTTTTAATAGCAACAGACTTTAAAAAATTGAGTTCTTCTTTAAGAGAAGAAGTATGAGAACAAATTTTAAGGGCACGATACACGTAAGTGTAAAAGGTGCCAATTTTTTTTTTTTTGTTTAGCCGGATGATTAGAGAGACCATGGGGAGGGATAGAAACAGAGAAAGGTTTCCTGTACACAGAGGTTTTAAAAGAGGAATCGCACCTAGTAACTAAAACATCAAGAAAGGGAAGTTGATTACAACTTTCTAACTCGAAGGTAAACTGAATATGGGGATCAATAGCATTAGCAGTATTAAGAATGGCAGAAACATCAAACGGATTTTCAACGAGAATGAAAGTGTCATCTACGTAACGTAACCAGCATTTTATATTTACCATCTTGAATAATTTTTCCTCAAAATAATGCATAGAGATATCGGCAAGAATAGGAGATAAAGGATTACCCATACTTAAACCATCACACTGTTTATAAAATTTGTTATTAAATTTTTATTATTATAATTATTTGTTATTATTTCCCAAACTACTTTTGAATTTAATAAAAAATTTTATAAACAGTGTGATGGTTTAAGTATGGGTAATCCTTTATCTCCTATTCTTGCCGATAACTATATGCATTATTTTGAGGAAAAATTATTAAAGATGGTAATTTTTAAATGCTGGTTACGTTACGTAGATGACACTTTCATTCTTGTTGAAAATCCGTTTGATGTTTCTGCCATTCTTAATACTGCTAATGCTATTGATCCCCATATTCAGTTTACCTTCGAGTTAGAAAGTTGTAATCAACTTCCTTTTCTTGACGTTTTAGTTACTAGGTGCGATTCCTCTTTTAAAACCTCTGTGTACAGGAAACCTTTCTCTGCTTCTAACCCTCCCCATGCTCTCTCTAATCATCCGGCTAAAAAAAAAAAAAAAAAAAAAAAAAAAAATGGCACATTTTACACTTACGTGTTTGTTAAAATTTGTTCTGATGCTTCTTCTCTTAAAGAAGAACTCAATTTTTTAAAGTCTGTTGCTATTAAAAGTGGTTTTAGACCTTCTATAATTGATAAAGCTATCAAAAAGTTCAGTAGGCCAACTTATAAATCTACTCTTTCCATTGATGATAAAATTAAACCTGATAATCTTGTTGTCTTGTCTTTTTATCCCCCCTTATGTTTTAAATTAGCCAAAGTTTTGAAGCGTTTCAATTTTCACGTTATTTTTAAACCTGTCAATGAATTCCAATTCCCTTCAACTCAATCCCCTATTTCCGAGTTTCATAAGTGGGGTATCTATAATGTCTCTTGTAATAATTGTGATTTATCTTATATTGGTCAAACAAAAAGAAATCATGAATGCCGTTTACGTGAACATTCTCGGTATGTTGAAATCAAGTAATTTCTAAATCTTCTATTGCAAATCACAGTTGGGTATTTGATCATAGTTTTAATTTTAAGAGTGCCAAAATTATCTTTCATGCCAAACACGTTTCCGAACTGGATTTTTTGGAAAATTTAGCTATTTACCTTAATCGTGATAAAATTGTCGATGAAAAAGCTGATTCCACTTTGCTGTCTACAGCCTGGAAAGATTTGTTTAATTCAATTAAATAATTCCCTTCATTATGTTTATAACTCAATAATAGTTATAATTAAATAATTCTAAATAATTAAAAATAATAATAATAATAATAATAAATTTTTATTAAATGTACTTAGTATAATATTAACTATAAAAAATAAAAATAAAAAAATAAAATAAAAAAATAAAAAATAAAAATAAAAATAAAAATAAATAAATAAATTAAATTAAATTAAATTAAAAACGAGAAAAAAAATTCATTGTTTATTCCTTCCCTCCCCTCCTTTTGTTTTTGTGTGTGCATGTGTGTTCCTCTCTGATTGGTCCTGCATGATGCTGCCTATTGGTTGTTTGTGTTGCTCCTCCCCCTCTGGATTTTGCCCTGCTTTCAGTCTTGCTTTTGCTTCCAAGGCACGTGTTTTTTGCACCTGATGAAGGAAGGCTACTTCCTTTCGAAACCGGTTGTGCTGACTTAAAATTTATGGTGTGTGAAGAAGTCTTATGGTCTATTTATCATAGATTTAGTACGAAAAATCACCATGTATACGTGGATGCCAAAAACAGAACGGTCCAAATGTACAATTGTTTGTTCGTGATTGTATTGTGACAAAAGGAAACGATTTTAGAAACAAAAATTTAACCAGTTTTTACGAAACATCTTTATTTCCGAAATTTAAAATTCTGTTCGTCATGTGCAATGCACTTCAATCGAGGGTTCATATGTGATTTTACAGCTGACAGACAGGAATTTCAAAACCGAAAATAAAGGTAACTTCTGATTAGTTGATATTTATTTTTAAGATATTTTCAAACTTCATAGTGTAGGAAATCTAAAAGAAATAAAAGTACGTCTTAAGCAATCAATTTTATTTTTATTTTTTATTTATTAGTTATTTATTATTTTTTTTTTTTTTACAAGTAGCTTTCGTACTAAATAAATGATGCTCTACTACTTATCCCTTTTCTCGCTCCGTTTTCAAGATAACCATCTGAAAAAATCTGAAGAAAACTATAAAAGTATTGCAGATAATTTAATGGAATTTGGAACACTTATTTGCAGAAAAAGTGCAGTCTAGAATCAGAAAAAAGTGCAGATAAAAATATCTTATTGCCTAAAACATTTATTGTTCGAAATACTTTGAGATTATCTGCAGTGTTGTAGTTTTCTTTCTTTTTCTTACAGGAAAACGCTAATACCACTGTTTTTCACTAAGAATCGTTGTAAATGGTTTCATCTTGTAGTGCATAATCTCTTAACTGTACCTAGATACTACGTTTTAAAATACAGTTGCTGTCAATCAGCAGCTAATGAGGTAACAAAGGACTTTAGTGGGACACTCCATATATGATTAATGAAAAGTAAAACTTCTATTTACAGATTAATTTAAAAAAATATTTATTTACTACAATTCCTGGAACAACATGAGTATTTGTTTATGGATTTGTATAATTCTGTAAAATAACAAGAGCTGAAAAAAAAAAAAAAAATCTAAGTAAATAAATAAAAAAAATCAAATCAAATACACCATTGTAAAAAGATCAATTTACACATTCTACGCTGAGTGGTTCTATCGACTACGATATTAAACATAAGAAAATATTCTACGATAGAGTATAATATTAGGGGGACCGGAAAGTAATGTCGTTTCTGTGCATGTCGTTATTTGATTGTCATTTGGTAGCTCATTACGTACTTGGAAGGCGTGTCAAAGAGATTTTGAGGTTATTGTATCATATTTGCTTCTGAATAATTACGTATTAGACTTTTTTTTTTTTTGCAATTTGGGGTGAAATGGCCAGACAAATACCAGAAGAGCATATCCGGCACTGTATGCTTTTTGAGTTTCGCAAGGGTAATACCGCAATTGCTGCGACTAAAAACATTTGCGATGTTTATCCAAGCGCATTGGACGTTCGAAAATGCCAAAGATGGTTCTCCAAGTTCAGATCAGGCAATTTTGATCTCTCGGACGCCCATCCATCAGGAAGACTAACAACATTAGATAGCGACGTGCTAAGGATAGAAGTGGAAGCAAATCCATGTCAAACAATTGAGGAACTCTCAAACAGCCTTAACCAACCTTGGTCAACCATCCAAGAACATTTGCCGCAGATTGGAAGGATAAGCAGAGCTGGTGTTTGGGTCCCCCGTAATCTGTCCGAACAGAATTAGGCCAACCGATCCATCACATGCAACGTATTGCTTCAACGGCTCCGTTCAGATCCTTTTTTTGTTCGCTTGATCACTGGAGACGAAAAATGGGCTCTGTAGGCAGTGGCTCAGCCGAAATTAATTACGACGAACTACTGAAAAGCCGGGTTTACACCCCAAAAAGGCACTTCTGTGTGTTTGGTGGAATACACGCGGAGTTGTTCACTTTGAAGCGTTAAAACCTGGACAAACTGTTAATGCAGATGTCTATTGTGAACAATTGAAACGAGTAAACCAGTCTTTGATTGAAAAGTATCCGGCAATTGTCAACAGAAAAGGAGTTATTCTGCAACATGACAATGCAAGACCGCACTGTGCAAAACGGACCTTAGAAAAAATTAACGAATTGGGTTGGGAGGTACTGCCTCACCCACCATACTCGCCCGATATTGCACCCTCGGATTACCATTTATTCCGATCACTGCAACATTGTCTTAGTGGCAAAAAATTAGAAAATTTTGATGATGTCAAAAATTCTATCTCGACATATTTTACAGAAAAACCAATTGATTTTTACCGCTCCGACATTGAAAATTATTATACTAGATGGCAAAAGGTTGTTGATAACGAAGGTGAATATATTGTTGATTAGAAATAAAAACTTGTTAAATATGTAGTCGTGTGACTTTAACTTAAGAAAACGACATTACTTTCCAGTCCCCCTAATACTATACATGCCCTATTAACGATTTTAACATAATGAATGTGATATCAATAATAATGGTAAAAACTGTGCTGCACCTAATATTTAAAAGAG
Organism: Salticus scenicus; assembly: GCA_963930645.1. Classification (NCBI taxonomy): domain Eukaryota; kingdom Metazoa; phylum Arthropoda; class Arachnida; order Araneae; family Salticidae; genus Salticus; species Salticus scenicus. Next base: position 68,803,087 of record OZ005654.1, on the reverse strand, counting down.
TATAAACAAGTTAATGTTCCCTGGTATTTTTATAAAATTAAATTTACGATTTTTAATTCTTTGGAAGTTGAATGTTAAAAAGCATGAAATAAGATAGGGAAAAAATCTGATGTGGGCACAACATGACTTTCTTATACACATATCGTTAAGAAAACATTGACATTTTTGTGTGAGGTAACTGATTCGTAAATTAATACAGAATCTTTCATTGACAAATTCATAGTGTAGAGTTTAATGAAAATTATTCGAGTATAGATGGCCTGTTTCTGTTCTCTAAGTGAAAAACGATACATTTTACAGAAACAATTAAATTAGTTAAAACTGAGAATGGATTTACTAATTTTAGTTATCCTGAAAGTATATTTGCCGCCAAATTTGATCGCTAACCTTGACAAGTCGCGAAGTTTCTAGCCAAGGCTGATTTTGGTGTGGGTATCGATTTTGGCGATTTTACGTTGAATTTGGTGACTTGACGATCGAATTTGAAAAAAAAAATAGTTTAGGATGCCAAAGTTTGGAAGCTCTAACTTTAATATTAAGAGATTTCTGGATTTTTTTTAAAAGTTTCATTGATTTATAACGCTGAGCTGAATTCTTCGAAAATTCTTTTAATAAGAATCAAGGGTAAAACAAAATAAAGTGAATTCTTTAACTAAAACCTGGAACAGAAAATTAAATTGGTTTTTCTTTTCAAACAATTCATTTTTTGCTTTTTGAAATATAGGTATGTAGTACACACCTATAAAAAAATGAATAGTAAATATTGTGTTAAATTTCCTTGTGTAAAATAGTTATATCTGATACTGACTTTCATTTGTGAATGACCCCCTAATCGTAAAGACATTTTTAGAAAACAGATGAAAAAGAGCTTATTTAATCACCGATATGCTTATGAATGTTTATGATATTCAACTGGATGTTTTCTATAAGGTGCTCTGTATAGGGAGGTATCAAACTATGTCAAAGTCTGTTTGCTATAGTCCACGCATGCGCAGTAATAAATTATTTACTACAACTATCCATATCTCTTTGAATATAAAATATATTTGTTTTAAACTATAGTATACAGTTAAGGCATGTGTTGTCATGTTTTCCGAAAGTTTCATGAAATTTTAAGAAAAACGTTTGGAGTTATAAAATAAAAACTTTTATTAAACACTGCATTTTTTAATACATCCTCAATAACTGCTGAAATATTCAAGGTATCCTCACAAAACTCTAAACATGCATAAAATATAGTATTTTTTACCATATCTAAAATTTGCAGATCAATCGAAGATTTACCATGTACAGGTTAATCAGAGACACATTTAATTTATTGCATTTGTTGTTCCTCCCCCAAAATCGTATATATATATATATATATAGGGATATATAAACAAATGAAATTAATCCCAACTATATATATATATATATATATATATATATATATATATATATATATATATATATATATATATATATAAACAACGTGCACTCACATAATACGTTTTTTCTTCCAACAAATTCAAAAAACTACCCGAAGAAATAAATAACAGAAAGTTATTAAAAAATGTACTTTTAAAGATAAAAGTCAGTTTATACTTAATCAGGTACTTATTTTTTTAAATACTTTTAAAATTCATTTTTTTACTCATAACTTTAAAACTATATAATAAAGGTTATAAATAATTTAAATTTCCTTTAAACTAATTAACATTTATTTTGTTTCCAATACGCAACGGACCTTCTATATATAATATCATAAAATAAAAATTTTAGAATATACTAAATACATATCATTTTTATCTCGAGTAACATTATTTTTCTACCCGAATCATTTTGAAGTACGAAAAGATTAATTTTAGATAACGTGTCGAAGACATCAAATAGTTCCGCCCAGCATGTCATTCAAAATGATAGACTTCAAATGAGGTTTTTGATCATCCTTCACATTTGAAGCTTTTCTATTACCTGAAAATATTTCCCTCAATAATCTTTGGAAAAAAAAAATGTTCTACGGTTTATAAATTTCGTTTACACCAGATCACACTTAAATGAGATCATACATAGGGACATATATACGGATAGATTTGTATCAAGTAATGCACGCATGTTTTTTAAATTTATTTTCTCGGTATTATGTGTATTTATTTAAACATTTAATTTGTTCATACAATCAATATATATATATATATATATTTTTTTTTTTTTGAGAAAATATATTTAAAATTAGAGAAATATTATATATATACCGGGTGATCCAAAATTCAGGACAAACTTAAAAAATTAATAATTCGAAAACGAATCAAGATACAAAGATACAGTTTGCACTAAATGGATGGAAAAGATGCCGGGTTTTGTGTGGCAACGAAAAAAAAATGTTCTCTTGGCGACCAACAGATGGCGCTGTCGGATTTCTGATGAAGGATTATGCAAAGCAACAAATGATATAAAAAGGAGCAACTGCAGTAGATAAAGGTAGTCGAAGCTTATATGCATCGAAATACTGTCCATAGTTGAGAAAGCCCTCTTGTTAAACTGTATTATAAGAACTGCGTTATAACACTGCGGCATTGCGAGCATATCGCTACATGAAGGTTATGCGAGATAGCGAAGGACCAATAACGTCTTCTGCATTGAACAAAATGATGAAGAAATTTGAAGCTACAGGTTCTTTGACGTCACGTCCAAGAAATGGACGTCCCTCAACAGCCACTGTTGTTGCCACGACAGTGGAGCAAATGGTTCAATCCATGTCGGCGGTTTCTGTACATGGGGAATGCAGTGCTCGAAATGTTTCGAGGCAGACAGGAGTGTTGTACAGAACTGTCTGGAGAGCATAACTCTGCGAATAACCCTGAAACGGTATCAATACAAGTTGCAACATAACCAAGAACTGAAACCTCTTGACTTCGACTTTTGCCGAGATTTTGCGAATTTGGTATTCAATAAAATGGAAGAGCAGCACGGCTGGCTTCACACTGTGCTTTGGACAGATGAAGCGCACTTCATACTCTCTGGCGCTGTTAACACCAACAATTGTCGAGTGTGGGCCCCAGAAAATCCACATGCTTCTGTTGAGGTACCCTTGCAACAGCCTAAAGTGACAGTCTCGTGTGGCTTCACTGCTGATTTCATAATTGGTCCATTTTTTTTCAAGGAAGACACACAGACGGATTACAAAACAGTTTCTGTCATTGTTCAGCGATATGCATCACTGTTACAGAACAACATTATTCCTGCACTGCAAGCGCAACAGGCACTCCAGACAGTCACATTTATGCAAGATGGAGCACCACCTCATATTGCTATGCCTGTGCAACACCTGCTACGCTCAGCATTTGTGGGGGATCGCATTCTCAGTCGCTACTTTAATCACGCATGGCCTCCAAGATCTCCTGATCTGACACCCTGTAACTTTTGGCTGTGGGGATTCTTGAAGTTAAAAGTGTACCGTAACTACCTGGTATCACTAGCAGCACTGAAAGATGCCATCCGCCAAAATGTGTCTGCCATAACGCAAGAAATACTACTAAATGCTGTGAACGATGTGGTGAATTGTCTCACAGCTGTACTTCTTAATGATGGACAGCACATTGAACAGTTACTCCAGTAGTACTAATTAACTGTAATTAAACTGATTTGTAAGTTGTCAACATTTTTTTCATTTGTAAATCATCTTTTGGGGAAATAAAACACTATAGCGCAATCTGCTGGTCGCCAGCAGAACTATTTTTTTTTCATTGCCACATAAAACCCGGGTTCTTTTTCATCCGTTTAGTGCAAATCGTATCTTTGTATCTTGATTCGTTTTCGAATTATTCATTTTTAAAGTTCGTCCTGACTTTTGGATCACTCAGTATATATGTGTGTGTGCGCGTGTAGGGGAAAAGTAGGACGTACGCAATAGATTGATGTTGTCATGATTTTAGATTGACGTGGAGTAGCAAAAATTAAATCTTTCGCATGATGAGTAGGATGGATGAATAAGATTAGTTAGTATAGGTAGCGAACTTAAGTGATGAGGGTTTGCTGTTTTCAAGGTGTTTAAATAGCGGTAGATGGGAATAGAGTGTTGTGTTGGTGGTGTAGTTAGTCTGCGGGAGTGTTAATCAATAGCGGATTTAATTATCTTCGAAGCGTTAAAATTTGAGTGTGTAATAAGTAGTTTATATGAAGAGTTCGTCTCTTCATTGACGGGCGTAGAGTCCAAGGTGTTTCTTGAGAGTTAAATTTCGGAGTCTCCAGGTCACGCAAACCACAAGTGGTGAGATTTAATGTTATATTACATAAATTCATTTATTTAATTTCAGCGTTGAGTTTTCTCTCTTACATCGAACCTGCCCTTTATTTCGAGCAAAAATAAACTTTTATTTGTTTTAATCTAAAGAGTCTCATTTCATTAGTTACTAATTTAAATACTAGTTTATGATGGAATCTGAAGCAGCAGATGCCGAGGCTCAGACCTTGCACATCTTTAGCTTCCATTACGCCAATAAACATTGTGAAATACACTCTCACTCAATTCTTCGTGAATATGTTCTAAAGGTTTTGCAATTCATCAGACACTTCCTAGAAAATTCTGTGAAAAACTTTTAGCATCCACTTTAATTTCGGGTAGGACGAATAAAAATTTTAAATGCCCACAAGTTCTTAAAGTGGCAAGACAATTATTTGATCTACATATACGTACTAAGGTAGGAACCTAAGATTTTTTTTAGTTTGGATCGCACTAATATCATCATCTACCTCAGCATTTCTTCGCCAAAATGTCTAGTCCAAATTTATCTTTCCATTACTCTTACACTGTAAAAAAAAAAAAAAAAAAAAAAAAAAAGAGTAGTGTTTACAGCACAAACAACTGTAAGAAAGAGCCTCTCGTTACAGTTGTTTCCGCTGTAAATTGCATTATTTAACAGCTGAATGCGCTGGCAGTATGGGTACCAGCACATTTTACTGTAAAAACTACTTTTTTTTTTTTAAAAAAGGTGTACTGTTTCTTTTTTACAAGATATTTTAAAAATCAAATCGCATGAAATCTCGATATTGCCTTTGAATTTACTGAAAGTATTTATAGTTTCACGATAAACATATACAAGTTTGTTTTCAAGATTTATATGCATCATTTTCTTTTCACATCACCTACACACACACGAAAAAAAAAAAAAATGTAATTTCTTAGGAAAAGGCAGAGTGTGTATCATACTATATCGGACAATCTAAAGTTTTTTTTTTTTCATAAATTTCAGTATTTAAGATATTTTGGAAAACGTGTTCAAATTATTTAAATTAATTTATTTAGATCTGCAACGTATAAATGGAAAAGTTGAATTGATAAATTATTAACAACAAACTTTAATACAGTAAATGCAAATGTAAAATGTTCAAAAAGTAATAAAATTCATTAATGTAATATTTTACACCCAAACATATGTGTAACTATCTACATTTTTTCAAATAATATTTATTGATACCAATTGGTAGATTTTATGAAGGAATTTTTAAATGTATATTATATAATTTATGATTAAAAATCAGCATAAAGTTATTATGACATTAATGATATCATTTTTAATATAAACTAATTAAAGGTAAATTGCTTAAAATTATCTAAAAAAAATATATTTTCGGTAACGAACATTTTTAATCTTTTGCATATTTTAATATTATTTATTTTAATATTATATATAATATTTGAAAATATCAATTTAATTTCAATATTATTTCAACGTTTACAGAAATCATTTTCCACGATATAGCACCCATGTTATGTGTTACTAAGTAACATATTACCATATTTCGTATTTTATTTTTTTATGTATCTCATTTTAATTTGTATATCCCTTATACTGGAACTACAAATATTTAATATAATACTAGCTACCGTTTTGGAAGCTTCTTATTAAAGCTGACACAATGTCACTAATTGAATAACGTAACGACACAATCATTTCGTTTCAAAGATTTAATAAAACTAGAGTCTAAACCTTTGGGATATGTCACTCGATCTTAATGTTACACATGTTAGAATGTTTATGTTATATCATATTTTATCATGAACTAATTTATTAAAAAAATTCTTTGGTCGTGAATAATATTCCAAAATCTCTTGAATATTTTTATTTATTATGATAAATTATTTAACACTTTCAAAAAGTTTGCTTTGATTTTATTAATAGTTTTTTTTTTTTTTTTTAGGTAATCATTCGATTTATTTCAGGATTCAAATAAAAACACTTAGGGTAAAATATTTCGTATGATATGTATTTTCGTTTTAATCTAAGCATAATAAAATTTTATGCATTAGTTTATAAATATTTTATCGTATATGCAGTTTAATTTCTTCGTTTTTATTTTGTGGGTTCTAAATTAAATATTGAGCGTATAAGCATTATTAATTTAAAAATAAATTATCCTTTTTTACCTTATTAACATTATATAGCATAATTATTAAAGGCTAATATCATTCAATAATTAATTCCTGTTTGAAAGAAAAATGTGTATACCAATTCCTTAAAACTACATTTTCTGTGATTGTACAGCTCTTTATATTCAGGATTACAAATACATTATTTCTTAAACGTTTTGATAATCAACTGATTTTATTGGTTATTTATTATTATTATTATTAATTAAACTTTAATATCATTATATGTAATGTCATTTGCTAACCTTTCTATTAGTATTTTTCAGTGTCAGATCACTTGCAGAACGCAAAGGAGGAAAAATGTTGGGATAGTAGAATATCTGGCATATTTCCACCCCTAAGGAGAATTAAATTACTGAACTCCGCAGAACAACTAAACTATTCTCTCGAGTTTAAATGTGATTCTGTTTGCAGTCAGTGATTGAAGGAACGTCCCGTCGCTTTGAAAAGACACGTCGCTGTTTTAGTCGGTGTAGTGAAGTACAGTAATGTCTCGTACAACACGGGTGCAAGTTTGCCTCATGAATATTGCAATTTTACTTTTTAACACCACTAATTTTTTTATCAAGGAAACTGCTTTATAAAAAAACCTAAATCGAGTGTATTGACGAATAGGTTGGTACTCTAAAAATTTAGTGGTGTTAAAAAAGTAAAACGGTTTTATTTATTTGTCATCTCTGCCACCGCGGTGTACCAGACTTTAATGTATAAATTTAAAATACTGGAACATTTGTATGTCTGTATTATAAGTGTAAATATTAATTTCTTTATGTGCAGTGTTATAAAAATCTTAATAATTCTATTTTGTGAAATATACGAATCATCATTAAAATACTGAAATCGTTTTTCAGTTTTTTCATTCGTTTTTCATTACTTACATTTCTTTTGATAGTAATGAAAAAAAAAAAAAAAAAAAACACTATCATGTTTATTAAACGTTTTATAAGTTCTTCATCTAAAATTTGAAAACTTTAATTTGACGATGTATGTGTAAATCACCCTGACTATGTATGAGTAAATCAACCTTCAAACCTAAATCACAATTTTTGAAACCTTTACATTCTTTTAATTTTTGTTTTATTTGAATTATGTGTTCAGCCTGAAAAGGTATTTTAAGTTCGTATATCCGAATAATACACGTTTTATAAATTATAGTCGGTTATTTTTTTTAAAATATACATTCCACATTGAATTTATATACCTTTAGCAGATTTGAACACGCATTTCTGCATACACAAGTTTTACCTTTTTTTTTTTTTTTTTTTTTTTTCTCTCTCTCTCTCTTTTATATAATAGTTATTTTTTCTATAATATATGTGTTAAAACGTTATACATATGTATTATGTATAAAATATATGTATAGAAATACATATTGTTTAGTTACATATAAGTATATAATTACATATTGTGTAACTAAATATATGTATTAAAATGTTATACACAGTGACTTAATTTGTATAAAAAAATGAAATGTAAAAATCTGGAGTGACTCCACTCGACTTTCCGAACATTGAGTAATTAACAGTTTTGTAGATAAAGTAAAGTAAGAGGAATTGTTAAATAAACAAAAAAGAAAATTATAATAGGATGTTTGAGTATTTTTCTTTATATAGTACATGATGTTTAATTTAACGCTATTTTACCGAACATGTAGATCATAATGATACAGAATATTTCGTTGTGTCCCTGCAAAAACCTACAAATGCTAGATTTTCCAAAATGCTTATAGATTGTGCAACAGTGACTTATAATGTTTATATAAGTTTTCAGCTTCATCAGATAAGGCATTTAGACGCTACCGTACTTTCAAGTTTGAGCCCATATATCACATTTATAGAGAAATTTCCATTTTGTCACCGTAAAATGAACCATAAGCACTAGATTCTGCATTTCATTATTTCTAATGCATTTCATTATTTCTTATATGCATATATATATAATAATAATTATAATTATTATTATTATTATTATTATTATTTTAAACATACTAGGAGGCTCTGCTCCTTGCTCACTCCACTCGCCTACCCCTAGCTCATTTCCCTTATTAACTCATACGTGGCCCAGTCCGTCTATTTACTGCTCTGCCTTTCTCTGAATAGGAATATTAATAATGAATAACACAACTATAGATATAGTAATAATACATACAGTCGGTAACAAAAGTGTCCGAACACTAGCAAAAATTCCTATCTAAAAAAAGTACACTTAACACTGTTTTGTTAAATAAATCCTTGTCGAATCCTGTTCTTAGTCAGTCTAAGAACAGGATTCGACAAGCATTTATTTAAAAAAACAGTATTAAGTGTACTTTTTTTATATAGGAATTTTTGCTAGTGTTCGTACACTTTTGTTACAGACTGCAGATTCTTCAGCGAGAGAGAAAAAGTGATACCTTTTTTCTCGGTAAAATTCACTCTAATGTCTGCTTTTCCCCGAGTAAATCACACACAGGAATAAACACGGATAATTTAGTAAAAAAATTTTGAATAATTTATTTACTAAAGGTGAATGAAAAACTCTAGATACAGTTTCAAATTCATTTTTATTTTTTTATTTTTTTCAATACTCTATATTGGCCTTTTTATAAACGTTACAAAAACTTTTTTTTCGGCATCAAAAATGTTTGCTCGATAACATGGGGATGATAGATCTATATATATATTACTATATCTATGAACACAACACAAGGAAAAAAAATATATATAATATATATAGAGAGAGAAATCTACATATTCAATGCCCAATTGAAATACATAATAGTTAATACCATTTTTGTTTTCCTTATATATATATATATATGTATATATTTGCTAAAATATGCTAAATATAAGTAATATATTCTGAATTAAAAGAAAATCGTAATATCTAGACCATTTTGCGCTACAACTTTAGTATACGACACCGTTGGCGACTTTTCAATTCTTGACACTATTTGGCGATGAATTTTTTGCTATAGTTGCTTGTTAAAAAATAAATAAATAAAAGAGAAATTTAGTACTTTTTTTTCAGTGCCTATTTTTTTTTTTTTATTATTATTATTGAATTTTTTAGTTAATTTAGGGTAGTATCATAGTCTCTATATAATTTTAGTGCACAGCTAAAGTATATTTCTAATGCATTTAAACATATTTTAAAGATAAAAATCAATGGCACTCACAAGCGCACACGGATGATAACTTGAAAAAAAAATCTGATTTATAAACAATGATATTTTGGAAATCAAATTTCCAAACTTAAATTCCATTACTTTTTTTTAAAAGACTTGACATGCAAATGTAAATATCACAAATTAAATGCTTACTATTAATGTGTTATGGAGATCATTACTCTACAGAAAAGAACATATAAAAAATTAAAAAAAAACATAACAAATTACCAATAATAAAATTTATTTTCTTATTAGAAACATTCACTTTTTTTTAATTATTTTTTTACACCATGGATCATATTTCAATTTTCCTGTAGAAAATGACTTTATGACAGATGAACAACGTGACAAGAGAAACTTTATGCAAGGTCGCAAACTGAGTACTTTTACAAACTCGATATTTTTAATTAATAACTTTACACCTGCTACGGTAACTTTTTTTAGTATATATATTTATTAGCTATAAATATGCATGCACACACAGACACACACACACACACACACACACACAGTCTCGTATTAGGTGGAAAGCGAGGACTGTATGTATTGCCTATCAAACCGAGGACTTCTCAAAAAATATTAATACAAATAAAAAATTAGTGTCGAATGTATTCAATCTGTTAGCATAATAATATTTTGAAATAAAATTTCAAAATATCCTATTACTTTTTAATGCACCTGCAAACGAGGACTTGTTATACACACTGTGTGTAATCCGAATGTCATTACATACAATCAACCGAGGACTTTGTATACGGACAGTCAATCGAGGACTTAGTAAAACGACAATCAACCGAGGACTTTGAAAGCATACAGTCAACCGTGGACTTGAACACACACACAGTCAACCGAGGACTTAGTAAAAGGACAATCAACCGAGGACTTTGCAAACATACAGTCAACCGAGGACTTGAACACACACAAAATTTCAACCGAGGACTTTACATGCTGCCCCCCCCCGAGGTGGAGGAATCGTTTGCAGATACTTTCGAAAAAATAAAATTATTTAGGGGGGGTGGGGGCAGAGGGCCAAATAAAAAAATAGAGATAAAACTTTGAAAATTGGCAATAATATATGTATATACATATATAATTTTTTTTTTTTTTTTTTTTTTTTTTTTTTGGGGGGGGGGGAGGGCGTGAAGATTAGTTTGCCAATACTTTCGAAAGTCTAAAGTTATTAGGTTTAGGGGGAGATAAGGGGAGGATTTTTTAAGATTAGGTTACAGTCTTTATTTATTTATTTATTTATTTATTTATTTTTTTTAAAGGGTAAAAGTGTTTTAAAGGGTAAAGATTTTATTGTGGTTACTTTGAAAAGTGTAAAATTATTAGGGGACAGATAAGGGGGGAGGGAATTTTTTTAGAGAGATGCAGCTTTAAAAAATTGTATTTGTAAGTTTTCAGAGGTTAGGAGTCGATTGCGAATAATTTCGAAAGTACAAAATTATTAGGGGAGCAGAAGAGGTGGAGTAAATTTTTAAAAATAGAGATACAGGCTTTGAAATTTCGTATCATCGAGTTTTGTGTATAACAAATAGATTGTGAATCTTTGGAAAGTGTAAATTTAGAAGGGGGGCAGATGGGGTTGAGGGATCAAAAATTTTAAAGTAGAGATAAAATCTTGAAAATTTATATTATTATGTTTTTGTGGGTAACAGATAGATTGCGGATACTTTGGAAAGTGTAAAATTATTGGGAAGGCAGATGGAGAGCAAATATTTTTTTATGGGGATGCAGCTTTAAAAATTTGTATTTTTGGGTTTTGAAAAGTTAGGAGTCGTTTGTAGATAATTTCGAAAGTTTAAAATTATTAGGGGGGCAGATGAAGAAGGGACAGGTGGAGGAGACCAATTTTTTAAAATTAGGGATACAACTTTGAAACTTTGTATCATCGAGTTTTTGGGATGTTTCAGAAAATATCAATACAAATAAAAAATTAGTATCGAATGTATTCAATCTATTAGTAAATGTTTTTAATACACCTGCAAACGAGGACTTGTTATACACACTGTGTAATCCGAATGTCGTTACATACAATCAACCGAGGACTTTGTATACGGACAGTCAACCGAGGACTTAGTAAAAGGACAATCAACCAAGGACTTTGCAAACATACAGTCAAAAGTCAACCGAGGACTTGAACACAAACACAGTCAACCGAGGACTTTGCAAACATACAGTCAACCGAGGACTTGAACACACACACAGTCAACCGAGGACTTTGCAAACATACAGTCAACCGAGGACTTGAACACACACACAGTCAACCGAGGACTTTGCAAACATACAGTCAACCGAGGACTTGAACACACACACAGTCAACCGAGGACTTTAAATGCACGGGATGGGGGGAAGGGGAGTTGGAATCATTTGCAGATACTTTCGAAAAAGTAAAATTATTTAGGGGAGGGGCAGAGGGCAAAATAAGAAATAGAGATAAAGGTTTCAAAATTGGCATTAAGATGTTTTTGGGGATGAGTAATAGTTTGCCGATACTTTCGAAAGTGTAAAGTTATTAGGCTTAGGGGGAGGTAAGGGGAGGATTTTTTAAGACTAGCTTACAGTCTTTATTTATTTATTTTATTTTATTTTATTTTATTTTAGGTTTTAAAGGGTAAAGATTTTATTGTGGATACTTTGGAAAGTGTAAAATTATTAGGGTAAATTGTATTTATAAGTTTTGGGGTCTTAGGAGTCGATTGCGGATGACTTCCGCGCAAATTTAAAAAAATAGAGATACTCACTTGGTATCATCGAGTGTTTGGGGATAACAAATATATTGCGAATACTTTGGAAAGTGTAAAGTTATAAGAGGGCAGATGAGGGGGAGGAGTTTTAACATAGAGATAAAGCCATGAAAGTTGTTATTAGGATTTTAGGGTAACAAATACATTGCGGATACTTTGGAAAGTTTAAAATTATTAGGGGGCAAATGGTGGGGGGGAGACTTTTTTAAATAGAGTTGAAGCTTTAAAAATTGGTAATTATAGTTTTTGGGAGTTTAGGAGTCGATTGCGGATAATTTCGAAAGAGCAAAATTATTACAGGGACAGATTAGATGGAGGAGACAAATTTTTAAAAAGAGAGATACAGTCTTGAAACATGATATCGTCAGGTTTTTCAGGGTAATAAATAAATTGTGAATACTTTGGAAAGTGTAAAATTATAAGGGGACAGATTGGGGGAGGGGGGGGGGGGCAAAAATTTTACATAGAGATAAAAGTCTTGAAAATTGTTATTATTAGGTTTTGGGGGGTAAGAGAAAGATTGCGAATAGTACTTTCTAAAGTGTAAAGTAATTAGGAGGAGGGGGAGCAGATGGAGGGCAAAATTTTTAATGGAAATTCAGATTTTTAAATTAGCACTTTTAGGTTCTGGGATGGTAGGAGTCGATTGTCGAAAGCTCAAAATTATTAGGGGACAAGTATTTTTTTTTTTTTTTTTTATTGTATATATATATATATATATATATATATATATAAAGGTCATTACTTTTTTTCTTTATTCTAACAGATAGCGCTCATTCCTCTAAAGCTTGTTCTTTTGAATCCATGAAACACTTCTTTTTTTACATGATACTTTTTAATTGCGAATTTACATAACTCAAATTAATCTCTGTAATAAAATAAAGTTTAATTTTAGTTTTAAATTTAACTTTTAACTTTCAGGTTTATTAGTTAAAAATTAGAAGAAACTATATAAGCTAAAATTTAAACTAAAGAAAAGTTTAAAAAAAGAAAAAAAAAAGCATAAAGCATTTTAACAAATTTTTTATTTTTATTTAGATTGCAATGGGAGGCGGAAAAAATCGCACCGGAAAAAATCGCACGGAAGAAATCGCACCGGAAAAAATCGCACTTGGAAAATATCGCACTTGGAAAATATCGCACTTGGAAAATATCGCACCGGAAAAAATCACACAGGAAAAAATCGCACTCGGAAACAATCGCACTCGGAAAAAATTGCACTGGAAAAAATCGCACAGAAAATAAAACTATATCACAGAACTTATTTCTAAATAGCTGTGTAACATATATATACATATAAAGCAGTGTTGGGCATAATTGATTAAAAAGTAATTGAATTACAATTCAATTACAATTAAATTATAATTATTTTACTGTCAATCGATTATTAAGTAACTGATTACAAATAAATTGGATAAGTAAGTCAAGTTATTGAATAAGTAATTCAATTTATTTGTAATCAAGTGCTTTTTAATTGATTGACAGTAAAATAATTGTAATTTAATTGTAATTCAATTGTAATTCAATTACTTTTTAATCAATTATGCCCAACACTGATATAAAGAGAGAGGGTATTTTATGAAGCAGTTATTTTGTTTCTTTTATTTGAGGTCTGCAATCTTGCAAATTCTCATTTTGTCTGTGCGCAGTAAAAATGGCTGCAGTTAGAATAGTAATCGGGAGGAGGGGGGGGGGGGAAATGATACCAGAAAGAATGGCTACGGTAAAAATAGAATTTAGTTAAAATGTAAACGGTAAAAATGGCAACCGGAAAGTATGGCAACAAGAAAAAATGGCAACGATAAATATATAAAAAAAAAGGGTAACAAAATAAAGTAAAACGAAAAAGGATAATTTGAGAATTCTTACTAGCGAATTTTATGCTAAAATATCTCAAGAGTAAAATATATTTCACCTTTGGTACTGATAACATTTTTCGCCGTCAGATATAAATGTGTATATATATATATTTTTTTTCCCAAGGGGCTTTGAATATTAGAATCATTCATTTTCCAACATTTTTCAGTCTTAAAGAAGGAATTTTAGCCTTTATTAATATATTTATTCACGTGTTCAATATTTGTGTGATTTTATATCAATGTTAGTTATTTAAAAAAAAAAAAAAAAAAAAAAAAAGAATAAATTAAAATAAGTAAATAAAAATTAAAAAATTAATGGTTAAATAAAAAAAAAAATAAAAATAAAGAGTTGAGGATGGGAGGAGATTGGATGCTAATTTTATTTTTTGAGCATGGATAAACAGAAATCCTTCTTTGTGTAGACAATGAGGGAATTAGGAAGGAAATGTTTTTCCTAGAAGCGTTCTCCAGTTTTTTCTTTCATCAGGTAATGTCATTGAGTTACCCTCTCCTATTCCAACCCAGGACTATAGAATACAAGGGCTAGGTCATCCCTTTGAAGATGTGCTTGCCGCCTTGTGACTGACTTTTTCCCCAACCGGATATCTTGTGACGTCACTAGAAACACGCTTCCCGAAAGCGAAATGTTTTGGACACTGGGCAGTTGTTTTGTTCTTTGTCTCATTGTGGAAAAACCATGAAGACAGAGAGAAAACACACACTTATTGAATTTATCATGCTTCGATTCTCAACTGTTTTATTTTACAATTTATGTTTTTAAATGCCTAATGTTTTTAAATGCTACCTTGTGCAGTTGCTACGTTTAGTAATACGCATCGTAACACAAAAGAGAAAACGTATGATTCTTCATATATTTCCACAAAAGAATGAAAATTTATGTAAAGAATGGATGCGAATATGCCAGAGGAAGGATTCAGTAAATATTAAAAAAAAAAAAAAAAAAAAAAAAAAAAAAAAAAAAATGCAAGTGTCTGTAATGACCATTTTTCACAAAAGGATTATATTGACCTGGTAGCATTTTGAACACACAGGCATTAACACATACACACAATAGGAAACCTTAAACTTAATTTCGGCCAATTTTTTATAAATTTTATTTACATTATTTATTGTAAGTAAATAATTTTAGATAAAATTTCAATTTCTCGTACTTTATGTCATAGTAAGAATTTACGATATTTGTTACGAAAATATTTAAATTCCTCTGCTTCCTCCAATCGTACAGTAGGTAACAAAAGTGTACGAACGCTAGCAAAAATTCACATTTAAAAAAAGTCCACTTCATACGGTTTTGTTAAATAAATCCTTGTCGAATCCTCTTCTTAGTCAGTCTAAGAACATGATTCGATAAGGATTTATTTAACAGAACCGTATGAGGTGTACTTTTTTATACATATGAATTTTTGCTAGCGTTCGGACACTTTTGTTACCGACTGTACATTTGATAAAATTTCATATTAATTTTACGTAAATTAAAATATCCGTTTTCATTCAATTAAACAAACATTTAATGAAAATAAAATAAAAACTATAGTAGAAGGCACCTGTGACTGTCCATATAATTTTAAAAATATATATATCATAGCCACGGAAGTAATTAAAGTAAAAAAAGGTTTAAAATTAACGTAGTAACTGTTGCTAAGAAACACAACTTCATATTTTGATGATGAGAATCAGTTTCTTTTAAACATTTTTGCATAAAAGAAAATTTTATATTTTTGCATAAATTTTGCATTAAAGGAAAAAAAAATACACTATCGGGTGTTGATGTTTATGTTAAGGCCTATTGTCTGCACTAGGGGCCTGAGCCCAAGGAAGGAGATGCCCTAGATGGAAGCCTTACAAAGGGGTTCTAGCACGTAATTTTTCGAGTTTCAGAGAAAACCACGAAAAACTCTGAATGGCTAAGTCGACGAGTGCAATCTGGGATTGAACACAGTACTTCCCGTCTTGCAGCTTCGAGGGCAGAATTTCTCAGCCACTAGTGGGAGGCTATAATTTTAGAAACAACAGGACAATTTTTTTCAGACAGACAAAAAGGTGGATTTTTTTTTTTTTTTTTTTTTTTTTTTTAAGACCTCCTTGAATAAAGCTGAATGTCGGGCAAGGCAATATCTGGTATTAAACAAGATAAAATAATATAAATAAAGCTTTCTTGTCTAAAACTAAATTGTATTTAGCACAGACTCTTTTTCTTTTTTCGTTTCTTTTCTTTTTTTAATGGAAAAAAAAAATGATAAATAATAACAAAAAATAAATAAATAAAATCGTTGGGAAAGTTATTATTTGTAGCAACTACTGTTGCAATCTAAAAAGTCAGTTGTTATACTTAATTTACAAAATAAATAAAATTAAAAATAAATAAAAAAGTTACTTTTTTTTTTTTTTTTTTTTTTAAACTTAAAATCCTTTATTAATTGTTATGTATGTATGTACTTTTTTTATGTTTATACAATAGGTCTAAAAAATGTGTTTTCCCATGGCATATCTATACATTTTCCCGAAATTTGATCGGACTGGTCCATTTATTTATATGAATGCCGTAAAATTATGCCACTTTTACCGAAATTTTGATTTAATGAATGATGATTGTAAATTTATTAAACCATAAATGATTACACCAGATTTCACATTTTCAAAAATCTTATGTTAATTATGCTGGTGTTAAAACTTTACTTAAAAAAAAATATATATAATTATAGAAAGTAACCTAACGCATAATTGCTTCATTTGAATTTCAGTAGCATTCATCTCCATGAATTTTCTATTTAAAATAACCAAATAAGCCTGGGCAAAAAAAAAAAAAAAAAAAAAAAAATCAAAATTATTTTAAAATAATACCTGCATTTTCATTATATATTTGAAATTCATGTTTTATTTAAAAAAATTTTTTTGCTTTTTGATGCATATGGTATTTTTTAATCTTGAAATGCATAAAAAAGCCAACATTTCATACAAATCTAATTTCAACTTCTGTCTATAAAACATTTAAAATATGCTTGCTTTTCAGTACCGCATCGTTTTAGCAAAATTTTATTAAAATTTGTTCCCGTTAGTGAAATTTTGATAATCAAAAAATATTTTTTCTTTCGCATTTAATGATTTCAATATTAACTATGAAAAACCATGGCTTGCTAATATTTTTAACAGCGCTCCCTATTCCAACCAATTTGATTCAATCAATAAAATAAAAAATATATTTAAAAGGAATTAAATACATGAAAACAAATAAATTTTAATCGGATTAGTCCTTTCTACTATATACTACCATTCCCCCCCCCCCGATAAATAATGTAAATTAAAAAAGGGGGGGGAGGGAGGAAGGAAAAGATTTTTCTTTTAAAGAGATTAAAAAAGAAAATATTTATATATATATATATATAAAACGAAAAATAAAAAGTTGTTATACTATAAAAATTATAGATAAACATAACTGTTATAAGTTTTTTAATTTAATATACTTAACTTTTTCTGCTACATTATCATTTTATTTTCAATAAATATAATAAATTAAAAAGATAAAAAAAAATTTCGCTTTCAAATGAATGTATTAATTAAAAAATAAATAGCGTAATAGCAATTGCTAAGGTACTCAGACGATTACAATGGTAAAATAAATTTATGAAAAATGAAACGTTGAAGCCAATATTTAAAATTGAAAATTAATAATAATAATAATAATTAAAAAATTCAAATTCGAAAAAAGGTGGATGAGGTGCACACTTACAGGTTCCCAAGTATCGATATGCAAGTTTTGTAGCTGTGCAGTTGGCAGTGTGAGCAGTAGAGAGCAGACAGTCACGCACACACATACACTTCTCTTTATTTATATAAATAATTTTTTATATGCTTTTTTTTTTTTTTTTTTTTACTTATAAATATTATACCAATTTCACCACCTAACTAAAATTTTAATTTACCAGCAGCCAAATTATTATTATAACCGAATAAATATTGTACAATAATGAAACCAGAATCATTCAAAGAAAATTTTCAAAATAAAATTCATGGTAGACGACACAGTTTTCATACATCCACAGGCAGTACAGTTTTAGTAGAGGACCCCCATGACGCCTTTTAACTTTTTATCGCCAGGAGTGCAATGCCATTTTATTTACTTTGGCGTAATTTTGTGTTAAAAAAAAAAAAAAAAAAATATCCTAATTTGATTATACGTTTTATGATTGCGTCAATTTATGATGATGATTTATATTCTGTATATATCTTTAAAATAAGAAACAATGCAAAGATTCTGAAGAAATAACTTTTAAAAATACATTTTACATAAAATAATGTCATCATACAAATGTCGTCATGTTTTCTTATTAGAACATTGAGCTGAATCCGCGTGCTTAAATATTGTTAATTTTTAAATATTTTTTATCCTCGCGTATTTTATTAATTTCACCGCTATCGTATCGTTTCGACAAAAATTAATTGAAATTGGTCCACGTTAGAGAAATATTATATAGATTATTATTATTATGTGCTGCTTTGTGTAATTATTGTGCACTGCTATTTTTCTCCTTATCTAAAATAAACGCTAATTTTATGCATTATTAAAATTAATTTCTTTTGAAGCTTCATAACTTTATAACTTTTACATGTATAGGTGAAAAATTAATCAGTGGAAAAGAAGTAAATCGCATACATATTTTTTTTTTAACTTTATAAATTTTAAATTGAAAGAGGAAAAAAAAAAAAAAGAAGAAGAAGAAAAGGAACAAGATTTATTTATTGACATTTTATAATGAATAAATTCGTCTGTTTTTATATGAATCATATGTGTTGTTATTTTCATTTTAACATTTTAATTATTTCATAATTAATAACTGAGTAGTTGGCATTATTTTTTTAACAGAAAAAAGAGAAATCTAAAAGCTTCCTGACTTTGAATTCAAATCTTCTTCACATATGGTGTTAGAAAGGTTTGCAAAGTTACACAATAAGAGAAAGACCGAGTAATAAATTGTGCTTGTTGACAGTTGTTAAGCTGAAACGGATGCCTCGATAATTAGAGCTAATGGTTTTCTAGCACATATGAAAGAAGAGGAGCGCCATTTTCTCTCGGAATCCCGAAGAAGAAATATCTTTTTACAGATCTTTAACAGATGTCCAGCCTATACTTATTTGCCTGCGTCTTTGCAGAGATAAGAATTCTAAAATTTGTCCCAGTACCTTTTTCGATTATATAAAATCCATCTACATTCTTTACATTACAGGTGGTAAGAAGCTGAGTACTTACTTCTTCATTCAACTCGTCACATGAATGTTCGAATGCATATCAAAAGTCGGAATTTAAAAAATGAAGAGAAATAAAGTATAAGAATAGCACGAATAATTTCTTTAGTATGATAAGGTATGCCTTTTTCAAAAGATAGTCATGGACGATATTTGAATGAGAAGAGGAATAAGCAAAATTTAATAAACAATGTTGATTCTTACAAGAGCAGAATTATACAAATGAAATTTCATGTAAATATATACACATATATATACATGCACTCTTAATTATTATTTATTTCATAAAATAAAAATTAAGAATACGCATAATATTATTAATTAAAACATTACATAGATTGAATAATTTTATTTTTTAAATAGTAGTATTTAATGAATTATTACGCATTTATTGAAAATAACAAATAAATTTTATAATAAAACATCGACAGAAAAATTAGAATAATCACAATTTGGCTGCATATCTTTAGTATCATTTACCTTTGCTTAACTTAGATAGGAATACAAATATAATCCTTACTGATTCTATAACATACACAGGAGTTAGGGATTAATTACAAAATATATTTAATAATCATATCAAGTTCAATTTGTCTGTGAGCATTAAATGTAGCATAATGAATTAAATTAAGTTTATATATGTAAATACATATAATTAGGATGAAAATAAAAAGAAAAATATTTTTTTAATGAAATTTAAAATAATTAAAAATTGAACAACAAATAAATAAGGACTGAAGTAAAAAGTTCGTTAATTTTAGAAAACTGCAAAATAATTTATAACAAATTTTTACATCGTATATCCATGCATCTTTATATTAAATTGAATAGAAAAAAATTTCGACTATACTTGTACAAAATGGATATAAAAACTTAAAAGAGAATAAATGAACGGCTTAAAACAATTATTTACTGTGTGTTCATGTAAATATACAACTATATAATGCCCCATGCCGATACTTCTCTTTATATCAAGCTTGTTGTTTTCTGATATTTACTGTTTTAAATTAATTTATAAATAAAAATAATTTCTCTCTCTCGCTGAAGGAAAAAAAAAAAAGTGCATTGTCGTTACCACAAAACTTTCTTCTATATTTTCCCATAAAAATTGGCCCAGAGCAAATTATTTATTAAAATTCCATGATGAATGGGGTCGATTTTCATCTCAGAGAAGTATAACATGAAATGTTCAGTAGGAATCAACTATGTGCCGATATCAGAAATTTTTTTTTTTTTTTTTTTTTTTTTTTTTACTGAACAAAATCAATAAAGGATCATTTTAAGTTTCAATATTATTATATATATATATATATTATTCCAGTATTTGTTCGTTCCTAAGGGCCCAAAGATTCACAATTTTGCATTTTTGGCCAAAATTACCCCATTTTCAGAGACTTGACCTACTTTTTTTTATGTGAGCGCAAAGGAGCAATGCTTTCTTATCGAAATATATTATGAAGTATACTATGATGTAAATTATATATAAAGATAAAAGTGTTGCTCCAATTCGTTCATGTAAAAAAAAAAAAAAAAAAAAAAAAAGATAAAATTTGAAAGAAAAACACAACACTAATTACAGCATATACATTGCGTAAGCTACCACTTCACAGTGGTTTAAAAGAGATGAAACTGATGAAATCAAATTTATTAAATCAAATTCCGTTTAAAACTCACTTTCTTAAACTTTTTTTTTTTTTTTTTTAAATATTTAAGTGTTTTATCAGTTGATAGTGTGATTTTAATAAATTGTACTTCTTCCTCCCATTGTTTAATGGTGTTTTCCAATGCCTGCGGCTTATTCTGTCGAGGTATCTACATGATAGATCAGATATTTCTGCCTAAAGGTTGTCTGAGTGAGTAATGGCCAATGATTGTCGGCCGAGATAGCTCAGTTGGTAGAGCGTTGACCTTATAAATCAAAGATCCATGGTTCGACTCCCGGTCCAGGCATTATTTTCACTCAGTTGGAAAAATGAATTAAAAAAATATGATTTTCTTCGCAATCAGTTGATTGTGTGATTTTAATAAATTGTATTTATTCCTCTCATTGTTTAATGGTGTTTTCCAATACCTGCAGCTTATTCTGTCGAGCTATCCATATGATAGACCAGCTGTTTCTTCCTAAAGGTTGTCTGAGTGAGTAGTGCCCATCGGTTGTCGGCTGGATAGCTCAGTTGGTAGATCGTTGACCTTGTAAGTCAAAAATCCGTGGTTCGACTACCGGTCCAGGCATTATTTTCACTCAGTTGGAAAAATGAATTAAAAAAAATATGATTTTCTTCCCAATCAGTTGATTGTGTGATTTTAATAAATTGTATTTATTCCTCTCATTGTTTAATGGTGTTTTCCATTACCTGCAGCTTATTCTGTCGAGCTATTCATATGATAGACCAGCTGTTTCTGCCTAAAGGTTGTCTGAGTGAGTAGTGCCCATCGGTTGTCGGCTGGATAGCTCAGTTGGTAGAGCGTTGACCTTGTAAGTCAAAGATCCGTGGTTCGACTACCGGTCCAGGCATTATTTTCACTCAGTTGGAAAAATGAATTAAAAAAAATATGATTTTCTTCCCAATCAGTTGATTGTGTGATTTTAATAAATTGTATTTATTCCTCTCATTGTTTAATGGTGTTTTCCATTACCTGCAGCTTATTCTGTCGAGCCATGAAGTTACATAATTAGAGGAGAGGAAACGGGAATGGCGGTAAGCATTTAAAAACGGACCTAAAGAGAAAGTGGGTGATAGGGGGCGCTCCGAACATACTAGACTCATCGTTTACATGAGAAGTAAGCGGGAAATTTGAGATTTTAATTGATATTAATTAATTAAAAATATCCCACAAAGTGATAATGGAGAAGAATTGCTTTGCTTATGTATGTAATAGCGGCTTTCGATCAACTATCGCAAAAAATAAAGTTTTAGGGAAGAAAAATCCAAGTTAATTTTCTGCTCCTGAGGCTAGTTATTCCGACTTAATTTAGAGCTTTAATACTGATATTTAACAAATAATTTCCATTTCTAGTATTAAAAGTAGCTACTCCTTTAGTATAAAATGCATATTTCCGTTTTTATGGACCAGTGTCATTTCTTTTTTGTATTTGAAGGCCTTTAAAAATTCTCATTTTATGAATATTTGACTTAAGAAATGTGAATATGAAAAAAAATGTACAATAAACATAACTTTATTATTTGTGACATATTATGCTATTTAACCAATTTCAGAAATGAAATTTGATTTGTTAATGAATAAAATTTTTTAAATGACTTACATGTTTCGTTTCTTTAGATAGATAGATAAACAGATAATGCTATATGTATTAAGTATTTTAAAAAGAAAATTATTGACATCTAATGATATCTACAAAATAATATATATATAAGATAAACAGATTTGCATGTTATTGGAAACTATAATTATATATATTGGTCAATAATACATGCACAAAATCTGAAATTCTTAACAAGGTAAGTGGGGGGGGAGGGGGTTGTTAAATTTCAGAAAAATGAAAAAGAATAATAAATAAATAAAGGATTTTTAGAATTAAAAAAAAAAAAAAAAAAAAAAAGAGAGAGAGAGAGAGAAACTTTAATGTTTTTCATCTCTTAGTAAAAATAACTTGCTTTTAATGTCTAATTAACCATTTTAATTAATAACGATTTGCAGCTTGTAATAAAATCAAGACAAACCATACGTTATGTATGTATATGTGTATATGAAAAAAAATATATATGTATGAAATAGTATTTCAAAGTTTTGTGAAATTAAAAAAAATTTACTTTGCCCAGAATCCACAAATGCAAGATAATGGTAAAATTGTAAAGATTGATTAAAAAAAAAAAAAAAAAAAAAAAAAAAAAGTTTTAACATTGAAATCGGAAATTTCTTAAGTAAATTTATTACAGTGAAAGAAGACAGTAATTTTATAAAACTTTCGGTAAATTACTGGTTTAGGATTGGGAAAATTTACATACACATTGAAGTATAAAATACTAAGTATATTAAATATTCTCAAAAACTATTTAAATTTTAAAAACTGAAACTCTAAATGTCATTTTTTTGGAAATACTTAAAATGATTACTAGTTTTTCACATTTTCCCCCCTGGATTTCACAATATTATAGTTTAAGAGCATACCCTTAACGATATTCAGGTATTACTTTGTTGATTCATCGTAAAATAATTTTTTTTTAAATATCTGAATGGTGAAATGTAAGATAATTTTTGAGTATTCAAACTTAAAAATATTCAATGGAAATAGGATGTGGTATATGGTGTTAAAACAAATTGTCTCTTTCTGTAATGAGGCTTTAAAATACAATTTGTATTTTCTTACTGAGGAAGAAAACTTTCAATAATATTATAGTTTTAAAAAATTAAAGAACACGCTTTTATAGAAATGGAAACTAAAAAGCATAAAATATCTATCTTAGTATTAAAATGCAGGGTAAGAGAAAATCGTGTGAGTGACACACCATAATATTTACATACATTTAAATCTTTAATTAAAATAATTTAGAATTAAACAAAAACCATTTTTAAAAATCTCCCCTGACTGGGCTCGAACGATAGGCCTTTAGGTTCGTAGCGCGGAGCTTTACCTCACAGCCACAGCGTTCACGTAGGAAAAGTCTTTTTTTACAATATAGATTTTTTGTTTGCTCCCAGAGTGGTTACAAACATACAATCCTACATACAGGTGAAGCTAATAAAAAGCGTGTTAAAAAGTAGTATGTTGTAGCTATCACAAAACTTTCTTCTATATTTTTCTATTACAAATTCACTCAGTGCAAATAATTTGTTAAAATTTACTAAATCTATTTTCCACAATAAATGTAGTTTTTTTTTTTTGGTAGAAGTATAATACTAAAAGCCCAAATAAAGTTGATGTTATGTTCTACAATGATATCTTAAAAATTGAGCTTTTTTTTTTTTTTTTTTTTTTAATGAAAATAATGATTAAATTTTGCTTTAAATTATCATAAGTCAAGGGTTCAAATATACAGTTTAAATTTATTGATGAAAGATATCAGTATTAAAAATTTGCATTGCCCCTACATGCCCATTATTATTATTATTATTTTTTTTTTTTTTCTAGTTCCCTATTTGTATTATGAATAATATTTTTAACTTCATAAGGATTCAATTAAAACAATTCTAATTCTGTAGATTTATAAGAAATTTTGTCCTATACCGCTAAGTTAAAAGTTCAGAGAAAACGGGAGGGCAACAATACCTGCTGCATGATTTTCACCAAAAGTTGATAGACCCTAATTTATGTTACGGTGCAACTACATATCAATTTGTATGAAACTCTCTGAAGTAGCTCTTGAGATACAGTTGGAATAAAATTTTTGTTATACAGACATATTCTAAAAAAGATTAAATCCTGTTCTGGACTCTAAAAACATGTAAATCTATCGAAAACTGGAAATCGAAAATTTTTACGAATTTAATACTTTCTTCTATTGGATATAGAATAAAGTAAAGAATATCTTTATGGCTTTAATTTCAAACAAAAACTAAAATACAGATTGTTTTACTGTACTCCTTTATATTTTCAAAAAACAAGGCTGCAAAAATATATTTTGTTTTTAGCAATAGAGGAAAAAATCTCACAAAAGCTTCTTTACAGCTTTATGTCTAAAGAAAAAATTGAGGAAAATATTGCATTTGTATAGCCTATATATAGCCTAAAACTTATTTAGCCATCCTGTACAGTATTATTATACCATTTTTAGTAGAGAACTTGGCACTTAAATAACATATATTAATTTTAAGGTATTTTATAAATACCACCAGAAATTAAAGAACAGACACACCAATTAAAGTAATAATCATGCATTAACAATGTTTTGAATTATTAAAAACGCTTAACACAATTAAAAATGCAGTTCTAGCAATTTTCAACTACAGCCCATAATGCATCTGAATATTTTTGTGTATCCCTTAACAGTAAATCTTTGGTACTCATACCCTGTTCCACAGAAAACATTTTTAACCATAATAATAATAAGGTCAATTTCCTTATGTGTGGTTTAGTACAAAGGTATTAAAACATTTTTTTTTAAATATTATTTCCTATTGAACGAAATTGAATTGAAATTATTTTGAATATCTTTGTATATAAATTAGTTGCGCTCTGTAACTGGAAAAATTTTAGATAAATTTATTATGAAAGCGGGTGGTAAATTTTATAAAACTTTTTATAAATTACTATTTTATAATTATGAAAATGCAGATACATATGCATTAAATTATGAGATTATTAAGTATATTAATTTTTCCCAGAAATTATTTAAAAATAAATAATTTAGAATTTCAGATTTTTTGAAAATATTTAAAATGATTACTGCTCACTAATTTCTAATTTTTCACCTTGATTCTACCTTATTAGAGTATATTCAAGTATTACTTTATATATCTATATCTATCTATCTATCTATCTATCTATATTAAATCTATATTAAGGCCAGTTGTCTGCTCTAGAAACTTGTGCCAGGGTGGATTGCCTCCTTGGGTCTTTCTAAGGGATCCTAGCCCATATTTATGCAAGTTTTGTAGAAGATAAGAAACGTCTAGGCAGACAAATGACATGGACTTGAACCATGCTCCATGCAACTTTCCTCTATTGGCTTAAAGTTATTGGGGACTTAGTACTAGGGACTTGAACCTAAAGAGGATGCCCTCTGTAGGGGTCTTTCTAAGTGATCCTAAGCTGTATTCACGTGAGTTTCGGAGAAAACCACATAACACTCTAAACAGCTAGTTCGACAAGTGCTTCCTGGGATCTAATCGTGCACTTCTCGGCTACTACCTTTGAATGCAGAACCTCTCGGCAACTGGTGGGACCTATTAACTTAACCACCTTCTGAAATGTTGGTATTCGATTTAAGGTGAATTGTCTACACTAGGGACATGGACCTAAGAGGTACTAGCCCATATCATTCGCGAGTTTCGGAGAAAAACACGGAAAACTCCGAATGGCTAGGTCGACAAGCGTGACCTGAGACCGAACCCAGCACTTCCCATCGTCCAACTTTAAGGGCAGAACCTCTCAATCACTAGTGGAGCTGTAGGAAAGAAAAATTATAGTAATAATTAGTTAGCAGGGAGTATTTATTTAATAATTTTCAAGAAATATAAATATAATAATTATTATAATATTTCATTGCACATGTGTGGAATATATATATGTGTGTGTGTGTGTGTGTGTGTATAATTGAAAGAAAGTTTTAATTTTTATAAATGAAAAATGTTTAGTGCGAGTTCAAAATGTAGATATTTAAAAACAAATTATTTCAAATGCTAAATATTAAATAGTGAAAATGATTTCAAGAACAATTGATAAATATTCCTTATATATAATTCCTTGGTGGTTTTTTTTTTTTTTTTTTTTTTTTTTTTTTCATTTTTTCCCACTTATTATTATTATTATTATTATTATTATTTGGAACATTTCAAATTGATTGTTCCATTCTATTATTATTATTTATTTATTTATTTATTTAAACGAAATACAAGACTAATTTATTATTATTATTATTATTATTATTTATTTTAGATTTCTCAAAAAAGTTTTTGCAGAATGATTTTAAAATTATCGAACTTTCGGAATCTACAACATTATTCGTTGATGCGGATTTAATAAAAGTTTATTAACTTTTTCCAAATGAAAATCCGCAATTTTTTGCGCAATTCTTATCTTTTCTTTTACCTTTCAATAATCCGAAAGACGGAATTTCTGATACCGCCGCGTGATGGCGCTGCAATGACCCGAGATGTCTGCGGAGAATAGAAGGGAGAAAATTGGGGTTATTCTTGAAACATCGCGATCGCCGTCCTTCTCTTTATAGGTTCATGTGTCGAGCTATCCATATGATAGACCAGCTGTTTCTGCCTAAAGGTTGTCTGAGTGAGTAGTGCCCATCGGTTGTCGGCTGGATAGCTCAGTTGGTAGGGCGTTGACCTTGTAAGTCAAAGATCCGTGGTTCGACTACCGGTCCAGGCATTATTTTCACTCAGTTGGAAAAATGAATTAAAAAAATATGATTTTCTTCCCAATCAGTTGATTGTGTGATTTTAATAAATTGTATTTATTCCTCTCATTGTTTAATGGTGTTTTCCATTACCTGCAGCTTATTCTGATATGATAGACCAGCTGTTTCTGTCTAAAGGTTGTCTGAGTGAGTAGTGCCCATTGGTTGTCGGCTGGATAGCTCACTTGGTAGAGCGTTGACCTTGTAAGTCAAAGATCCGAGGTTCGACTACCGGTCCAGGCATTATTTTCACCCAGTTGGAAAAATGAATTTAAAAAATATGATTTTCTTCCCAATCAGTTAATTGTGTGATTTTAATAAATTGAGACAGTATTAATCGTAGCACAACTCCACAGACCACGAAATTTCAATTTAGAAATTTTTTGTTCAAAAATCCATCAACCGTGAATATTTATTTAAAATTGGTTGGAGTGTAAAGGTTGTTTAAATTTTTCGTAAACCATTTTTGTGAAAAATGCGAGAGCCGGGAATCGAACCCGGGCCCTTCCGCTTAACGCGCGAATTCTCTTCCACGGAGCCACTGTTAACCAACCTAGCATTTAACCAACCTAGTCTCTGCAAAAGCAGGTGTAACAGGTAAGACAATTAGTCGTTGTACAACTCCATAGACCACGAAATTTCAATTCAGAAATTTTTTGTTCACGAATTTATCAACCGTGAACATTAATTTAAAATAGCTTGTTGTGTAAACGTTGCTTAAATTTTCATAAATCAACTATGTGAAAAAACGCCTAGTCAGTCAGTGTGTCTCAGTGAAAGAGCATCCGCGCGTTAAGCAGAAGGGCCCGGGTTCGATTCCCGGCTCTGGCATTTTTCTCATAGTTGGTTTATGAAAAATTTAATCAACCTTTACACTCCAACCTATTTTAAAACTCCAACCACTTTTCACAATAGCTGCTTGTAAAAGATATGTTTTCAAAATTATTTAAGGGGTTCTAAGGGGGAGAGAAAAGAAGAATGATGTTATGATATGAAAAACATTATTTCGTTTTTCTCTGCACCTTTATCGCTAAATATTTTCGAAGCATACGTGTATTTTGCAAGTAGCAATTGTAAAAAATGCGAAAAAAAGGCACTTTTCTTAATTTCTACTTGTAAAACACATGTCATGCTAAACATCAACAACAGCGTTAGTTTTTTATTTCTACATGGGCGAAGGAAGGAGGCAAAATGGACATATTAAAGAAGAATTTCTTTTTTGAATCACTTTCATACAGATTTACATTGAATTTTTGGGTACAAACTTAAGAAAAGAAAGAGACTGATACTTTTTATAAAACATTACAGTAAGAATTACGTAAGCAATATTTCTGCAAAGTTTCATTAGATCGACAACAGGGTAGTAAAAATATATATTCTTTCTATGTGTCCCCTAGCCCTCACCAGATAGTGTAACCCTCTCTGCAATTTTTGATAAACAATAAGAGATATTTATATACAATTTAATATAAATATAAAGCATAGTGATATTAAAACAATCATTTTCCCTCATCATCTTCCCCCTTCTAGGTATATGTAATACTCTTTGAAATTTTTCATTAAAAGTAGGTGATAGTTGCTGAAATTTTAGTTAAAATTGGCAACATTGAGATATTTTTGCAATCATTCCCCCTTCCCCCCCCCCCAGCCCTTCAAGATATATATGACAATCAATGTAAATTTTCCTAAACATTCAACGATATTTATAAAAAAAAATTATTAAAACGCAAAATAAAGGGATATTAACCCATTTTCGGCCAAGCACAGAAATTTTGTAAAATGTGGTATTATTTTCATTGAAATATGTTTAAATCACATTCATTAAGACACAAAAAATATTTCATGCATGAAAAAAATTATTTTATTTAAGAAATAAAATGGTGCATATTAAATGAAATAAATTTAAATAAAAAATAAATTTAAACAAAATTTTAAGTTTTTTCCATGGCATTTGTTTTATTTTTATTTTATTTACAGAACTTACAAATTTAATTCATTATAAAAACATACATGATTAATCTTAAATCGAATAATTATAGATTTTCAAAATGCTGAATTTGTCAATAATCGTTTAATGTTAGAAAACTAGCGTATATTGAAAATTTCTCAACAGAAAGTGTTTAATCCAATTCAATTACTAATATTTTGTAGATGTTTTCAGAACCTTTAAAAATAACAATAAAATAAAATTTATACGTGACAGTGATAACAGAAAAATATTTATTGAAGTGGTGCGTTTACGCATCTATGGCAGAAATTGGATTAAACATTCATTTTCTCTCCTTCAGTACTCCTGCCCCCCTCCCCAAGAAATATTTAACCCCATTATAAATTTTCATGAACCGTAAGTGATATTTGCTGAAAATGACCATGAAAAATTGGTTATAAGTGTTGTTTAAAAGGATTCTTTCCTTTTTTATCCCCCCCACACGCACACATTTTCCCCAGAATATATAACTTTCACTATTATTTTAGTAAAAAGTATGTGATAAGCCTTGCAAAATTTCGTATAAATAGGTATCATGATGATATAAAAAACACATTTTTTAACTTCCCCATTACCAACTACCCCACTCCCAAAATATATGTAACACTCACTGTTTTTTTTTTTTTTTTTTTTTTTTTTTTTAATCGATATTAAGGTAGTTTAAAGAAGAATATATTTTATTTCCATCTGAACCCCCCTTACCTCCCACAAATGTATAATACATTCACTGTGATCTTCATTAAAAGTAAGTGATAGTTATAGAATCTCCTTATATTATTAAGATTTGTGCGCATCTGTTTATGTGTGTCTCTGTGAAAAACGCGTTGTAATGGGTTTGTCTCCGGCTCTAATGATCGCAGCGTCATGATACCGGTGCCATTAGACGCAGAAATTCTTCATCTCGACGTATTCACTAATTGTTAATTGATGCGACCCCCTGATGCGAGTTTTTATCGGATCAGAAATGATTTTTTTTTTTTTTTTTCTTTTCTTAAGACTAAAAGTTACTGTTAGTGATTCATTAATTATAGTAATTCATTTAAAAATACTGACCCGCTAGCGGGCGAAGCTCGCTAGTATATCATTAAAATCTGTAAAATAGTGATATAAAAAAATAATTTTTATTTTACTCTGCCTCCCACTCCCCCAAAAGTACGTCTGACACTTGCTGTACTTTTTTCACAAATTGTATGTGATTATACAAAGTTTCATAAAAATCGGTAAGAAGGTGATATAAAAACAATTATTTTCTTTCGATCTTGTTCTAGCTCCCCACCCCTTTCCCCAGGTGGTGCTCGGTAAAAATGGCAACGGAAAAAATGGCAACGGAAATAATGGCAACGGAAAAAATGGCAACCGGAAATAATGGCAACGGAAAAAATGGCAACGGAAATAATGGCAACGGAAAAAATGGCAACCGGAAAATTGACTCCCAACAAAATCCCTAGAATATCATCAACAGTCATGTATATTTTGAAATTGAAGATAAGATTTACTTGTTTGCTTTCAAATTATGGAATAGAGCAGGCGCACGTGGCGTCACTGAGACAAGCATTGACAAATGATTCCGCACGTGCTTTAAAATGTAGGCAAAAGGTGGGATAATGAACGATTGCTTAACGTTACAAGCTTAGCTATATACATCCATTTCTCCAATATTTTTAACACGTTTTACGTTTCTGCTAAGATTTAACCATTGTTATTGATTGTTATATAAATGGATATTATGTGGTAGCTTTTAATTGAAAAATCTGTATTAAAATACTTTTAATGTAAAAATATTTTTTTCTATGGGAGATTATAGAAATATATATGTGTGTGTGTGTGTGTGTGTGTTATTTAATATAAAAATATAATGAAAAATGACTGCATTTATTAAAAATCAAAATGATTAATAATAAAATTGTTTTGTTCAATAGAACTATTTGAGCTATTAATTGAAAAATATATTTCTAAATACTTTTAATACTTTTCTTTTTTTTTTCCTGTAAATAATAATAATTAAAAAAAAAAGTATTATTGTTTTGACTAAGCTTTTAATTGAAAAATCTGTATTAAAATACTTTTAATGTAAAAATATTTTTTTCTATGGGAGATTATAGAAATATATATGTGTGTGTGTGTGTTATTTAATATAAAAATATAATGAAAAATGACTGCATTTATTAAAAATCAAAATGATTAATAATAAAATTGTTTTGTTCAATAGAACTATTTGAGCTATTAATTGAAAAATATATTTCTAAGTACTTTTAATAATTTTCTTTTTTTTTTTTTTTTTTCCCTGTAAATAATAATAATAAAAAAAAAAAAAAAGTATTATTGTTTTGGCTTTTAATAGAAAAATCTATATAAAAATACTTTTAATATTATTAAAACGTTTTATTTTCTATGAACGATAATATTAATAATAATAATAGCTAGTTAAAAAAATCATTCATTAAAATATTCCAATTAAAAAATAATAATTTACTTATTAAAAATGTAATTTTTTATAATTAAATTAGTTAAAATTACTTAATACTTGTTTTTTTTTTTAAACTTTTAATTAAAAGGCCTATTTCAGTAGCCGAGCGTTTCTGCTCGCCAAGCTGATACACTGGTGTTAGTGTTGGTGTTTGGGAATAAGGCCGATTGACTACTCTAGGGTCCTTGGCCCGAGGGGGAGTGTCTTCCGTGGAGGTCTTTCTAAGGGGTCCTAGCCTATATTTACGCAAGTTTCTGAGAAAACCATGGAAAACACCGAACGGCTAGGTCGACGGGCGTGGACATGTGATCGAACCCGGCACCTCACGTCAACCAGCTTTAAGCGCATAACCGCTCTGCATCTAGTGGGCTCTGCTAGATTGGAATTACCGGGTTCGATCCAAGGTCCCGTTTATCAACCTAGACATTCAGAATTTTCCATGTTATTTTCTGAAAATCGCGTATATTCATGCCAAACTTCTTATATATATATAAATGATTATATATAAAAAATATTAATTAAAAAATCATTTAATAATACATTTCTATAAAAAATAATTAATTATTAAGAATATAAATTTTTAATAATTAAATTAGTTCAAATTGCTTAATACTGTTGTTTAAGCTTTAAAATGAAAAATCTAATTCAAAATGCTTTTAAACATAAAAATATTTTTTTCTATAATTGATTATAAAAATAAGGATCTAATTAAAATTATCTTATTTAAAAAACTTTAAAAGAAAGGGTAAATTAATTGTCTAACAAGGAAACATTCAAAAGGTGTCGTCTTCAAAAAATATTGAAAAAAAAAATATATATATATGAGATTCTACTTTTCATAAACACCAGAAAGTGAAAAAAATATCGGCTGAAATGAATTACAGCGACCACAAAAAATTATCAAAATTAAGCGTATTTGGCGATTTCACACTGCTAGGTAATTGATTTTGAGTACTTAGCGGAAAAACAAAACACGGTTCTGTTCGTACACAGCAATCTCGGTGTTGGCAAACTTATCGTCTAACCGCGCTAAATCGCCAAAAATGCTTAATTTTGATAACTTTTCGTGTTCGCTGTAATTCATTTCAGCCGATAATTTTCCACTTTCGGGTGTTTTATGAAGAGTAGAATCACATATACTTTTTTAAATATATTTTGAAGACGATACCTTTTGAATGTTTCCTTGTAAGAACTAAATGAATTATGAAAAACATAAGTTTTTATAATTAAATTAGCTGTGATTCTTTAATACAGTTTTTTCTGCTTTCAATAGAAAAAATTATTTTAAAATACTTTTAATATTAAAAGATTTTATTTACTGTGAATAATTATGAGAAAAAAGTTAGTTAAGGATTTAATTAAAATTATTTTATTAGAAAAATTCTAATAGAAAGACTAAATTATTTATCTAAAAGCTAAATGAATCATCAAAAATATAAAATTTAATAATTAAATTAGCTGACATTGCTTAATACAATGTTTTCTGCTTTCAATAGAAAAAATTATTTTAAAATACTTTTAATATTAAAAGATTTTATTTACTGTGAATAATTATGAGAAAAAAGTTAGTTAAGGATTTAATAAAAATTATTTTATTAAAAAAATTCTATTAGAAAGACTAAATTAATTATCTAAAAACTAAATGAATCATCAAAAATATAAATTTAAAATAATTAAATTAGCTGACATTGCTTAATACAATTTTTTCTGCTTTTAGTAGAAAAAATTATTTTAAAACACTTTTAATGTTAAAAGATTTATTTTCTATGAATGATTATATATATATATATATATATATATATATGTAGCTGGTTAAAAAATTATTTAATGAAATATCCCAATTAAAAAGAATAATTTATTTATTAAAAATATAATTTATCATAATTAACTTAGTTGAAATCGCTGCATAAAATTATTTGGACTTTTAATTAATAAGCCGAGCAGTTCTGCTCTCCAAACTGGTAGATAGGAAGTGCCGGGTTCGATCCCAGATCATGGTCGTCGACCCTCATGTTCTTGATCGGCTTTAACACCTAAACTACCACCACCAAATTATTTTTAATATAAAAAGTTATTTTATCAATGATTATATAAAAATA
Source organism: Salticus scenicus (assembly GCA_963930645.1). NCBI lineage: Eukaryota > Metazoa > Arthropoda > Arachnida > Araneae > Salticidae > Salticus > Salticus scenicus. The sequence continues at coordinate 68,769,073 of OZ005654.1, read as the reverse complement.
ATCTTAATGTAATAACAAATATTACATTTAACTAATTTGTTAGAATTTTAATAATGCAATGTAATCCTATGATTTAAAACAGTTTAATTTAACTCCGCTTTTATAGTTTCAGTGCAAAATAATTTTCTCTAACTGTATAACCAAACTTTTAGTATAAATTATAAGTTTAATTCCATTCAAAATTAAATTGTTTATAGATAATAACTAAGTCATTTCTGTCTTGCAATTCATAAATTCTAATACTCTGCAATGCATATTATGGTTAAACATACTGTATGCCAATAAGAGAAATTGAATTGTCAAAATATTCTCAGTTTGATAAAAAAAATTAATTAATTAATGGAAAAAATAATATGTTGTAGCCACCACAAGACTTTCTTTTTTATTTTCCTATATTATCGATAAAAAAAAAAAAAAAAAAAAAAAAAAAAAAAAGCTTTGTGTTATCCCGTACAATTTGTGAAAAAATTACAGTAATTTTCCGACATACTTGGGGTGGGGGGTTAAAGAGAGGGGGGAAGGCAGAGAAAAATAAAATGATTTTTTATATCACCATTTTACCGTTTTTAGTGATATATTCTATAACTATCACTTATTTTTAATGAAAATCACAATGAGTGTATTATATATCTGGGGGGGGGGGGGGTATTGCATATGGATATAAAAAAAATATTTTTTTAACTCCTTAGTATCGACTTAAATAAATCTTTGTGTATATACCACTTACTCTTTAAGAAAAATTACAGTGAGTGTTACACAGATCTGGTGAGGGGGCAGAATGAAAAAAAGGGGTTGTTTTTATATTACTATACTAGCTATTTATTTGAAACTTTGTATGACTATCACTAATTTTTTATTAAAATTATAATGAAAGTTACCTGTAGTTAAAGAAGGGGGAGAGTGTGTACGTGGGAGGAGAGTGGCAGATGAAAAACAAAATCTGTTTAAAACACTTATCTTTTTTTTTTTTTAAGTGACATTTTGTGCAAATGTCACTTACTGTTAATGAAATATCACAGTGAGTGTTACATATGTCTGGGTGAGGGGGGGGGTGCTGCAGACAGAAATATACAAATAATGTTTTATGTCATTATGTTTTGCACTTTACTAAAATTTATTATAAATATCACTTAAGTTTTAGGAAAATTTACGCTGATTGTTAAATATATCTTGGGGGTTATGGGGCAGAGGAGAAAAATGATCGTATAAATATTCCAATGTTACCAATTTTAATTAAAATTTTAACAACTATCTACTATCACCTACTTTTAATGAAAAATTACGGTGAGTGTTACCTATACCAGTGGGACAAGGTAGGGGGAGAAAAAAATACGATTGTTTTTAAATCACACAGCTTCATATTTATAGGAAATTTTGCATAAATATCATTTATTGTTTATGAAATACTTTAGAGAGGGCTATGCATCGGAGTATCTTTCAGTTTCTAAGTTAGTATGCAAAAATTCAATGCAATGTTCAGATCAGACATTAATTAAAAGTTAATATCAAATATTGGTAAAAGATTATTCTGAAACAGAAATTTTTTTGTTTAATCTGTCCCATTTCCCCGCTCCATCCCCTCGTATAAACAACAACAACAACAAAAAAAATTACTATCGTTAGTATTAAAAGGGCACTACTCTTAATTTCTCCTTGTAAAACTGATGCTAAACATCAACGAGAGAGTAATTTTTTTATTTCTAGGTGTGTGTGTGTGGGGGGGGGGGGGCAAAAGAGACAGATTAAAAGAAGAAATTTCATTTTTTAGTAATATTTTTCAGTTTTAAATCATACATTGAATTTTTGCGTATACAAACTCAGGAAGAGAAAGAAACTGATACTTAAACCTCCTGTAATGCTTTATACACAGTAAGTAATATTTCTCCAAAGTTTCATTAAATGGACAACAAGATGGTACAAAACATATTAGCCCTTAATTCTGACCGGGTACTGTAACCCTCTTCTCTTCAATTTTTGATAAACAATAAGAGATATTTATGCACATTTTCCTATTTAAGTGATTTAAAAACAATATTTTTTTCCCAGCACCTCTCCCCTCCTTCAAGTTAAATGGGAAATTTTTCATTTTCTCTTTGAAATTTTTCATTAAATGTGGGTGATAGTTTTTGAAATTTTAATTAAAACTGGTAACATTGTGATACTTATGCAATAATTTTTCTCTTTTGGCCCCTCCCCATAGCCCCCAAGATATACGTAACAATCAGGGTAAATTTTCCTAATTATTCAATAATATTTATAATAAATTTTATTGCGATGCAAAATATAGTGATATAAACATCAATTTTCTTTCCTTCTGTGCTCCCCCCCCCACCCACACACAGACATATGTAACTTCACTGTAATTTTTCATTAATAGTAAGTGATATTTACACAAAATGCCTATAAAAAATGGATAACAAGTGTTGTTTAAAAAGATTATTTTATTTTTCATCTGCCCCCCCCCCCCCCCTTATCAACTGTAGGTAACTTTCACTATAATTTTAATAAAATGTAATTGGTAGTACAAAGTTTCATATAAATAAGTAGCATGTTGTTATAAAAACAACCATTTTCTTTAACCCCCCCCCCCCCCTAGTAAACCGTCCAGATATGTGTAATACTCACTGCAATTTTTCTTAAACAGTATGTTGTATATACACAAAGTTTTTTTTTTTTTTTTTTAATCAATAATAGGGTAGTTTCAAGAATATATTTTACTTCCATCTGCGTCCCCTTCCCCCCCCCCCCAGGTTACATTCAGTGTGATAGTCACAAATTGTACGTGATTATACAAAGTTTCATTAAAATCGGTAAGAAGGTGGTATAAAAGCAATTGTTTTCTTTCCATTTGCTGCTAGCTCCCCTCTCCCCTTTCTCAGATATAAAGTAAATGAATGGTGCACCAAATCAAATGAAATTCTAAAAATGTAATTTTAAAGTCATTATTTAAATTCCTTATTTGATATTTATTATTTTGCGATTTGCGAAGTGAAAAAGTGCCCTTTTTTCCGGGATCCCAGACCGACGTATATTTTCTAAAAATGGTGAAATCGTTTTCTGGAACTTTCAAAACATGTAATTCCATCGAAAACCGGAAGTTGAAAAATTTTTACGAATCCAACACTTTCTATTGAATAATAATAATAATAATAATAAAACAATAACTTAATTTGTTATGCTTCAGATGATTGATTATAAAAGATATTTTGTAATTAATGCCTATCTTCAATGTAATCATCACTTATTATTATTATTGTTATTATTATATTACTTAACGTAAGCAATCATAATAACTATTAAAATTTAATTATTATATTAGAAAAATATAAATTCATAATAATTCATTAAATACTACTATTAAATAACAAACAGAATCTACCTTTGAAAACGTTAAAAAATTTAAAATATTATTCTTAATTATTATTTTATGTAATAATATTACGTAAAAATTCACTTGTTTAGACTAAATTTGCACGAATCAAAATTGTATATTAAAATTTCGATTGTATGTCTTTTTAATATTTTATGTCAAACTTTTCAAAGAGGTGTATTATATAATATACTTTTGTCTTCATTTCTTTACATCTTTTTATACGAAAACAAGATTTTTCTAGAAAGGAAAGCAAGATTTTAACATTTGTAAAGAAGGTAAAGGGGGTTTTCTGTATCTGAAAAGAAGGAAATATCACAAATTCTAGCCTTATAAAATTTTCCTTATCTATTCAATGTTTCAAGAGTACAAAGAGTAGGGCTATAACGAGAAGGACCACTATATAGATTATGACTGCTAACTGTGAGGTGAGAATACAAAAGCGGAGGTTGGGAGAGGGTAACTCAATAACATTACCTGATGAAAGAAAAAACTGGAGAACGCTTCTAGGAAAAACATTTCCTTCATAATGCCCTCATTGTCTACACAAATAAAGCCTTTCTGTTTATCCATGCTCAAAAAGTAAAATTAGCCTCCAATCTCCACCCATCCACAACTCTTTATTTTCTTTTACTTTAACCATTAATTTTTTTAATTTTTAATTTATTTATTTTATTTTATTCTTTTTTTTTTTTTTTTTTTTTTTTTTTTTTAATAACTAACATTGATATAAAATCGCACAAATATTAAATACGTGAATAAATATATTAATAAAGGCTAAAATATCTAAAGACCGAAAAAAGTTGGAAAATGAATAATTCTAATATTCAGAGCACCTTAGGGAATATATATATATATATATATATATATATATATATATACACATTTATATCTGACCACGAAAAATGTTATCAGTACCAAAGATGAAATATATTTTACTCTTGAGATATTTTAGCATATAATTCGCCAGTAAGAATTCTCAAATTATCCTTTTTCGTTTTACTTTATTTTGTTACCCTTTTTTATATATTTATCGTTGCCATTTTTTCCGTTGCCATTTTTTCCGTTGCCATTATTTCCTGTTGCCATATTTTCCGGTTGCCATTTTTTCCGTTGCCATTTTTTCCGGTGCCATTATTTCCGTTGCCATTTTTTCCGTTGCCATTTTTACCTAAATTCGGTATATACTAAATTAAATGTTGTACCAAATCAATTTAAATCCCTAAAAATGTAATTTGAAAGTCCTTCTGTAAATGCATTATTTGATATTTATTGTTTTACAATATGCGGATTGTAAAAGTGCCCTTTTTCCGGTGCCCTTTTTTCCAGTGCCCTTTCTTTCGGTGTCCTTTTTCCGGGATACAGGGAAAAGAGCGTCTGTGTTAACTTGTAACAAAAGAATATAAAATGGTAAATTGTTGCATTTTCGGCTAAAAAATACTTTATTCTTGATAAATCAAATGGCTTTAACAGTTATTGGTACGATATGAGAAAAATGAAAAACAGAGCTGAGGTCTTTTAAAAGCAGATATGGATCAGACATTTTAAAGGCAAATGTACGATGATCTGGAGAGAGTAGTTTTACATAAAAGGTAGGATTAATTTAGTACGTTTTGCAGATTACTATAAACACCAAGAGAATGCCCACAAATTTGGAATTTGGAATTCTAATGACTTTTGTTAGATTTTAGAGAGAGAAGGGGTAATATTGTTTCAACATGACCGAAACTTTTGTTCTACATCTAAACCAGTAAAAAATGGTTTCAAGAAATAAGTTTCCGCATTTTTACCTTTACCTTGACCTAAAAAGATGACGAACTTATATATATATATATATATATATATATATAAGAAGAAAAAGAACAGAAGTCCCCTTATAACTGTGAACTGAAAATAATAATAAAAATAATACTATTAATAATAAAGGAAAAATAAATAAAGACCTTATTTTCGATTTTTTTCAGATCAAAAAATAAAATTAAAATTAAATTAAATAAATAAATAAAAATAAAATAAATAAATAAAATTATAAAATTAAATAAATAAATAAAACTTTATGAATGTCTTCTAATAATGTAATTGAAATTAATACAAAATGTAATAAAGAAGCACCACAAAACTGGCGTTGTAAAAATTATTACTTACAAACTTTGAATAAACACCATAAAATGCAATAAACTCGCAACAATTGTTTCGGGTCGAAAAAACACACGACCCTTCATCAGGCGAATAAAGTAAGCACGAGTGCTGCAGTCAAAGCTATTGCATTTTATGGTGTTTATTCAAAGTTTGTAAGTAATAATACAAAATGTATTTAACTCAATAATAGTTATTATCAGTATCCAGTTAAAGTAGAAAAACTGATGGTCTGAAAATTATGAGAACCAATGAAGTAATGCGTTACTTCAAGTATGCAAAAATATGCTTCAGGTTTAGTGCAGTGTTGTGCCCGAATGCGTTCTTTTGAACGCGTTCATGAGTTTAGCTCAAAATTTTTGAGTTTTGAGTTGAACTTCGCTCGTTTTTTAAATTATAAACTTGAGTTGAGCAAAGTTCGTTTTTTCTTTTTTTTTTTTTTTTTTTTTTTTTTTTTCGCGAATTTGAGCGAAAAAAATATTTCAAGCTCAATCTCATAATAACTCAATTTTTTGTGAAATTTTTTTTTTCGATCTTAGTAATTACATAACGTGGCCGGAATAGGAGACGTTTGCCCTTCCTCCCCCTCCAAGCATTTTAAACATTAAATTTATAAAAAAATTCTATTGAATATAGATATTTTTGTTTCCAGTTCTGATTTCCTTATCATTTACGATTATTTTTTTTTTTTTTTTTCGTTAAATAAATAGTATGTATGCTTCCTACAAAATAAGGAATTGGTATTTTAATTTGCTAATTCCAATTTGTGCAACCTGTTTAAAGTATTTACGTAACATAACGTGTTTAATGTTTACATTGCACAGTAAAATAAATAAATTTTCGTTAGAAAGCCCATGCTTAAATCTTGTAGCCTTTCAAAATATAAAACTTTCCGAAAAAGTTTCCCTGATATCCTGCTCTCAAATCTGTTAGACGCGAAGTGCGGGGTTCGATTCCAAATTGTGCCTATCCTCTTAGCCATTCGGAACTTTTCTCCTAAACTTGCTTAAATACAGGCTAAGCTCCTTTGAAAGGCTTCCCCGGAAGCTATTGCACTCCACCGAGGCCTTCATTGTCAATCGTCCTCCAACTTAAGGCACACAATGGAGCACGCACACACTTAAAAATATAACTTAAATATGTATTTTGTTTTACGAGTCTGTCCCCTTAGTAACGGATTTAGACGAAAGCGCACTTTCAATATAATTTTATTTAACATTAAATGCTGACTTATATATATGTAACGAAAATTCAGAGTTTAAATAATGGCATGGCTATTATTCGTAACTAATTAGAGCTTTAAATATATATATATATTTACATAGTATTTATCTACATCTATACTTATTTAAATGGAAAACTTTTGTCTTAAATGAACAAACAATAACTTTGTAGTGATTGTGGTGTGTGTGTGCCCCAACCAAAATTAGTTGTTGGCTCTCTTCTGTTTTTCCTTTTTATTACTAATCATGAAAAATTAGTCTTGTATTATCCTTTGGTTTTTATTTTATTTTCTTCTTTATTTATTTATTTATTTATTTATTTTTAATGTAATTTTTATGATGTTTCTTTCTTTCTTTCTTTCTTTTTTTTTTTTTTTAAGTTGTAAACTTCTTGTAGTATTGCATCTTTAAATGTACCTAAAAGTTAATTTCAAGTACATTGAAGAATGTAAATAAGATGAAGATAACTTTAAAAATTATGGTTAAAATTATCCCCCGCAAAACGGCGGATAAATTTAACATATATTACTGATTCATAGCAGTTGGAAATAATTGATTAGATATTACTGTTAGTAACAAAAATAAAAAACGAATTGTCTTCTACCCGAAATTTCATTCAAGATTTATTTTCATATATTTTCTTTTTATGAACACAGAATGATAGATATCAGAACTGTGTAAATTTGTTTTTTTGCTCTCGTGTAACTTTTAATGATTCTACGTCTAGATATGAGATTTTCCAAGAAAATTACTCTGTATGTTTCCTGGACATTAGACAAGCTCTTTTGCCCAGCTATATTTCCCGGGGGCCACACAACACAACACAATATCAATCAGTTCTATTTGTTCTCTCGCGCGGCCCTGATATTCTCCATTTTTCTTTCAGAAAAGGCGGGAATTCGGTCATTCTCTATGGTCCTACCTGCAGCATGGGAGGTAGTGAGTGACTTGTTATGTTGTTATTCTAAACCTTGACTCCAGCAGTGACAGTAACAAAGACATACAATCATTTAGTTTAGTATTAATTGTTTTTAAAACTGAAAGCTACGAGAGAGAGAAATGTTAAAGCAGAAACAGTTTTATTTTACTTTTTAGAAGAGCATTTAAAATTTTAAGTTTACAATTTATAAGTGCAGTTAATGATAATATGACAAATTAATAAAATTTAAAATTAATTGAACATTACAATATTTTTACAGATTATTACAATTTATTTTAATGAATAATTATTATATATGAATTCATATATTTTTTAATTACAGTATTTATCTAAATGTAATTAACTATACGATATAAATGAACATGAAAGGTAATTTTTATACAAAATCTTACCTAACCCTGCACTTTTCAATGTGCAATCTTTTAATTACAATTTACACTTCTTTTAAAGTGCAATAATTACCTCACCATTTCAAAAATATTGCTTTCATTTGAATTTTTCAAGTGACCATATATACTATTCAAGTCTAAATATTTTTAATTTTGAGACGCAACTTTTAATTTCTAATATTTTAAAAGCAGATTTGCTACATTTGAGAGACAAAAATAATATGTTAAAGTTTTTTGCTGACAGATTAATTAAAATTTTATCCCTGTACTTCTAAACGATGTGATATTGAAGACAAAGTTTCAATTAAATGGTGTTGTTAAAGATGTATGTAAAGGTAAAATTTTAGAAAAATTTCTTTTCCACTTTTTCCTATATTACAAGAAAAAACGAATTGAATTAGAAAAAAGTTTCAGCAACCATATTTTTATTAAATTTAGACATATTTGGAACATGCAAAACACAATTTTACTTTTTCTAAGAAAGCTTCGTCTTTCTGTGTATGGTATAAATAAAATGGTCTCTTTAATTAGAAATAATTTACTAATTTCACGGAAGTTCTTGTAGAGCTGAAACATAAATATTAAATGATATTGATTAGATTTTGATGTATATCACTTGATAGACAACGCTTATGTGCCATGTTTTTTTTTTTTTTTTACCTATTATTTTTGCGGTTTTCTTTTGGTACTTAAAAAATAAAAGCACACGAAATTTGATATACACAGAATGTTATAATAAAGAAATGAATATTAATATTTTTGAAGTAGATCTTCTCATAGGTGAGCTGCCGAAGCGTTTTACTAATGGATTTCTTTGACTACTTTATATTAAATTTTAAGAGATGGAATTGTAAAAACTTCAGATGAGATTTAATGGTGTTGCTATTATATATATATATATATATATATATATGACAAAAGAAGTAATGCAGTTTTGTAAATAAAATATGAATTTATAACATCGATTTGTTGACTTAACGTTGCACTGTGTCTGAGCATTTGGATATGCATAGCTAGCTACTCAAGGTCAAGAAAAGGGTTGCATATTTTGAATCGCCCCAGTCGCTTCGCTTCAAACATATGCTATGCCACTGGCTCTTGATAACGGAATTTGTCTCCTGGTCAATTCTTTTCAATCAGTTTTTGAAGAGTAAAAACTAGAAAACAAATAAGAAGTTTGACATTGTAAAACTATTCTCAAAATTGAGGTGTCCTCTATTCGGAGGTGTCCACTATATAAAGTTTTGCTGTAATTTTCTTAATTTATCAAATTAAATTAACAAAAATCTTTCTGTTAATTAAGAAACATTTAACAAAAATATAAGTTATTTAAGAATGTGTTCGTAGAGAGGGGGAAAATCTTTAGAAAAAATATATAAAAATTGACATAAAAATGATTCTTTAAAGAATTTCGTTGTTTTTGAAAAGGAATTTTAATCGAGCAGATTTTTTTTTTTTTTTTTTTTTTCTTTTTTCAAATATGAATTTAAGCTCAAACTTAAACTAACTCCTTCTTTAGACATTGAACTTCACTTTAAATTAGTTCTTTTTTTTTTTTTTTTTTTTTTTTTCCGTGAGTTTACACAACACTGCACTGGTTATCTCACGTATCAAGCTTTGTACAGTTTTATGCTCCAGAAATTGAGATATAGCCTTCCATTTTTCTGGAAAGTTTGCTGTATAATAGGTTACTTTTTGGTTGATATGAATCCAAACTAAATCCGCATAATGTCTCATAATAGCCGTCTCATATATCAGCATCTGTTTAATTATACGTAATGTAACCTTAGATATAACCGTCCCTTAAATTACAGAAATCACTCGATAGCAGCGACATCAGTTACACGGATGAGACCGAAAGTTTATAAGCATTAATTTAAGTTGAAGTTCATTTACATATAAATTTATATGCAATTCTCTGCAGTAGTTCCTGATATATAGCCATCTCAAAAAATGCATAAATTGCTATAAAACAGCGAAACCTATTAAACTATTGGAACAAAATATTGATAAAAACTAATGTCAAGATGCAATTACATATTATATGCAATTCTGAGCAGCAGTTAACGAAAAATGGCTTTTCCTCAAATTGTAAAAATCGCTCTAAAGCAGTGCCACCTATTGAGCGATGGACACCAAAAGTCGCTAGGCACTAATTTAGATCGAAGTGCATATACTAATAAATTTATATTCAATTTTGTTCAGTTAGTTCTTGAGATACAGTTACCACGATTTTTTTTTTTATCTCAGGAGGTCATTTTACATAAGAATATGCTGAAATGGTGTCAGAGGCAATTTTCATGCCAAGCAGTGTAATTTCTGATGTTTTCAAAGTAGCGTGTTTATAGTTAATGGTGTTTATCCCCGCATCAAAACTGATATTTAAAAGCTGTACTTACATCTTTTCTATAAAAATACTTGTTTTCATGCATGTTTAAGTGAAATTTAGCCCTATTTTCCCATGTTAAGAAAATCGTAAATTTCGAATAAATTCAGAAGTTTTTTAATTAGGATGTTGCAAAGGAATAGGGTTCTGACCATTGTCATAAATAATATTTTAAAACTGGTCTGACCTTTCTGCGATCATTTGTTCCTGAGATATCGTGTACACAGTCTAACATACTAACACACTATACCGAACTAACAAACTAACAGACATCCTACAGACGGACACCATACACATTTTGATATTTTCGAATTCCTCATATCTGAAAATGTGTTTAAAAAAAGGGGGGGGGGGTCAAAAAATTTCACGATTAACCAAGTTTCACATACTATGGGGAACTTAAAAATAATGAAAGCAATATTTTATTATACATAAAGGGGGAATCGATTAAAGTTTGAAATGAATTAATTCTGGTTCTTTAAACAAGTAGTCGGCTGATTGATTGCATTTTTAATTAGTTTTGACATTTTATATGATTTTATTTGAAGAATAAATGAATTTCTCTATATGTTTTATTATTATTGCTACTTAGTTCAATTTAAAGACATATATATAAATACTATATTGAATACTATATAAATACTATATATAAATACTATATTCAGCTTGTAGGTAGTTCCCGTTATGATATTATTATGAAACTTGTGAAAATTTTTGCGTGTAGAAAGTAGATAAGCAGGTTCTAGTCGAGAATTGCACTTTATTTAATGAATATTAAGTTCGTAGACAGAGCCCGTAAATTTATTGCATGAACTTGTCGACGTTTTTGCATGTAGAAATGTAATTTTTAAAGACATAATGAGGCTCTAGTCAACGAATTCACTTTAATGAATACTCAGTCCATAGATAGAGTCCGTGATGATATTGTTGAAAAAGCTGTCGATATTTTTGCATGTAGAATGTAATACTTAAAGATATTAAGCCGGTTCTAGTCCATAAATGCACTTTATTTAACAAATATTCAGTAAACACTTGAATAAAGTTCTTTTTTATGACACAAACTCAATTATCATTGATTATTCTCAAGATAGTGCAATGAAATAGTTTTTTCTTTTTCTTTTTTTTTTTTTTTTTTTTTTTTACTACAGACTTAAAGTAAATATTGTTAAATAAATACTCTACAGCGTCGACATTTTCTAATCCAACCAAAAACTTCGAAGTCTAAATAGAATTTGAATTCATGGAGATTATTTTCAGTGGTTTATTTAATGAAAATTTGAAACTGCTTGCTCTTAGGAATGCTTCCTATAATATCAAATATAAATGATTTATTTATTTATTTTAATGCGGAGCTTCGATCCTACACATATTGTAAAGTAAAGAATAAAAGTATAAGTAAAAATCTATAACGTTCTGAATATTGAAATTTTGCTTCACTCGATCTCTCAGAATTTTATAAAATATTTATGTGTTCTGATATCAATACACTTTTAATGAAATCATCCGTTGCTTTACCCCCCCCCCCCATTCCACACACACACACATAATAAACATATATCTGCAAAAACATGGCTACAAGTATAGTGCATTGCATCTTCCTTAAAGTTTTATTAAAGATACTACAAATAGCATAAAAATACCAAACACAGATTTTTTTTTTTTTTATTCCGTACTCTCCCCCCCCTCCCCAACCCTCCGAATTAAAGAAAAATCCCACAGGAAAAAAAAAAAAACGCACGGAAATAATCGTACAGGAAAAAAATCGCATTATATATATTGCGTACACTGCACACACGCCTCTTCCCCTAGGAACAAAATGTATCTCAAGATTTATATGGGCCTTAGGTAATGAATTTTAATTCTGTTTTACCTTACAAACGAAAAACAGAGAGGTATAGGGTAGGTGACTAATCCTTATTTCTCGTGAAACGGAAAGGGTGATATGTTTGATAATTTAACAATTTCTTAAGGATGAAGTTTAACAGAATGGCAAATGTTAGAAATACCAATGGGAGATATGCAACCCTTTGGGCTATAAGAAACACAAGACTCAATTGCAGATTATGAATCTTAGAACGTTATGAGGTAAAAAAATACGCACTCTACAAAATGCTTCTAACATAGAATATCGGCTCGGTAAAAATGGCCAAAAAATTTAGAGAATTAATAACTTTTCATAACAGGCAGTATTCGAGAGATGTACGGCAAAAAAAAAAAAAAAAAAAAAAAAAAGAAAGAAAGATAGGGGGAGAGAGAGAGAGAGACAGAGAGATTGGGGGGGGGGGTTGTAACGATAAAAATAACATTGTTAAAAAGTGCGATGTTCAAATTGTAGCATACTATCATAGAGTAAAAGCCTCAACGTTAATTATGACATTACAGTCACAATTTTAAACAATATCAAAAGTAAACCATAAAAAAAAAAAAAAAAAAAAAAAAAAAAGCGAAAATTAATGACAAACTTTGTAACCTGGCTTTCTTGTATAATATTTCTCATACCCTACATTTTAATTCAAAGAAAGAATGCATTCGTCCCATTTTGAAACCCATATATAATGTTTAGAAATTATATAAAGACATGATAGTTTATTAATATTTATCCTAATTCAAATGTGCATATCAAAATCCGATATCCACTTCCAGGAAATTCCAACCATAATCCGTAATATATCCGAATTCAATAGTGTGGCTTGTAAACAGTTGGTGGATACTATTCATACCATGTTCTGTAAAAAGACATGCTTTTGTGCATAAAAATATTATCATTTTGTTTCTGTTTTTAGTATTATTTAAAGATGTCCAAACGTAATAGTTCGGTCCTTAGCCATATGTGTGTGATAAGTACAAAACTTTGAATAAACACTGTAAAATGTAAGAACACGCAACAGATATTTAGGGCTGAAAGAAAACATGATCTTTCGTCAGGCGGACAAAGTAGGCACGAGTGCTGCAAATAAAACGTTGTCGCTTTGTTTTCAGAATTAAATATTTAGATTTAGAGTCCTAGAGTTAGGAAATTTTGCATACATGTGCATTAAAATATATCAATATTAAATATATTAAAATTTATCGAAAACTATTAAAACTCAAACTACTAAAACTCGAAATTTTAATTTGAAAAAAATAATTAAATGCTCCATGTGAATGAGTTTTTAATTTTTTCACTTGATTTCACATTGCTTTAGTTTATCAATGTATTCTAATGATTTTTGCGCATTAATAGGTTTGATTGATAAGTTAATTGTTTAAATATATTTGTAAGTCCAAATTCTGAAATTTCTAGTTATTAAAACCTAGTTATTATTATTTATTATTATTATTATTCCTGTCACAGTTTATTCATAATTGTTAGAAATTATCTCCTATATTAATCTCTCCCAAACAACGTATTTTCAAAATTTTTTGTTTTTGTAAGGCTTCACTTCCATATGTAGAAATATAATAGAAATATAATGATGAATAAAAATAATTTTTATTTTTAGTTAAATAGGATAGACAGTTAAATGCAGATCATATATCATCGTTCAAAATTGAATTTTATATTGTCAGCTTTCATTTTCAGCAAATTAGAGTACATCTTAATGGAAAATTATAAAATTTTATTGCTATTATTATTTATTGCACGGATATTTTTTTTTTTAGTAGCAATGGCAATAGAGGCTCTAGCATAATGCGTAAAGGCCCGACACTCAGGTCGACCATGCTATTTTTGTCAGAGTCAAAAGCTTACAAATACGTACAAAAAAAAAGAAAGCATAGGCGCCGCCTTTTGATTTTCACTACGGGGACGAAATTTATTACATACAACCGACTGAATTCTAAGGGGGGGGGGGGGAGAAGAAAAAATACATAAAAAAAAATATTAAATATAATATCACATTACTAGAAATCAATTAATTAATAAGGATAGTGAAATTGTTAATTATATAGTCATTAATTATTTTTTTTCTTTTACAACTGCTTTAATAGTTTGAAAGAAAATCACTAATTTAAAAAAATCAGGTGAATATAATTAAACTTTAGCAGCATCTTTTCAACGTTATTTATTTTTTTTTTTTTTTTTTTATCTTTCTTTGTTATTAATAAGCACAGTAATTTTTACAGAAAAAACAGGAATTCCCCAAGAATTTTTTTTTTTCAAGAATTTTAAATTTTTTTCTACAGTTTTCTACATTTTGTTCCTAAATTTTTGTTGTAACCATAAGAATGTGCGTTATAAATTCAAGGACACTGAGAAAAAAATATACCGCCTTTTTCTAGAATGGATAAGTGGCCATTTTCTAAATCCCTAAACTGGAAATATAGATTTCTGAACTATGCGCATAAGGCACACCAATAAACTGAATAGACGAAATGATCGAGAATTTGTAGTTTACACATTTCTAAATGATGAAATAATATTCTGAATCTTTTGTATTGCGAGAAATTCTCGCTTGATTTTTCAGAATTGGGTCATAAACCAAGATTATAGTTGTTGAAACCCGCCTCTTGTAGTCTCATTTATTTGCAGAGATTTTTAAATAACTTTGCGCTCGGTAATATAGGCAAACGCTCTAGAATACTGATAGAGGTTTCTAGAACTCGCTTTCCAAGGGGACTAGAATTTGTAAGGATGATACGGAACTATTTTTTCTACAACCACAATTTAGATTCTAGATGTAAGTTACAGAATTTTTTCTCAGTGGATGAAAACGGACTTAAATTTACTAAACCTATAACGATCAAATAAATTTTAAATTAAAATTTTTTTCTCATTTATACTGGAAATGTCAAAGCACTTTGTTAGTGAGAAAAATGTTAAATCGATATCTTCACTCATTTTTGTTTTTCTTCTGAAAGATCCCAGGGACAAATGCATACTAGAGCAGTAAAATGCACTGATATGTTGTTCAAAAATAAAATGAATAAAATCTTTGCGATCACCATAAAGTTTCAAGAAGTCGTAACAATCATTTCGAATCGAAATAATTGTACAAGACCATTTATCAAACGAAAAGGTATAAAAGCAAAGCAGAGTGCAAGCAGAAACGCATTACAAAGACAGAGAGAGAGAGAGAGAGAGAGAGAGAGAGAGAGAGAGAGAGAAAACATACCGACAATATACTTGTATTTACTGATAAATAGATAAATGGACGAATTTCATAAATAAAAATATTAAAAATGTGAAAACCAGCAATAGTTATTTCGGGTCGAAATAATTTAGTATGATCTTTCACCAGCAGATGAAAAGTTAGACATTAGCAAAGCTTCTGCTTTCTTTGATGTTTTAAGAACGTTGAATAAGAATCAAGCCTAATTATTTCGATTCGAAACAATCATTGTTTGGTTTTGGAATTCATGATATTTGCGTACAAAATTTTCTTCATTGTTTTAATGTAATGTTATTTCTAAAATTTACTCTTTGAAGTCTGAGTAATTAAAAAGAATATTTATATTATATTATTTGTTTAAATAAATATTTATATTACACGAATAAAACTTGTCTAATAAATAAAAGCAAATAAATACTCAGATAAAAGCAAGTCTTGCTTTTGCCTCCAAGGCAGTAGCACGTGTTTTTTAAACCTAATGAAGAAAGGCGACGTCCTTTCGAAACCGGTTGTACCGGTAAATTATTTGATTAATATATTAAAATTAGAGAAGAAAATGTTTATTTATCAATATTGTGAATTGTGATGTGTATTTAATAAGAATATTCAACCTGTATAAATGCCAAAGTTGTAACATTTCTTTTACAATTTTTTTCTTAGATTAGCATAGTCTGTACTTAAGCTACGGATTTTATTGAAAAATAAAAAACTGTGTTACATAAATTATCTAGTAAATATTTTCTAAAGCTAAAGTTTGCATTATGGTTAATTTAGAATGTTGCTTATCAAAAATGAAATACTCATATATTTTATTCTAGAATTTAGAAATATATATACTTATTAATACATTTTCTTTTTTGATTCAACTAGATTTACATCTGTGTTTACATTTTCGCGGCGGATTGGCAATTATTGATAATAAATTCAGTTAAAATGTGTGAATAACTTTAGTATAAATGCCGTAAATAAAAATTAGCACATTTGTATTATTATTATTTATTTAATTTTCAGTGTATGTACAATTCAATATCTTCGAAATTGAACTCAGTTTTATTTAGATAAATTAAAATAGATATTTTTTTGGTTTGTTACCAATATTTTATTTCATTTGTAACTTGGTTAACTGCAGTGCGGATTTTTTTTTTTTTTTTTTTTTTTTTTTTTTTGTCGCTTAGAGTATTTATTAATGTTATAGATTGGTAACCTAAGACGTCTTGTAGAAATGTGTCGTATGCACTTGTCCGTTAAAATTATATTAATTATGAGATCTGGTCCTCTAAAACAACGGTTTTTTACCTATTAAATATAATTTTTAACAACTTGATCCTTTTCGACGGCCCCACCAGTGGTCAATCGGTTCTGTGCTCACACACAAGAAGTGCGGGGTTCGATTGGAGGTCTCGCTCTTAGACCTGTTCGGAGTTTTCCGTGTTTTTCCGAATCTTGTGTATATGCGGGCTAACACCCCTTTGAAAGACCTTCCATGGAGGCTATTCTATCTATAGGCCTATAGTCCATAGTGTAGTCAATTGACCTTAATCCTTACTGCTAACGGTCAACGTCGTGCAAGATTGAATTTACTGTTGTGACAGTAATAAACAAGGATTTAAAAGAAATAGACAGACTAATACAAATATAAATACATTTAAATTAAATAGAAATATAAAAATAAGTCTGTATTTTTAACATCATTTTTAGCTTGTTTCCTTTTAAATATTAGTACTTTTCTCCTCAGTAAACGATTAAAAATATCATTGAACATGAATTCTTTTGTGCTATGGATAACAAATGCCATCCTATCTTTTCTCTATAGAGACAGGGACTGACCTTGACAAGGGGTTCACTTAATCGCGTTTGTTTAGCTTTACTGGCACATATAGATGTTTCGGAAGTAAAAAATCAAGTTTACACAGGACAACTGACCATCTTTGCGGTTGCGGAAACAGGCGCCCTTTTGTTAATTAATCCCCATCCAGTTTTCGTTTATTCCCCCAGTCACTCCGGGGAAAAGGGTAGGCTAAAGCTAAAAAATACACCAGTTTTCTGAGAAAAATATATCAATATTAATTTGTAATTGATTATAATGACGTTATTTTTAATTCAAGTATACTTTAATTTCATTTTTTTCCGTGCTTCTAATAGAAATTTTTTATTAATAATTATGTTGTACTTTATTGTTATTATACTTTTTTTTCGCGCTATATGCGTCAACTATAAAACTCACATATAATGAAGAGATGTGCAGCTATGTGCAGCACTCTATGTGCAGCTCAAAAGAAAAAGAATTAGAAAAAGCACCCCACTGTTAAAAATATCAACAGAAAACTCTATGTAATCTAGTATCTTAAGTCTTACGTAAAACTACAGAGAAAAATTAACGGAGACGCTAAAAAACGTATTAATATTAATATTAGCTATTAATATTAGCTATTAATATTAGCTATTAAAATGATTAATTAATATTAGCTATTAAAATGAATGTGTAAACATTTTAATAGCTAATATTAATTTAATTAATTATTGGTGAAAATATATTTCGGACTTGGAATGCTTTTTCTAAAGTAGAAACAGTCATTTTTAATTTTAATTAAAAAATTAAATATTAAAATTACGTAAAAATACAGACTAATGATTGAGAATCTCGATTATTCACTTTAACTAAGAATTACTATAAATTTATAGTAACTCTGGATAAATATTTACGTTAAATTTACAGAAATTTTTAACAGTGTGTTCGAAACATAAAAGCTGCTAAAATGGCATAATTTGGTGAGTGGGGGAGTGAGGGACCGATTACGTGTGCATTTGATAATGTAAAATTATTAAATAAGGAGATCTAGAAAAGAATTTAAAAATTTTTAATTGCCCTTTGCAAAGCTCTAAAATAATAAATATTGAAATTTTTTGTTCTTTTCGTTTTGTAAATTATTAAATTTAATCTAACTAAAGCAAGAACGAAAAATCATACGGTACCCATTGACTATTAACATTTTTAAATGTACGTCCTTGTTGTATCATATAATTTTCAATGTTCTTTATCTACGCTATCGCCCAATGCGCTTTTTTCCGGAGGTCTTTTTTCCGGGATCCGATAAACAATTAAATAATATTTTTAAACAACACTTATTATCGATTTTTTTATTGACATTTCGTGCAAATATTACTTACTATTAATGAAAAATTATAGTACGGTTACGTATGTCGGGGGGGGGGGGGGGCAGCACAGAAGGAAAGAAAATAAATGTTTATTCCACTATATTTTGCATTTTAATAAAATTTATTATACATATCACTGAATAGTTAGGAAAATTTACGCTGATATCTTGGGGGCAAAAAAAAAAAAAATAAATAAAATAAAATAAAACTGTGATTGGGAAAAATGTCGCACCGGGTCCCACTGCCTTCGGCAGCGTAGCCCCGTGCGCGATGCGCACGCGCGAATGCATATATATGAGCGCCCTAATAATTTTACAAATTCGAAAATATCCGCAATCGATTTGTAAGTATCAAAAGCCTCTATGCACCAGTTTTGAACGATCTATCTCTATTTTTATTTTTTTGCCCCTCCGCTCCCTCCCCCCTTCCCGCCCCTCCCAATAATTTTAAAAATTCAAAAATATCCGCAATCGATTTGTAGGTATCGAAAACCTCGATGTACCAATTTTGAATGATCTAACTCTTTTTTTTTTGCCCCTCTGCCCCCCCCCTTCCCGGCCCTTCTAATAACTTTACACTCGAAAATATCCCCATTCGATTTGCAGGCCTTTTGAATAGCCTAACTGTATTTCTATTTGTTTTTGCCCATAGCCCCCCCCCCTTAACGCCCCTCCTAATAATTTTACAAATTCGAAAACATCCGCAATCGATTTGTAAGTATCGAGAACCTCTATATACCAATTTTGAACGATCTAACTGTATTTTTATTTTTTTGTCCCCCTCTCTCTCCTCCCCCCTTCTCGCCCCTCCTAATAACTTTACACTTTCGAAAATATCCCCATTCGACTTGAAGGCCTTTAAAACCTGTCTGTACCAATTTTGAACGGCCTAACTGTATTTCTATTTGTTTTTGCCCCATAGCGAATTTTGTAAAATTGCTTGCGGCGTTGTCTTTCTCGGGTCGTAAACCTTAACCGTGCCAAATTTGGTCCCGCTCGGTGAAACGGCCTAGGATTCTATAGCGGACAGACAGACAGACAGACACACAGACTCTGCTCTTATATATATATATAGACAATACCTATTGAAATATAATATAGGACCGTGTAATTTGATGCAAAAGAAAAGAAGGAATATTACGATAGTATTATAAGGGGAAATAATAGAGCTTTCGTTAATGAAAAGAAACTTTTTATTTTGAGAAGAGCAAAAACCTCAAAATGTTATAAGACGTTTTTAAATGCTATCCTCATATCATTGAGTAAAGAATTGTAGGTTTTCTGTATTTGGTAAGCATTTCAGCAAAATAGCACATATATATATATATATATATATATATATTATATACCATTATTATTATTACTTTAAAACGAAAAAAAAAAAAAATATATATATATATACATATATATTGTTTTAAGATTCTGAATACGTAATAGCTACAAAAGTTAATTTTAATATTAAGTATTACGCCTAAATTATTTTTTGCAATCAATAGTCGCTATTTACCAATAGCGCAGTACAAATGCAACAGGCAACACAACCAACCTACCAGCAATCAATAATTATATTTGTTCTTGTGTGATATCAATTAAACCAAGCCAAAATATTGAAAAAAAATAAAGGTATTAAAATAACAGAAAACGCAGATAGTTTATTACTTTAAACTAAACTTTCTTGGAATAGTGAGAAAATGTTGCCTTTTATAATAACAATAGACGGAAAAAATGATAAGCGGTAAAAATGGTAACAGGTGTAATAATAAGATATTTAGCATGTCTGAAACGTACTTAATATTTAAAACAATCGTAACAATTTGTTCTCAAACATAAATGAACTTTTGACTGACAGAGAAAAAGAATTCATGTTAACATTCACAGTTAAATTATCGCTTTTCTTATTCGATTTTCAAGAAATGCGAAAGTCTTTAAAAGCATGTATTTTCCATACAAGTAAAACAATATGAAAAAAATAATATTTATTTTAAAATAAATTATTTTAGAAGGCAAAACTTTCATATTTGTCTTTTAATATTTTTTTATTAATTTATTTACATAAAAAAAAAAAAAAAAAAAAAAAAAAAACTTTTATTATTATTATTGTTGTTGTTGTTGATGTTGTTGTTTTTCTTTATTTGTGTTAAAATACTATTTTAGAGAGGAAAAAAAAATAGCAAACATTATTTTAAACTATATTTTTTTCAACTGCATTTGTTGTCATAGTTTCTTTCCTTATCATACAATGCACACTACGGATTTGTTTAAATGTTTGAGTTTGATATGATTAATCCCTAAATATTGAAAGATAACAAGTATTTCCCAGATTTCAATATCGCTTCCCGATTTCTGAAAAACTCTCTTAAATTATTTCAAACTAATAAAAGAGTAAAGTATCAGTTTTATATACCTAGATTTCGAGAGGGCATACAGGTAAAAAAAAAAGGGGGGGGGGGTTGACTTTTATAGGATTTACTACTGGTTTAAATATACATATATATATATGTGTGTCTGTTATATAATTATTACTTGACAGAAAGCACAGTAGAATTATAATGTACTTGAAGTATGAAGGGGGATGGGGTGCGCAAAGAAGATTTAATCTTTTTCTTTTTAAATTTCAATAAAATTTTGTATGATTTTTACATAGTAACTTATATTGTGACGACTAAATTTATATGCAATGGTTTTGGGGAGAGGTAGATAGCAAATAAAAAGTCTTTTTATTTTTTACTTTTTTATTTTCTGAGTTCCATGTAACTGTTCGTACAATTATTATTTACTGATTCAGAAAGAAAAAGTACACTATTTGTAAATGTATGTCGGGGGATAGGGCTAGAGGGACGTGGGGGGGGGGATAATGATTTTTATTTTAT
Organism: Salticus scenicus; assembly: GCA_963930645.1. NCBI lineage: Eukaryota > Metazoa > Arthropoda > Arachnida > Araneae > Salticidae > Salticus > Salticus scenicus. Next base: position 68,747,514 of record OZ005654.1, on the reverse strand, counting down.
ATTAAGTTTTACTGGTTAAAGAAATAAGAAAAATCGCTGCAAAGTGAGGTTTTAAGAGGTGGGGCTGACAAGGAAAACAAAAAATACATTTTGCCATATATATATATATTTATTTAAATCCTGCTTAAATGAAATATTGTGAAATAAATAAATATATAAAATAAGAGGTTGTTCGATATATAAAGAGGGGTTGGCGCTTCGGGAAAAAGAAAGGAGCTTTATATAATTTGTTGACTGAATTAGATAGAGTTTTATATAATTATCATCTAGTTATGTGGAGAAACACCCGAAGCTTAGACATAACAGAGGTACAGAAGGAAGGGATGTAAAAACAATCTCTTTTTCTTCAACTCCCTATGTCCGAGCGGTTCTGCGATCAAAGCTGGTAGATGGGAAGTGGCAGGTTTGATCCCAGGACACGGTCATCGACCTACTGTTAGGAGTTTTCCTGAGTTTTCTCCGAAACTGACGTAAATGGGGCTGGGACACATTAGAGAGAATCTTACAGAGGGAATTCCCCTTATTGGCCTAGAACCTTAGAGCAGCCAGTCGTCATTGAGCCATACAACCATATCCATATATGTGTGAGTGTCTATATGTATATATGCACCAAAGCTATAATATCCAATTGCCCTATAAGAGCCAATACTATAATATCCAACAGGGCAATTGGCAGTTTGGAGCCCCTAGGAGAGGGCTTCATCCTGCAGTGGATTGATAAAAGCTGAAATTGATTATGTATATATATATATATATATGATTAAGCTCATGTGGTTAAATGACATTATAATTCTTCATATACTTTGATTCGAGCAGAAACAGTTTGGTTTCGGGTGTTACGAATGGTAATTTTTTATACACAATCAAATAGAGTACGTTCTTTGCATTTTTTTCAAATGTTAAAAGTAATTTTATTAAAATCTTGTTACTTTCTTTCATATTCAATAGAAGAAAATATGGGCTTCGCAAAAAATTTTAGACTTTTGGTTTTTGAAGGATTTAGCCATTTTGAAATCTTGAAAATTAATACGTTTATGAAGGAGAACAGTAATTCGAAAAATATACTTCATTTTTCATATGTTACATTTTAAAGAGGAATAACTTTAAAATCTTTATGAAAAGAAATATTTTTTTAACCAGTTACATGTTGTCGATTTTAAATTTATCAGCGTAAGAATAAATTCAGTATAGAAGACAAAAATATATAGTAACTTTTTAAAAAAGAAAAAAAAAAAAAAAACTATCATAGTAACTGGATTTTGATCTAAAAAGACACCCGTAAGTCTGTATGTACCGAACGCAAGAGTTGGTTTTTCTTATGACTATTCAGCCAGTATATTTTTAATTTGTCCTTTTATTATTTTTCTCATTGCATTTTTTTTACTTTTTATCTTGGTTCACTTCATTTACACACTATATATATCATAATAATTAAAAGAAAATAAAAGAGGAATGAAGTTGCGTTAAGTTTATTATGAATTAATTTAACATAGCTTAATTAATAAAATTATTTGCTTTAATTATTATTATTCAAGGAGCTGTTATTATTAGTATAGTATTCATAGGATATTCAATTAAGCATATTAATTCTTTTTGGTTATTTTGGCTTTCGATTGCATTTATATGTATATATAAATATGTATATATAAATTCACACAAGAATCATTATATCCCTTTATATTAATTACCAGCAGGCTACGCTCGCTTTGCTGGTGACTATTTTTAAATGAATTTTAAAAATAATTGAATCTGTATTTATTTTTTATATCACATTATAAATAAAACTTTAAAAACTTAACATTGAAGTTGCTCTAATCCTCGTTTCAGAGCATCTTCTTTCCCCTCAGCACTACTTCAAGTTCAGGTTGTCACGGCTTACAGAAAGGTCTTTCCCTTCCCGGGCACTTCAACCTGGGTATCGATGACAGGTGGATCTGCTATTATTTTAGAACTACAATTTTCAAGATGACTGTATCTCATCATCTATTAAATATTTTAGATTAAAATCATGTATTTTATAGCCCTCGTTCCTTATGCCATATTAACGTATTATTCCGAACAGTATAATAAATCAGTAAAATATCATCACTTCGGTTACACTTCGGTCCCTACAGCCCTTTGCCGCTCGCACTACATCGGATCCAAGTTCCCACTACTTAAAGAAAGATTTTTCCAGGGCACTTGAATTTGTGTATTTATCGATGACAGGTGGGTCTACTATTATTTAAGAACTAAGATTTTAAAGATGACTGTATCTCAGCATCTATTAAACATTTTAGTTCTGAAGCACGTATTTTATAAATCTCGCGCTTTACACTGTATTATCAAATGATTCCTACAGAATAATAAATAAAAGTTTACATTAAAAAAAGGAATTAAATAATGATAATAATAAAAAAAAAGATTAGTTTAATCTTTTCTGCTATGTTCTATCATTTTTTTCAATAAGTACTATAGATAATAACAATAATAATAATAATAACAATAATAAATCCCTTTCAAAGGAATTAAAAAATTAAAAAATAAAAAGTTGTTATACTATAAAAATTACATATTATGCATAACCATAACTGTTTTAAATGAGTTTTTTTATTTAAAGTTTAATATACTTATTTTTTCTACCGCATTACTATTTGATTTTAATAAATATAATAAAATAAAATAAAAAAAGAATTTGGTTGCCAAATAATTAATCAAATAAATAAAAATTAAACATCGTAACAGCAGTTGCTAAGAGGCGCAGACATTTGAAATTAATTTTTTTTTTTTTTTTTTTTTAATATAAAAATAAAACAGAGAAACCAACGTTTTAAGTTAAAAAATTAATTAATTAATTAATTAATTATCAAGATTAAAATTTGAAAAAAATCTCAATAAGGTGCACACCAGTAGGGTCGCACCTACCAATCTGCCAAGTTTTATTGTTCTGGGATCAATAGTGTGAGCACCAGAGTACAGACACACAGATATACCAACACGCATATTCAGAGAGATACATACACAGATATTTCTCTAGCTGCAGCTAAATTGCATTGCACACGCAAAGTAAATAAAATTCTTTAAAAAAGGACAATATTTATTTTAAAATTGCAAATAAAAGCAAAAAAAAAAAAAGTTCAAACACCTAAAAAAAGAAAGACATTAATTTGTTAAATGTGATGTAACTTTATTGTAAATACACATAAAAAAAAGATACTGTGGCCATCACAAAACCATTTTCTAAACCGAAAAAAAAAAAAAAAAAAATCTTTTTTGCGATAAATTTTTACCGTATTCAGTTTGATGTAAGTTTAATAACATGCAAAATCTGAGAAAGCAAGTAAAACCAGCGCCACCTGTCGATTGAGACACACAAATTGAATCTATATATATTTATATTAGGGTGGTCGTTAAAAATTAACATTTAAATTTATGTATGAGGCACCCACTTATTTTGTTCTATGCATAAAATAACGACTTCCACAAAAATTTCAAAATTTTAAAACAAGTTTTAAGGGAGGCTAAAATTGACAAATTTGACATATTTTGTAATTTCATTATAAATTATTCTATTTTAATTACATTAAAATAAAGACAATATACATTAAAATATTCAATTTAAAATGTTAAAATACACGTAATAAAAATTTTAACGTTTCGAGCCTTATTTTAGACTCTTCATCAGTAAAATGCATCAAAAGTAAACACTGAGAAGAGCAATAGATTTCCTTAACGAAAGTACAGCGTATTCAGCAGGGCTTGTGCATGCCTCATTAAGCAGTGAAAAATTCTGTTTCATATACCAGTCTTCCTGGAAAATTCTTGAATGATAATTTGGACAGTTAGATATACCAACGATTATTTTAGCATTGTTAAAAACATGTAGATAATCGGTTTCTATAGCATACTGCACTATTTTAGGATGAATATCGCGGTTTTTGAAATTTATTTATGTTCGAGAATTCGAGTATGAAGGGCACGACCAGTTTCATCAATATAAACAGAACTGCAATATTTACAAGTAATATTATAAATAACCCCTGTAAGTGAAAAGGGGGGGGGGATAACAGATTTAAAATTAGAAAGGAAATTAAGAATCATAAATTGAGGTTTATAGAATATAGCTATAAATTCAGAATTTTTTCTATAACATGGAATAGTAACGAAAGATTTAGATGATTTGGAGGAATTAATATCATAATTACCAATGTTAAGTCTTATTTATTCAATTTTCTTTTAAGCCAGTGAAGGGGATAATTATTACGTGTAATTCCGTGAACCCCTCTTTGCATAAGTCTGCTGTTTTTCATACTTTACTTCCCCGTGCTAAATCATATTGCTGTACTAAAGATCTTTTCCAGTTAGAATTAAAAAGAATTTTTTTGGACTTAAAACGCGATAGTTATTCTTCTCGCTGGCTTAAAAGAAAGGTAAATGAATACGATTTTAACGGATCCCGGAAAAAAGGGCACCGGAAAAAAGGGCACGGAAAAAAGGGCACCGGAAAAAAGGGCACCGGAAAAAAGGGCACCCGGAAAAAAGGGCACCCGGAAAAAAGGGCACCGGAAAAAAGGGCACCCGGAAAAAAGGGCACTTTTGCGATTTGCGAATCGTAAGATGCAATAAACACGAAAATCCAAATCAGAGTCTACAGATGACTCTCATATTGAATTAAAAATATTTAGGGATAACTTTTGAGTGAAAATTCAGTAATTGTTTAAAGGACCCTTCAGAGACTGGCAACTTTAGAAAGCGGCAAGTCGGCTCTATTGATATTTCTTTGATGCGGTCAGCGTCGATCTCCTCGATTGACGCTGGCTGCAATCGAAGATCCCAAACCTCCTGGTGCGATAATTGCATGAGAAGGGGGGTCTCTTTTGTAAAAGAGCAATAAAAAGTAATGTCCTTCATTGTAAATGTGTGCAAAATGTCAAGGGTCGCTTTCGGACAACGGATAATTTATGAGTTTTGACGCGCTGCATGTCGCTAGTATCTGAAGGAAGCTTAATATAACTAGGGGTGGGGGTGGGGGGGTGGAGCTAGATGGGAAATGAAAAAGAAAATAATGGTTTTTATGTAACCATGTAATTAATATTAATGAAACTGTGATAGAAATATAGATTATTAATTTTTTCAGCGAAGGCTAAGTATAACAGAGCAGTTTTTTTTTTTTTTTTTTTTTTTTTTTTTTGAGGGGGGGGGATTCAAGAAAAATATTTTTTTTTTTTTATTGTTATCTGTTATTGATTGCAATAAAGATTTCTATGAATGTCTTCTCAAGAAAATTTTCACTAAGTGTTATATATATCTAATAAGTAAAAAAAGGGGGGGGGGGCTACGTGAGCAGAAAATAATAATACTTTTTATGTGAGTCCATGTCTGATTTTAAAGAAAATTTGTGCATCACTGATTATTTATGAATATTTTTAATGAGTGTTACTAATAATGGGGGGGTGGGGTTAGAGAGCAGAGAAAAAGAAAAAGAATGTTTTTGTAACACACGGTATAAGATTGTACTAAATTTGTGTCATTTACTCATTGCTAAGAAAAATTTCATTGAGTATGGCATGCAACATTGAAGGGGAGGGGGTGGACCAGTTCTCCAAAGAAAAGAAACATTATGGTTTTTATACAACCAATGTTATTGAAACAATAAGCAAATAAAACCTATAGTTTATAAAGGTTTTCAATTAGGGTTACTTGTAAAGTTACTGTTGGGGGGGGGGGGCGAAAGAAAAGAAATTCACGATATTTAAATCACCCTGTTCCGAATTGTAATGAAAATTTATAATTTTTATTAAGTGTTACTGAAAGTTTAAGAAATTTTTCACTGGAGGGAAAGGGGGGGAGGTAAGTGAGCAGAAAATAATGTTCTCTAAGTGACATATAATATATATACCTCGTAAGGAAGATTTGCAATGGGTGTGTACGAGAGCTGAAAATAATAATTGTCCTTATATGAATCTGTCGTTAATTTTAATGAAAATTTGAATTAATATGACTTATTATTTAGTATTAATTATTAGGAAAGTGCCCTTTTTTCCGCAAACTGAAAAAAGGGCACTTTTTAAAATTTATTTTTATAAAATGCATGTTAAGCACTAACGAATGCGAAAACATCGAAATTTAAATGGTGGGTGTGTTGGGGAGGGTGGGGTGGGGGGGGGGAGGTGAGATGACAAATTTAATATTTATTTCTTAATTACCTTTTTACAACAATTTTAACCCCTCCCCCCTTCTTCTTACAATGAGTCTTTAATTATTACTCATTCGTTTATTTATATTTTTCAGCTTCAATTTTATTTTAAACTTCCTAAAATTATTATTTTTGTTTTTTTCTCTACCGCCTTACTTCCTACCCTCCTTCCTTCCTTTATCTACTACCTTTGCACTTTATAACCAAAAATAAATGTTCATGCATCCTGCAGTTTAGTTTTTATTGATGTCCAGTAATGATTGCAAAAGTGCGGTTTTTTTTTTTTCGGATCCACGTACGGAAAAAAGGGCACTTTTTTTTTAATGCTATTTCAATAATGCAGGCTGAACATTAACGAATGCGCAAGCATTTATAATTTTGAATGGTTTACTGGGAGAGGTTGAGCTGACAAAATTAACAGTAGACATATATCTATTTTAAATCAGTCTTTCCACAAATTTTAATTTTTCCTGCCTTTTCAATGTAACTGTAATGAATACACATCGGTTACAAATTATATTTCTATTTTCAATGTAGTTCAATAAAGTAAAAATTGATGTATATATATATAATATATATATATAATATATATATATATAGTTTCTTTTGTAACAACCTCTTAGACACACCAAATGTAATTTTAAGGGCATCCTGATGTTCATTTTGTATTTAGGTAAAGTAGTTATTGGAAAAGTGCCCTTTTTTCCGCATGCGGAAAAAAGGGCACCGGAAAAAAGGGCACTTCTTAAATATTTGTTTTGTAAAATACATGTTAAAAGTGCACAAACATCGACATTTTATTAGTGGGTGACAAAATTAACATTTTTTTTTTCAATTTAAATTTTTAATAATGTACCCCCCCCCCCTCTTTTTTCTTAATTATTGGAAGACCAAATAATTAGTGGGGAAGTGCCCTTTTTTCCGCATGCGGAAAAAAAGGGCACCGGAAAAAAGGGCACTTCTTAAATTGTTTTTTGTAAAATACATGTTTAACACCAAAGAGTACACAAACATCTTTATGATTTTTCTTTATGACACAAACATTTTTATGATTCTGTGGATGATTTTAATGAAAATTTGAATAAATATCATTCATTATTTATCAAGATTTTCTGTGACTAATACGTATAAGGACGAGGGGAGGGGAGTTAGGGGGCAGAGAAAAAGAAAATGAGTGTTTTTATACCACCCCGTTCAGGATTGTAGTAAAACTAGTCCCACTTACTCATTAGGAAAAATTTTATTGAGTATTGCATGTAACTTTTAGGGTGGGGGGGGGGGAGTACCAGGTAGGAAACACGAAAAGAACATAATGGATGGAACCAGTTTTATTGTAACGATAAATTTAACTTATAGTTTATGAAGTTTTTTAGTAAGAGTTAGGTATAACAAAGTAGGCTGGTGGAGGGAGCAGAGGAAAAGAAATTGACTATTTTTAATCACCCTTTGACGAGCTGTAATGAGAGTTTTTATAAATGTCATTTACTGTTTGAGAAATGTTCTCTAAGTGTTATATATATCCCTCGAAAGGAAGATTTGCAATGGGTGTCTACGTGAGCTGAAAATAATAATTGTCCTTATATGAATCTGTCATTGATTTTAATGAAAATTTGAATTAATATGACTTATTATTTAGTAGTAATTATTAGGAAAGTGCCCTTTTTTCCGCATACTGAAAAAATGGCACTTTTTAAAATTTATTTTTATAAAATACACATTAAGCACTAACGAATGCGAAAACATCGAAATTTGAATGGTGGGTGAGTTTGGGGGGGGGGTAAGATGACAAATTTAATATTTATTTCTTAATTACCTTTTTACAATAATTTTAACCCACCCCCTCTCCTTAGAATGAGTCTTTAATTATTACTCATTCGTTTAATTATATTTTTCAGCTTCAATTTTATTTTAAACTTCATAAAATTATTATTATTATTATTATTATTATTATTATTATTATTATTATTATTTTGTCGGATCCACGTACGGAAAAAAGAGCACTTTTTTTAATGCTATTTCAATAATGTAGGCTGAACATCAACGAATGCGCAAGCATTTATAATTTTGAATGGTTTGCTGGGAGAGGTTGAGCTGATAAAATTAACAGTAGATATATATATATATTTTAAATCAGTCTTTTCACAAATTTTAATTTTTCCTGCCGTTTTAATGTAACTGTAATGAATACTCATCGGTTACAAATTATATTTCTATTTTGAATGTAGTTCAATAAAGTAAAAAATAGATGTATATATCTATATATATATTAATAATGTATATATATATATAGTTTCTTTTGTAACAACCTCTTAGATACACCAAATGTAATTTTGACGGCATCCTGCTGTTCATTTTGTATTTAGGTAAAGTAGTTATTGGGAAAGTGCCCTTTTTTCCGCATGCGGAAAAAAGGGCACCGGAAAAAAGGGCACTTCTTAAATATTTGTTTTGTAAAATACATGTTAAACAACAGAGAGTGCACAAACATCGGCATTTTATTGGTGGGTGACAAAATTAACAAATGTTTATAAATTTAAATTTTTAATAATTTACTCTCTCCCTCTTTTTTCTTAATTATTGGAAGACCAAATAATTAGTGGGGAAGTGCCCTTTTTTCCGCATGCGGAAAAAAGGGCACCGGAAAAAAGGGCACTTCTTAAATTGTTTTTTTGTAAAATACATGTTAAACACCAAAGAGTGCACAAACATCGACATTTTATTGGTGGCTTGAAGTGACAAAATTAACAATTTTTTTAATTTAAATATTTAACAGTTTAACCCCCCCACACACACACACACACACCTTTTCTTAATTATTGGAAGACCAGATAATTAGTAGGAAAGTGCACCGGCAAAAAAGGCACTTCTTCAATTGTTTTTAAGAAGCACCAATGAGTGCACAATCATCGACGTTTTATTGGTGGCTTGAAGTGACAAAATTAACATTTTTTTTTAAATTACACCCCCCCCCCCATTTTTCGTAATTATTGGTTGACTAAATAATTAGTGGAAAAGTGCCCTTTTTTCCGCATGCGGAAAAAAGGGCACTTTTTTTAATTGTTTTTTTTTTTTTTTTTTTGTAAAATACATGCTAAACACCAACGAGTTCGCAAATATCGACATTTTAATGGTGGGTTGAAATTAACAAATTTTTAATTAGGTTTTTAGAAACTTGCACAGAATATAAACATTTTTCAACTCTATTTATCCATTAAATAGTTTAATGTTTAATTTTTATATTTAACCTCACTGGTGAAACTTAAAAAAGACTTTTTTAAATACAATATTTAAAAAAGGAAGAAAATGTCATTTGACTTGAATATAATACACTTTTTTCAAATGTATTTAGCCCACCAGCGGTTCTGCGCTCAAAGATGGCAGACGTGAGGTTCCGAGATCGATCTCATTTTTTCTCGTCGGCCTAGCCGTTCGAAATTTCCCGTGGTTTTCTCCTAAACTTGCGTGAGTACGGACTAGGACCTCTTAGAAAGACCTCCACGAAATGCACTCCCCCTCAGACCTATGACACAAGAGTAGTCAATCGGCCTTATTCCGCAACGCGCAACGCTTCAACTGCTTTTATCCATTACACAGTTTAATGTTTTTTTTTTCATGTTTAACCTCACTGGTGAAACTTAAAAAAGAATTTAATTTTTAATTATGGAGGAAGACATCTCGAAAAATTATCTTTATATCTTTAATTTTAAAGCAAACCGCACTAGAGATTGTTTTAGGTGCAATCCTGTACGTAACGTTTCAAGTTTTCATATGCACTGCACAGTGTACTTCGAACATTTTCCAGTTATATTTCACAATATATCTAAACAACTAAACGGTAAATTATTTCTAATCATACCTTATTCTACATTAGAAATAGGTTTGTGTATTTTGCTAATGTATGTTAATTTAAACATATCTCTCACAAATCCCAATGCATCGTAAATGATTAATGAATCTCAGTATACAAACCGTTGCATAATTTATACAATATTCATTAAAAAACACATGAAAAAATTTCGATCGTGTTTTACAGGCATAAAAATAATAATCGATATAAAATTCGTTCGAAACAAATTTTTTTAGTACATTCTTTCACATAACGACATGTAATAGTGTTGCGTTCCTTAGCAACGGTTACTGTATCCGTTTCTTAAAATTTCTTTTTCGTGTTTTCTTAAACCTGATTTTTTTTTTTTTTTTTTACTTCATGCTAAAGAACAAAAGAAAAAAAAAATAGTTGATTTAAATTTTTAATGCACAAACAACATTAAAAAAAAAAAAGATTACTTGCCTTAAAATACGAAGTCGTCTTAGCAATGGTTATTAAATTCATTTCTCAAAAAAAAAAAAAAAAAGAAAAGAAGAAAAACTTTCTTGTTATTTCCACAATTTAACTTTTTATTATATTTTTTAAACTTATTTTTAACATTTTTATCTCTTACCCATATTTGTACGATAGAGAAAGTATTATTTTGGGGTCAAATTTTTAAGGTGAGTTCTTCTTATATTTAAACGTTTTAAGGTCCATGAATCCCAAAATCAGAATTTTAATAGTTGGTTTTGTATATCTGTCTGTATGTGTGTTTGTATGTTATAAGTTCATTTCAAAAGCAAGTAGTAGCATATATGAAAGAAATTAAATTTTCGAAATTGAGATTTTTTTTTTTTTTTTTTTTTTTTTTTTTTTTCGCGTTTTGAAGCCCACTCATTCCAAAAATCAGGTTTTTAGCTGTTGGTCTGTTTGTATGTATATGTGTTTGTTATCGGCATATCCCAAAAACAAACATAGTAGCAGAATGTACAAACTTATTATTCAAAATCTGTATCATATAGAAATGCTAAATTAGATTTTTCGCCGAAATCAAGTAAATTTTTCGTGTACAGGGATATCAAAAAAAAAAAAAAGAATTCAAATGCATTATGTCTATGAGCGAAAATTTTAATAGGTACAGTTTAATCCCATACGATTTACAAAACAAAAACAAAATTAATATTTTTATATGCGTAAAAACATATTTCGTGTGGAATGCGGTATGAAAATCATTCACTGTTCGTTTACAATGTTACCTAAAAGAACTAGAATATAACTATATTTGGAAGTTGCAGAAAAACTGCTCAGGAATGAAAATTAATTCCACTTACGCAGACGCTAAATAAAGTTTTTTTTTTTTTTTTTTTTTTTTAAGTTAAATTTTAAATGCTTGTTTTTGTATAATTACACGTTTTCGAGGTTCCCTGAATAATAAAGTAAAATTTTTAAGTTTTCATTTTTGTGTATGTCGGTGTAACTTTATAACAATAATAATAATTTCAGCTATTTTAAATATTGCATTTTAAAATTCATATGAGATTGCCGTTTGAAATCTTTGATTACGATTGATAAGTTTTATGTGTTGACGCTGGTGAAAGTGGTATGAATAATTTTGAGTAAAGTTTTAAATTTAACAACAGCATTGAAGTCTACATAAATATAGGCAATGTATTGAAACGGCCCATCACATAGATTTATTTGTCAAATGAAACTGTTCCTAATCCTAGTTTGAATTTTTTTTAACGTAGGTTTATATTGAGTACTTGTTATCTTACCCTTTGATGTGCAATATTTTATTTTATTTTATTTATTTATTTATTTATTTATTTTTGAAATGCAGGGTAAGAGAAAGTTTTGTCAGTGGCAGACCAGATTATTTAAGTTGTTCTTAAAATGTAAAAAATCAATAAAAGGAAAATAAAACCATTTTCAAATGATGTATTTTGTCTGAAAGCAATATTCCTTCGCTCTAATAAATTTGCCATTTTTATTTTATTTTCAACGTGTGATAAATATTAAATAAAACAGTTTATTCAAACTCTAATTTAAACACTAATTTTTAACATGTACATTTTCAAATATAGAAAAATAAAAAAATTATACTTATAATATATATATTTATACATATTATTATTATGTTCAAAATATAAATATTTAAAGAATAAAAATAAATTAATAACTTGTTGCTTTTTACAAGTCTCATTATTTTAAATTACTCACACAAATTGCGGAGATTATGAGTGTCAATTCGAATTAATAACTTTGAAAATACGCTTAAATAATAATATTTAAAAAAAAAAAAAAAAAAAAAAAAAAGAAAGAAAGAAAGAAAGAAAGCACTTGTGTTTTATTTCTATACTTATTAAAAATAAATTGTTGCTAAGCTTAAAATAGAGGGGAGGGGTAGGATTATATTTCAATAATCTTTATGTATTGTATTTTTAATTGTTAAATCTTCCAATAAACGTGTTTCGTTTTATAGCATCCCTATTTACAAATTAACAAACTAGAATGTTGTGGCCACCACGAGACATTCTTCTATATTTTCCTATACAAATTCACTCAGTAACAATAATTAAAAAAAAAAAAAAAAATGAGACTTTGACAAAATTTTGGGTAAAATGTGAAAATTATTCTAAGTTTGTCAAAACACGGAAACCGTGGGACTTTGACAAAATTGGGGGATAAATGCAAAAATATGTTAAAGTTTGTCAAGACACGGAAGCCGTAGGACTTTGACAAAATTAGGGGAAAAAGCAAAAATTAGTTTAAGTTTGTCAGAACACGGAAACCGTGGGAGTTTGATAAAATTAAGAGGAGAAAAAAAAAAAAAAAAAAAAAGATTTTTTTTTTTTTCTATTTTTTTTTTTTTCGTAAAAAGTAAAAAAAAAAATGACATTGTTTTAAATTATCACAGATTTATAGTTCAACCATTCGTTTTAAAGGTACTGACGAGACCTTTCGAAAGATACCCATCTTGAAAATTTTTGCCCTATATCACCCTGTTAAAAATTTAGAAAAAGCGGGATGGCAACGCAACCTGTAAGACGATTTTTACCAAAAGTTGATAGGCACTAATTTATGTCAAGGTGCAACTACATACCAATTTGTATGAAATTCTGTGCAGTAGTTCCAGAGATACAGTTGCCACAAAATTTTGTCACACATACACAGACAGACAGACAGACAGACATTTTCTAAAAATGGTAAAATCATGTTCTACAGCTCTCGAAACGTGTAAGTCCATCAAAAACCCGAAATCGAAAATTTCTACGAATCCAATACTTTCTTCTATTGAAGATAGAAGAAAGTAATAATAGCAAAACATTCCCCTTCTTCCAGGAACGGAATAGGATTGTTGTTCATTTGAGTTAGGGATAGGAGAAAGGTATAACCATAGTTACCCAGAGTCATAACGTTAACGTTAACAAAAGAAAATGTACGAAAACTTAACAAAAGGAAAAAATAGCTGACGCCTATCGGATATATTATTCTTGTCTACAAGTTTCATATGTTATTGTTTAGTTTTATTTAACTGGAACTAACAATAGAAGACGCATTTTTAGAAGTCGGTCTCTTGCTCTATTTTGATGCGAGATCAATGGATTTGAAAAACGTTTAAATTTAAATTATCACGACAGACCACTCTGTAAAAGATGGGAAGAGCGTTACATCTCAAATTTCTAACAGGTGCGTTTCAAAAAAGACAATGGGTGCACATTTTGAGGAGGAATGCGCTAAGGTCCCGACGGCAGGGACACAAGTATCTTCTTTGTGATGTCCCTCATGCCTTATGACACTAATTAAGCAGTTGCAGACGATGGACACATGTAGAGTGTCTAAATTCTAGGCACCCTAGACACATGTACACAAAAGGAACCAATAAAGCTTTCTTCGGATTCTTTTACTTCTGGGAAAAAGGTTTGACCCGCTGTGTCACAGTTTCCAAAACGCAATCCATAATTAATCGTGACGCTTCTGAATATCGCCGTAATCTCCAACAAAGAAGTGGATGTTTTATCACCATAAAATACTTTAAACATTAAATGACTTTATATTTTGCGAAAAGGATTGAGAAAAATTATTTGATTTTAAACTATACTTGTCAACGAAAACCTAATTCAACAAACTAGTGAATTTAAAATTAAATTAAGAGCAATACCAGGTGGAAGGCGCTAAGTCTCCTTTGACACCCCTTTGGTTACCGCCCTGTCTAAAAGACCTTTGAAAACTCATGTACTGTTAAATTATGTACTTCTACACAACTTTCAAAGTAATACGTGAAAATTGCGTAAGTAAGGTTTTCCTCTGTATCTGAACTAAGTTGCTTATAAAAATGCACTCAAATAGTTATTGCCTTTCTTAAAAGGAGAATGAAAAAAATTTCTCTGCATAGTTCCTTTTCAAATACATGTTTCCGAATTATTTTTATTCTTCAACAATTTTCAGAAGGGAATGTTTTTATTGACAGATCTTAAAACATTAATTAAAAAAAATAACAACCACTTCTAATCCTAAAAAATAAAAAAAAAAAGTAAAGATAGTTTTCGTTAATTAAAAATATATTGCTTATTAACATTTTTATTCATTTGATTAAAATTGTATTTACCAGCAAGACGAAATTTCAAAATAAACATAGTCATTTTTCTTAATTAATATCGGACAATAGTTTTCATAGCCGAGAGTCGTGACCCATGTTATTTTATGGAATAATTTGTTTCCATAATGATGCATTACCTAATGAATATTTTTAAATTGCATTTTCACATTTAGAAAATCCATAAGTGTTAATTTTGTACTTGTTTTTCAAAAATTGATTGCTTAAATTTTTGGTTATTTTATTGTTCAACTTGAAAATAAGAAGAAAGCAACTTGTGAAAAATTGCATTTTTGAACTCAAAGCTCAAAATTTAAAAGAATTAGTTTTTTAAATATGATTACTCATTTTACCGTTAAGAATTTTCTGATTGTGAAAACAGAATATAAAAATATACATTAAGTAATGTGTACTTGTGGACATTGTCCCCCCCCCCCCCCCGCATAGAATAACATTAGATATGGCTGTCAGGAATGACAGAAAAAATGTCACCGGGAAAGAAAGTCCCCGGAAAAGAAGTCACCAGGAAAAATAGTACCCGAAAAAAAAAAAAAATCACCCGAAAAGAGTCCATTAAAAAAATAAATAAATATGCATTTTAAAAGCTTCTAAGAATACTTAAGAATGAATATGGCTTCGTTTTGTCTTTCTGTTTGTCTTTTAACCTCTACGATCAAGATCTTTTTTTCTATATTATTTACTGAAGGGCTTGGAGCTGATATACCTGATTTAAGTTTTCTGTGGCATATCGATATTCTCTATTGAAAATGATATAATTATCGCAAGTAATGTGTGTAAAGGGACTTGCAAAAATATTTCTGATGCATTAAAGTTCATGATCAGTATTTTTAAAAGAATCTTTATTTTATACTGAACATAACATAGAAAACACCTTTATATTTCTTTCAGGTGGTAAAAAAAAAGCTTTTTATTCTATGAAAACTCGGCACAAAAATGTTTAAGTGCATATAATAAGGTAACATTTAAAAGATTAAGACAAGTAATAATTACATGAAAATTTTGTTTACTAATATAAGATATACCCCTTTCATTGAACTGTCATAAAAGAATATTTTGATAAGACGACGTATAAACGGAATTTTAGTAAACAATTTAGAAACTTACAATTTTTATTTTATACAAATGGAATTATATATAACATTACTATATGCAAAATCAGAATTAATAATGTAATGTTATTAGTTTTATATTTTTCAAAGGTAGTCTTAGTTTTTTATTTAATATTTATTTTTAATGAAATAGCATATGCTTACTATTTATTGAAAATGAAAAATTCATTCTAAAATTGCACTATATATATATATATATATATATTCTACCTTCATCCAGACCGAATAGCTATTTTCTGAATCCCTAAACTGGGTGTATAGATTTCTTAGTTATGCGTATAAGGTAAAGAAATAAACTGAATAGATTAAATGACCCAGAATTTCAAACAAAGCGGCAACGCATTTTATTTGCAGTACTCGGGCCTACTTTGTTGGTCTGACGAAGAATCTTGTCTTATTTTAACCCGAAACATTTGTTGCATAATCTTGCATTTTATGGTATTTATTCAAATTTTTGTACTTATAACAGACATTATTTTCAAATATACGGCCTAAAATATAATTAAAATTTCACGAAAAAGAAAAAAAAAAAGTTTACAGTAATTAAAAATAAATTTATCATTTAAATGTTATGCTGCTTCACCTTCTACACTTGCCCTGTAAGATATAGATCTAACAGACTGCCCTCTCAAATTCTGTTTTTTTTTTTTTTTTTTTTTTTTTTTTTTTATGTAATTTAGTCAAATTTTAGTCCCCAGTTACGGGTTAAATAAATAATAAATAAATAGCTTAATAGCCTTTACTAAGACATGCACACAAATGAAATGAAAGAATTTTTTTTAGACATACACACAAAGATACACAATACACAAAAAGGTACTCCTCTTTATTTATGTAGACTAGCGGTGCTCGGTAAAAAAAGCACCGGAAAAATCTCAATGGTAAAATTGAAAGCAATAACTCCTGAATTAGTGGACTTGAAATTATTTAAAATAGTATGCAAAAAGTAAATAAATAAATAAATAAAATAATGACGTTTTTATTTATATTGTACTAAAAACTCCAAATCATCAGATGTAAATAATATGTAAACAAATTTCAGCTCATTTGGATGACAAAAAGTGGTTTAAAATTAGAAAAGAAATTTTCGAATACCCCACCCCCCTCTCCTGTTACTGCAAAAAATGACAACAATGAAATTGAAAGCAATAACTTATGAATGAATAAACTTGAAATTATTTTAAGTACTACGTAAATAAAAAAATAAAATAAAATAAAATAAATAAAAATAAATAAAATAAAGATATATCTTTATTTTTAATTGTACTAAAAACTCCAAATAAGCAGATGTAAATAATATATTGTCTATATAGAAATTCAGCTCATTTTGATGATCATAAGTGGTTTAAAATTCGAAAGGAAATTTTCGAATTTTAAACCCCTCCCTCTCCTGTTACTGCTTAAGCACGTATTGCCTTCAGAATTTTAGGTGTATGATTTCAACTCAAACAAACGATAGGAAGTTAATTAAAATTTGATTCATGATCTGAAACAACATGTTCGCTCATCATGCTAGCAATTTTTTAAAATTCTGACCGTAGCAAACTCCCGCTCTGTGGCGCCTGTAACTCCCTCTTTCTTTAAAACAACCTGTTCGCTCACCGTGAAAATGATTATATGGCAGATGTGTACAAGACATTTCCGTACAAGCTGAAATTAATGACAATTGCGTGTAAGTCCAGGTGTTTCAAATATTACAGATGTGTTTTCGAAAAATCTAGTGGTACTTAAATACAAACTTGTCTCGCTGTATTTTTTGTTTGTAACACTAAGGGGTTGTATCCATATGATAAACTTGAAGAGAAATACTCTTATAAAAATTCATCTATTTTCTTTTATACATGTAGTGTCACGACTGACAAAGTTATGAGCATGTAAAAGTTGCAAACTATAGTAGCCGTAGTCTTTTTATGGAAATGACATACAATTATTTATTTACTGAGTCAAGATTATTAATGGTCCTCATAAATGCTATTAAGGTCTTTAAAAATACTTTTATTTCTTAACAGAAAACCCTCCCTTGATGGGGATTCCGGTGCATTCATATGCGCTTTTCCTTCAAATAATCTGTTAGCTCACCTAGAAAACGACCTTTGAAAATACCGGTCATAGCAAACTCTCACATGGTGGCGTCTATAATTCCTTAATCTATCGTCCTAATAATTTTACACTTTGATAATAAAATAAAAAATAAATTAAACATGTGTAATTTTATTTCAAAACAATATTAATAATAATAATCATCATGAACAACAGCTTAAACTTTATGTGTATATGGCAGGTAGCGCTGTTATGCTCCGCTGAAACAGTTTAATCTTGCGCAATTTTAATAACGAAAAAAAAAAAAATAATAAATAAAAAAAAAAAAAAAAATGATCCGCAGCTGTATAAACTTTGTGTGTACAAAATATATTAATCTTGATCATATTTGGGTGTTCATCGTTCGGATGGTAGCGCTACTCTTCCGTCTATTTCACTATTTAGGTTTGAAACTATAGCTCAGCTTCTATTGTACATAACAGACTTAACAAAATATATCTGTCACTAAATTTTTATTACTCGTGTTAAAATTTGCGTATATCGGCTGAAAGGTGGCGCTGTTGTGCTGTAATTTGTTTTGTTTCTGAAAAGCCATAACACAAAATCTAATGTGCATAGCAACATTTATTGTATTTCTTATTAATGTTTAAAATTCTGAACATGTCGACAGAAAAGTGCTGCTGTTACGTTGTAAATTTTGTTTTAATATGTGTGTATACTGGCCGAAAAGTAGCGCTGATATGCTGAATTATGTTTATGAAAAAGCTTATTTCAAAATCTAATGTGCATAACTACGCAATTTTTCAATTTGAGTGTAGATTAAACGGAATGTTGTTTGTTACCAGCTGAAAGGGGTGCTATTATGTTATAAATTTTCTTTAATTTTACTACTTGTTTATAAAAAATTATGCCTCAAATTCTAATGTCTATAACTACACTATTTTTTTCCTTTACTCATGTTTCTGTATATCGGCCAAAAGGTAGCGGTAATATGTTGTGATATTCATTTTCTTTTAAAAAGCTATAGCTCAAAATCTCATGCGCTATATCTCAAAATCTCTATAACTACCTTATTTTTAATTTTGCTTATATACTAAGGGATTTTTTTTTCTTTTTAAATCTTTAAAAAAAAAATTAAAAAAATTCCTTACTGTAGGTAAAATAATAATAATAATAAAATAATAATTGTAAAGTTAATACAATTATCATCAGTAACAAAGAGTACATATATTAATGAATAGCTTAGAATATTTTAGACTCAAAGTGTTTGAATCTCTGCAGATAGACTAATGAATTTCTCACGTTTAATGTATTAATCGAATCAATGAACGAATCTTCCAGAAAAATACCGACCATGGATAAAAATTTCCTTTTCTTTATTTCAATACATTATAGGGACTGTGATGTAAGTTTTTCCATTAAATTATCCTTTTTCATTACATCAATCAGTGGAAGTGCAAAAATAAAATTGTACATTATTTATTCCATTTCATTGTTTTAGGTATGACATCATTTTCATCGTTAGGTTCGAGGATTTTTATAATCATTAGAAAGATGATTTTTACCAACAACAACCCCCCCCCCCCCCCAAAAAAAAAAAAAAAAAAAAAAAAAAAACCGCATTCTTTTAAACATTTCGTTTCTTTTTGCGCATTTTTCTTTTCTCATTGAAAAACTTTAGGAAGTTCAAAATCAAACTGAAACTGAAAAATATGAATAAACGAATGAGTAATAATTAAAGTTCCATTGTAAGGCGTGGAGGGGGGGGGGGGGCTAAAATTTATAAAAAGCTAATTAAGAAAATATTGTTAATTTTGTCATCTTAGCCCCCATTTAAATTTCGATGATTGCGCATTCGTTAGTATTTAACGAGTATTTTATAAAAAGGGATTAAAAAAGTGCCCTTTTTTCCGGTGCCCTTTTTTCCGTATGCGGAAAAAAGGGCACTTTCTTAATAATTACCAGTAAATAATAAGTCATATTAATTCAAATTTTCATTAAAATCAGCGACAGATTCATATAAGCACAATTATTATTTTTAGCTCACGTAGACACCCAATGCCAATCTTCCTTACGAGGTGTATATATATATATATATATATATATATATATATATATAAAACACTTAGAGAACATTTCTCAAACAGTAAATGACACTTATAAAAACTCTCATTACAGATTGTCAAAGGGTGATTAAAAAATAGTCTATTTCTTTTCCTCGGCTCCCTCCACCAGTCTACTCTGTTATACCTAACTCTTACTAAAAAACTTCATAAATTATAAGTTAAATGTATCGTTACAATAAAACTGGTTCCATAAAAACCATTATGTTCCTTTTGTGTTTGCCTACCTGGTACTCCCCCCCCCCCTCCTTCACAAAACAGTTACATGCAATACTCAATAAAATTTTTCCTAATGAGTCAGTGGGACTAGTTTTACTACAATCCTGAACGGGGTGATATAAAAACATTCATTTTCTTTTTCTCTGCCATCTAATTCCCTCCCCCCACCCCCACCCCCGTCCTTATGCGTATTACTCACAGAAAATCTTGATAAATAATGAATGATATTTATTCAAATTTTCATTAAAATCATCCACAGAATCATAAAAATGTTTGTGTCATAAAGATGTTTGTGTACTCTTTGGTGTTTAACATGTTTTTTACAAAAAAAATTTAAGAAGTGCCCTTTTTTCCGGTGCCCTTTTTTCCGCATGCGGAAAAAAGGGCACTTCTCCACTAATTAATTGGTCTTCCAATAATTAAGAAAAAAGAGGGAGGGAGTAAATTATTAATAATTTAAATTTATAAACATTTGTTAATTTTGTCACCCACCAATAAAATGCCGATGTTTGTGCACTCTCTGTTGTTTAACATGTATTTTACAAAACAAATATTTAAGAAGTGCCCTTTTTTCCGGTGCCCTTTTTTCCGCATGCGGAAAAAAGGGCACTTTCCCAATAACTACTTTACCTAAATACAAAATGAACAGCAGGATGCCGTCAAAATTACATTTGGTGTATCTAAGAGGTTGTTACAAAAGAAACTATATATATATATGTACATTATTAATATATATATAGATATATACATCTATTTTTTACTTTATTGAACTACATTCAAAATAGAAATATAATTTGTAACCGATGAGTATTCATTACAGTTACATTAAAACGGCAGGAAAAATTAAAATTTGTGAAAAGACTGATTTAAAAAATATATATATATATCTACTGTTAATTTTATCAGCTCAACCTCTCCCAGCAAACCATTCAAAATTATAAATGCTTGCGCATTCGTTGTTGTTCAGCCTGCATTATTGAAATAGCATTAAAAAAAGTGCCCTTTTTTCCGTACGTGGATCCGACAAAAAAAAAAAATAAATAAATAAAAATAAAAATAAAAATAAATAAATAAATAAATAAATAATAATAATAATAATAATAATAATTTTATGAAGTTTAAAATAAAATTGAAGCTGAAAAATATAAATAAACGAATGAGTAATAATTAAAGACTCATTGTAAGGAGAGGGGTGGGTTAAAATTATTGTAAAAAGGTAATTAAGAAATAAATATTAAATTTGTCATCTTACCCCCCCCAACACGCCCACCATTCAAATTTCGATGTTTTCGCATTCGTTAGTGCTTAATATGTATTTTATAAAAATAAATTTTAAAAAGTGCCCTTTTTTCAGTATGCGGAAAAAAGGGCACTTTCCTAATAATTACTACTATATAATAAGTCATATTAATTCAAATTTTCATTAAAATCAATGACAGATTCATATAAGCACAGTTATTATTTTCAGCTTACGTAGACACCCATTGCAAATCTTCCTTTCGAGGTATATATAAGAGAACATTTCTCAAACAGTAAATGACATTTATAAAAACTCTCATTACAGCTCGTCAAAGGGTGATTAAAAAATAGTCAATTTCTTTTCCTCTGCTCGCTCCACCAGCCTACTTTGTTATACCTAACTCTTACTAAAAAACTTCATAAACTATAAGTTAAATTTATCGTTACAATAAAACTGGTTCCATAAAAACCATTACGTTCTTTTTGTGTTTGCCTACCTGGTACTCCCCCCCCCCGCCCCCACACACACACAAAACAGTTACATGCAATACTCAATAAAATTTTTCCTAATGAGTCAGTGGGACTAGTTTTACTACAATCCTGAATGGGGTGATATAAATACATTCATTTTCTTTTTCTCTGTCCCCTAACTCCCCCCATCCACCCCCCGTCCTTATACGTATTACTCACAGAAAATCTTGATAAATAATGAATGATATTTATTCAAATTTTCAATAAAATCAACCACAGAATCATTAAAAAATCTATATTATTTTCTGCTCGCATAGCTCCTTTCTCCCTTCCTGTAAAATAATGTTTAAACATTAAATGACACTTATAAATATTTATAAATTTTCATTACAATCCGGAACAGGGTGATTAAAACATAATGAATTTCTGTTCCTCTACCTTTCTCCCCTCAACAGTATTCTTTTACAAGCAACCATTATTGGTAACCTTTATAAACTATTTTTATTAATTTATTGGTTCAATAAAATTGGTTGCATATAAATCATAGTTTTATTTTACTTTACCCTACGAACCACCCCTCTCCCCCCAATTTTTCTTAAACAATACATGAGGTTTTTTTTTTTTTTATTTTTATTTTTAACTGAGTACTAAAAAAAATTCATTTTCTTTTTCTCTGCCCCCTAATATCTCCCCCTTATAGGTAACACTCACTGAAAATATTCATAAATAATGAATGGTATTCATTCAAAGTTTCATTAAAATCGTTCACAGTCTCATATAAAAACATTATTATTTTCTGCTCACTTACCTCTCCCCCCTTCCACCCTTCCTCTCCAGTGAAAAATTTCTTAAACATTCAGTAACACTTAATGAAAATTATAAATTTTCATTACAATCCGGAACAGGGTGATTTAAATATAGTCAATTTCTTTTCCTCTGCCCCCTCCCCCCCGAAAAAAAAAGCGCATTCTTTTAAACATTTTGTTTCTCTTTCGGATTTTTCTTTTCTCATTTAAAAACTATAATTTAAATAATAAACTATAATAAACTGTATATAATACTAAACTATGATTTATAATAATTTATTGTTTCAATAATATTGGTTACATACAAACCATAATTTTGCTTTTCTTTATCCAACGACCCCGTCCTCCCTCAGTAGCTACTTGCGTCGCTAACTGATGTTTTTCTTAAATAAATACATGGCACTTTTTTTCTTTTTCTTTTTACAATCTTTAACTGGATGATATAAAAATATTCATTTTCTTTTTTTTCGATCCCTAACCTCCCCCCCCCCGTTATACGTAACATTTACAGCAGATAATCTTCATGAATAATGAATAATGTTTTTTTTTTTTTTTTTTTTTTTTTTTCATTAAATTCAGCCACAGACTCATTAAAACCATTATAATTTTCTGCTCGCCCCCCCCTTGCTGTAAAAATGTTCTTAAACATTAAATGACTCTCATAAAAATTCATAAATTTTCATTACAATCCAGAACAGGCAGATTTAAATATCATCAATTTATTTTCTTTTAACCCCCCCCCAACAGTAGCCCCTCTTTTACAAGTAACCCTAATTGAAAACCTTTATAAACTATAAGTTTTATTAGCGTATTGTTTCAATAACATTGGTTGTATAAAAACCATAATGTTCATTTTCTTTGGAGAACTGGTACTCCCCCCCACCTCCCCTCCAACGTTGCATGCCATACTCAATGAAATTTTTCTTAACAATGAGTAAATGACACAAATTTAGTACAGTCTTATACCATGTGTTATAAAAACATTCGTTTTCTTTTTCTCTGCCCTCTAAGCCCCCCACCCCACCCCACCCCATTATTAGTAACACTCACTAAAAATATTCATAAATAATCAGTGATACACAAATTGTATTTAAAATCAGACATAAACTCACAAAAAATTATTATTATTTTCTGCTCACATAGCCCCCTCCCCCCCCTTTTTTTTACATATTAGATATATTGATCATGCCTCATGTCTAAATCATAGAAATCTTTATTGCAATCAATAACAGATAACAATAAAAAAAAAAAATATTTTTCTTAAATCCCCCCCCCCTCAAAAAAAAAAAAAAAAAAAAAAAAACTGCTCTGTTATACTTAGCCTTCGCTGAAAAAATTAATAATCTATATTTCTATCACAGTTTCATTAATATTAATTACATGGTTACATAAAAACCATTATTTTCTTTTTCATTTCCCATCTAGCTCCACCCCCCCCCCCACCCCTAGTTATATTAAGCAATTACTGAATTTTCACTCAAAAGTTATCCCTAAATATTTTTAATTCAATATGAGAGTCATCTGTAGACTCTGATTTGGATTTTCGTGTTTATTGCATCTTACGATTCGCAAATCGCAAAAGTGCCCTTTTTTCCGGGTGCCCTTTTTTCCGGTGCCCTTTTTTCCGGGTGCCCTTTTTTCCGGTGCCCTTTTTTCCGGGTGCCCTTTTTTCCGGTGCCCTTTTTTCCGTGCCCTTTTTTCCGGTGCCCTTTTTTCCGGGATCCGATTTTAACATTGATAATAACGATATCAATTCCTCCAAATTACCTACATCTTTCATTACTATTCCGTACTATTGAAAAATCTTTGAATATATAGCTACAGTTTTACGCACTGTTAATATATCTGCATCATATAAACCTCAATTTCTGATTCGTAATTTCTTTTCTAATTTTAAAACTTTTATACCCCCACCTTTTCCCGTACAGGAGTTATTTATAATATCCCTTGTAAATATTGCAGCTCTATATTAGTGAAAGTGGCCGTTCCCTTCATACTTGAATTCTCGAACGTAAAATAAATTTCAAAAACCGCGATATTCATTCTAAAATAGTGCAGCATGCCATGGAAACCGACTATCTACTTGATTTTAATAATACTAAAGTAATCATATCTAACAGTACAAATTATCACTCAAGAATTTTCAGAAACAGCATTTTTCACCGCTTAATGAGGCATGGGCAGTCCCTGCTGAATATGCTGTACTTTCGTAAAGGAAATCTATTGTTCTTCTCAGCGTTTACTTTTACTTTTGATGTGTTTTACTGATGAGGAGCATAAAATAAGGCTCGAAACATTAAAATTTATGTTATGTGTATTTTAATATTTTAAATTGAATATTTTAATGCACACTGTCTCGATTTTAATGTAATTAAAATATAATAATTTATAATAAGATTACAAAATCTGTCAAATTTGTCAATTTTTTAATTTTTAAACCTCGGTATCCACCCTTAAAACTTGTTTTAAAATTCTGAAATTTTTGTGGAAGTCATTATTTTATACATAGAACAAAATAAGGGGTGCCCCATACAAAAATTTAAATGTTAATTTTTAAGGATCACCCTAATATATATATATATATATATATATATATATATATATATGTATAATGACTATTTTACATATCAAGATTAGGAATTTATACTCTATAGGACCTGATAAATAACTTTCCCGTAAACGGAGTTACAGTACAATATCGATATCATTCGGGCGATATATGCACACAGATTGAATCAGTATAATGATATATAATCATCCGTTGACGTATCAGGTTTCGGCTAATTATAAACAATGTATGTAACATGAGAGATATACCCTTCTAAAAAATATTACAGTTTTAAAAAATTAAAGAACACGCTTTTATGGAAATGTGAACTAAGAAGCACAAAATATCTATCTTAGTATTGAAATGCAGGGTAAGAGAAAATCGTGTGTGTGACACAACGTAATATTTACATACATTTAAATCTTTAATTAAAATAATTTAGAATTAAACAAAAATCATTTTTTAAAATCTCCCTTGACTGTGCTCGAACGCTAGACCTTCAGCTTCGTAGCGCGGCACTTTACCTCACAGCCACGGTGTTCACATAAGGAAAGCCTTTTTGTTACAATATAGATTTTTTGTTTGCTCCCAGCGCGGTTACAAACATACATACAAACATACATATAGGTGAAGCTAATATAATATTATAGTTTAAAAAATTAAAGAACACGCCTTTATAGAAATGTGAACTAAAAAACACAAAATATCTATCTTAGTATTAAAATGCAGGGTAAGAGAAAATCGTGTGAGTGACACACCATAATATTTACATTCATTTAAATCTTTAATTAAAATAATTTAGAATTAAACAAAAACCATTTTTAAAAAATCTACCCTGACTGGGATCGAACGCTAGACCTTTAGGTTCGTAGCGCGGAACTATACCTCAACGCCACGGTGTTCACGTAGGGAAAGTCTTTTTTTTACAATGAATATAGATTTTTTGTTTGCTCCCAGAGCGGTTACAAACATGCAAACATACATACAAACAAACATACAAACATACATACAAACTTACATAACAGGTGAAGCTAATAAATGCGTGTTAAAAATATGATAGGCTCTAATTTTAGTCAAGATATATTCAAATATAAATTTAAAGAAACTATGTGTATTAGTTTTTAAGATAGAACTGACACAAAATTTTTGTCACAAACAAATGAATATTTTTATTTTTATTTATTTTTAATTTTTTCAATACACATAAAAAAAAATATAGGACTCGTAAAAATAGTCCAGTAGCTAACAAATCCGTATATCAACTGTAATTTATTCATTCGTAAGTTAAATTATATATATATATATATATATATTGTCCGTATAACTATGAATGTCTAAAAACGTCGGGAAAATATATCTTGCATTATTTTTTATTAATTTTATTTTATATTGCAAATCATTGAAAATGAATTTGCAAATACTTTTATTCTTTTAAATAGCATTAAACATTTGTAAATTATTATTCTTTTTTAAATCGATTTTTTTTTTTTTTCATATACCTATATGTATATATAGAGATATGTATGTATGTATGTATATTGAATATAAATATAAATTTTTTTTTAATTTTTTTTTCAGATTTTACAAATTAAAAGTTGCAAATAGTATCATTTAGTTTATGATTAAACTTATTGTGATATAATGTTTGCGTGGTACATTGACTAAAATTTCTTATTCTCTTTAGAACCGAAGTAATAATAATTACGTAAAATTTATTCTATGGTATTTAAATAAGAACGTTGGCATAATAGACTACAAAAAGGTTTGGTTTTTGCAGGTGATAATTTCGAAAGCTAGTAATGTAAAGGCATACGTATGCATAACTCAGGGCTCAACATAGTAAAACATAGAAAAATTAAAAAAAGAAATTTAAAATTTAAAAAGATTTCAGTGTTTCTCACTTTTATTTTTATCTTTTTATTTTATTTTAATTTTAATTTAATTTTATTTTTTTACTTATTTATTTATTTTGTTAAATAGCTTTTTGCTTTTACTTCAAGGAATCTTCAGCAAGTAAATAAATAAATAAAATCTATAATAATAATAATTACAATAATTAGGGGAAAATATTTTCTAATTCATTAATTATGTGCATTTCGCTAAAGTGTTACAGAAACTTCTCTTGGTATAGATACTTTTTCAATCACTGTACATGCTATGTTAGTAACACAAATGCAATTTCCTTTCACTTTACTTTTAACTATTTTTGGATTCCTGTAGAATTTTGGTAAGGTGATTAACTGATAGGTTTGCTTAGAAGATGAAAGAAGGAAAACCTGATATGTCAAATCACTTATCGGAACGCTAATCACTTTTCGGAAAGAACAAGAATCCTCTCAATTTTAAACGTCTTTCTGTATATAATAGAAATGTGTTGACCACATGTTTTGAAGAATTTGGGTGGCCTGAGGGTGAGGACTGAAAATTCTGATGCAAGTGGCAGGACATCAACAAAAGCATTTTATTATTATTATCATTATTATTATTATTATTAATTGTGTTCCAACTTATGTCTTATATTGAAAAAAAAAGGGAACAAAGGGAGAATTCAAATTCTATCAACAGACAAAACCCGTGTTATTTATTCTATGGGGGAATTAGTTTCCAGAATTTACTCAATTAATTCAAGACAACTATTTTTTCTTTCTCGTGATAATAATAGCCATGCAGTAGATAATCCAGGTCCTTTATCCCTTTCTTATAAAGAAGTGCACATGTTTATTGTTAGCAGACAGTTTACTGAGGAGAAGAATGAATAACTTGTTTTCATCGATAACAAACAAGCTGTGGTACAAAATTTAAAATATTTGAAATTCGAAGCATACAATACACATAGTGAAAAATATATTACATTATTTTATAAACTTCTTTATTTAAACTATGCATATCACTTTAAACTAAAAATAAATATAATAAAATTGATTTTAATGATTAAATTTTGAATTTTAATCTCGGACAAAGACACACACCTCACATCGCAAAATATTTTACAGTTTCAAAATTTCGCTCTTTACAAAGTAGTAAGAACTGACATAGTTTTATGATATTATGGTATTTTAAAGCTTTTGCATTAAAGTATGATTTTAGATCTAATACAAACAGCCTATGATAACGATGCGTAAACCTAGTTTTTACAAGGTCACACCACATCTTTTACTATCACTGTTTAATGGCAATTTTTTTTTTTTTTTTTCCCACTGAACATGTACTGTATAGGAATATTCGTAATGCATTATTCACAATACAATGGGACGATATTAAAAGTTGCTCACAGTTCTGTACATTTTAACTACACAATATCCTTCATTATTATTACTATTATTATTTTAAGCATGGCATAAAATATTGTGTCGGAAAATTCAAGATTCTAGGCGTCTCCTGAGGGAAAAATTTCAAAAAAGAAAGTCTGCAATAAAATAAATAAATAAATAAATAAATAATAATAATAATAAATAATCGAGGAGTATGAATAATTATTAAAATTGCACTTATTTGAATATCATATTTTAGTGCAATTATTTTTTATTTTAAATATTATGCTTGCAAAAAAGCTTAATATTAATATCGATTTTAAATAATTTCTGAAGTTTAAATTTAAAATAAAATTTAAATCTTTATGTGGGATAGAATAGGTATTTCCAAAAAGAAACATGAAAGGAAAAAAGTTTTAGAAATATACAATAGAAGAAGAGAAGGACGCAAAATAAAATTTCATTCATTTATTATTATTATTATTTTTTAATTGTAGTCAAATGCAAATTAATTCCTTCCTAACACATTCCTGCATCCATTTTCGCTCATAAGTATATGGAAATTGTAATGAAAGAAAAATTGTTTAAAATATGTTTTTTAAAGATTCAATTTCTTTTTAAAATAAATTTAAATATTTTATGTAAAAACCTAATACTCTGAAAAAATAAATAAATAAAACTGATTCTCACTACAATTGATTTTTTTTTTCTTATAAATGCTGAAATATGTTTTAAAATCTATTTAGATTACATAACGTCTCAGATTTCTTTAAAATATTTTTATCAAACTAATTTAAGTATCTCCAGCACATCTAAATCTGTGTGATAATTTCAAGAAACATGTTTTACTTCTGAATTACATTTCATATAAATTTCGATCTATCTCTATCTTTATTTTTTTTACCTTCCGCTCCCTCCCCCCTTCCCGCCCCTCCCAATAATTTTAAAAATTCAAAATATCCGCAATCGATTTGTAGGTATCGAAAACCTCAATGTACCAATTTTGAATGATCTAACTCAATTTTTTTTTGCCCCTCTGTCCCCCCTCTTCCCGGCCCTTCTAATAACTTTACACTTTTGAAAATATCCCCATTCGATTTGCAGGCCTCTAAAACCTATCTGTACCAATTTTGGGCGTCCTAACTGTATTTCTATTTGTTTTTGCCCATAGCCCCCCTTACCGCCCCACCTCCTTACCGCCCCTCCTAATAATTTTACAAATTCGAAAATATCCGCAATCGATTTGTAAGCATCGAAAACCTCTATATACCAATTTTGAACGATCTAACTGTATATTTATTTTTTTGCCCCCCCTCTCCCCTCCCCCTTCTCGCCCCTCCTAATAACTTTACACAATCGAAAATATCCCCATTCGACTTGCAGGCCTCATAAACCTATCTGTACCAATTTTGAACGGCCTAACTGTATTTCTATTTATTTTTGCCCCATAGCCCCCCTTACCACCCCACCCCCCTACCCGCGCCTCCTAATAATTTTACAAATTCAAAAATATCCGCAATCTATTTGTAAGTATCGAAAACCTCTATGTACCAATTTTGAACGATCTGACACTATTTTTATTTTTTGCCCCCCCTCCCCCCCTTCTTGCCCCTCCTAATAACTTTACACAATCGAAAAATCCCCATTCGACTTGCAGGCCTTTAAAACCTATCTGTACCAATTTTGAACGGCCTAACTGTATTTCTATTTGTTTTTGCTCCATAGCCCCCCCCCCCCTTGCTGCCCCACCTGGGGGCTGAATTTCTAAAATTCCAGAAATTGGTTTTTTGATAGTTGCATTAGCTATATTTTAGAGCAAAAATTTCACGTATATCTATTTTTTTTTGTTTGAGATATGTGGGATTATGCGAAATCACGTTTTACGCATGTGAAATCACGTTTTGCCCCCCCGCCCCCCTTGGGGAGCAAATTTCAAAAATTCCAGAAACCGATTTTTAGACATTTGTATTAGCTATATTTTAAAGCAAAAATTTTACGGATACCTGTTTTTTTGTTTGAGATATGAAGGATTTTGTGAAATTACGTTTTGCCCCCCTCCCCCCCTTGGGGGCGAATTTTGTAAAATCGCTTGTGGCGTTGTCTTTCACGGGTTGTAAACATTAACCGAGCGAAATTTGGTCCCGCTCGGTGAAACGGCCTAGGATTCTATAGCGGACACACAGACACACAGACTCTGCTCTTTTATATATATACACGTATCTAATTATGCCTTCAAAAATAACTTTCATTCACAACTTTTCATTCCTGTATTCATTCAACAATAATAATAACATTCTTATAATATCTAAATTCTAAACGATAATGCATAAATTCGTTATTTCATGAATTTACATATGTACGTGAATAATACAAATCAACTTCCTTTCCATTTGTTGAATGATTATCCTTCGATTTAAATTACATCGCAACGCAAGTTAGTTATCCTATGATAATACTACACTACTATTTTTCAACTTCAACCAATCGTAAACTTGTAGTAAACCTTTGACCTTGTAGTAATTTTGCCCCGCCTCTCGTAGTAAATTCGCCCCTCCTATCGTAGTAAAATAATGGATACTGTTTTTCACCGCACAACCGAGGACCTGGGTGTGTAAGCCCTTTCAAAATGTTTACACACTTCACACACAAAAATGTGCTCCTTTTATGGAAACTGAGGACTCGAAAAAAAATCACCTGAGAAGTCGTCAATGTACTAAATAATACTTATATATCACAGTACAATACGAATTTCTCATGTCTGGAAAACGAGGACGTCCTCGGTTCCTGAGCGTCCGCGCTTAGAAGGTGTGTATAGGCATTCAAGTCCACGGTTTCCACCTTACGGGAACACACACACACACACACACACACACACACATATATATATATATATATATATATATATATATATAATGTTATTTTTATTTTTATTCATAAAATTATATTCTTTAAGGATTACTGCTTTAGATTTTATAAAAACTTATAGGAGGTTTAGTTTTATTTTCCCGTTAAAATTATTATTGTTATGTTCACTTTATTTCACTTGATATTTTTATCTCGCTAATAGCATGGTATTTTCTTAGTTTTGACAAGCTAGAAGGAGATTACATGTGGTAAAACTGGCTAAACCGCACAACGATGTCTCAAGTCAACTTGGTTTCCTATTTTGGAAAATTAGGAAATCACTTATCTGTTAATGTTAACTTATAATGATTTATGATTAAATATTTAGGATAATATTACATATATATATGTGTGTGTGTATAAATAAATAGTATACAATTAATATTTTTCTATACAAAAAATGATTAGTTTTAAACAAACGCTTTATTTCTACAGGGAAAAAAATAGAAATAATAAATTTTACTAATACATATAAATGGTCCATTCTGTTAGAAAAATAATTAAAAGTTGTTTCATTCTCATGCATTATTTAAAAACCATCAATTGTCAAAATGACAATTTTTGTATTCCATTGACTGATATCATGGTAAATTGTCTTTGTAAAAAGTAAAGCCTTTTTTTTTCTTTAAATCCGTGTTTTGAAACGAATGACATGGTATATGTGAATGTTTGTAATTTTTATTAAGCAAGGAATTTGTATACAGTAGGAAAACGTGAAAGGAAGAATAATATTATTTGTTTATTTTGTTTTAGTAATAATCAAAATAAATATACTATTAATATACAATAATTTTTACTATAAATATACTAATAATATACAATAAGATGGCACTAGTAATTTTGTGCCAATATGGTTGGCCTAACAACAAATTATGTTTCCTTTCTTTAACAAAATTCCACATGTGTTAAACTAAAATTCATGAATATTTAAGAAAAATACATTTTTTTTTTTTTTTTTTTTTTTTTTTTTTTTTGGTTTCCCTTTAGCATATAATTTAAATGTCTCATTCAGTTTTAGAAAATCAAATTTAATTTTTAAAAATTGTATTTTGCACATGCTTCAGTATTTAGATTGTGTTTAAAAATGTAATATAATTTTCTGAGGAATAAAAATCAAAATTATCGTAAAATTTCATGTACCATTTATTCAAATGCATCAGTATATAAATGTAATTAGTGAAGTTATAATATTTGAAATTTTTCCTAAACTAACATTTATTTATTTTTTATTTTATTTTTTTAAGAAGATTTTTAATTTAAAGTTAAATAAAAATGTTTAAAATTAAAAAGACACGTTTTTTTCGTCAAGAAGGTTTTTTTTTTTTTTTTTTTTTTTTTTTTAAACACGATGTAAAAATATACAGTTTCTAAAACTGTTTTTAATAGTATTTTAATTTGAAAACAAAATACAAATAGTTAAAACCTGTCAAGATAAATTAAATTAGATTTATATAAATATAATTTATTATTGTTAGTTATACAATCATACGAATTTATTTGCATGTTTCTTCTTTTTTTATAAGTATGGCCAAAATTACAATTGCATTCCTCCAGATGCCCTCAAAAGTGAGTCCTAAACCGTTACCAATTACCCATTGTGAAGCACTAGTGCGAATATCAACTTACCTTCTTTTTTATAATTATTAGAATAATTAATATATTTCATTAAAATATTAAATTCTGTTTAAATCTAAATATATGTTCATATTAGTGTTTAAATGTTTATATCTTTCTTTTAAATTTAACGAGTAAATCACGTGACCGGATGTGTGTGTGTGTGTGTGTGTGTGTGTGTGTCCTGGAAAACGGTAACAGTTCTGGTGAAATTTTACGAGTTGGGCTTTTTGGTGTTAAAAAAAGCTTGGTATTATCCCCATTTTCAGGAAAAATCGCGGTCGCTGGCCAGTTACAACTTAAGGCAGAAATTTTGTTTACTTGGAACAAACTAAGAAAAAAAAAAAAAAAAAGATGAACGTTTTGGTATTTGTGTTTTTTAGAAAGGTAAACCCATTAGGCATATTCTGATGTTTAGGAAAATTCTTTTTCGCTGTTAACCCTTTATCGGCCAGTTGTACTATATGCAACAAATTAGGTTTATTTGAAAATTTATATAACTATTTTAATAAAAGTTTGAGGTTAAGAGTTTTTTGAGTTTTTTGAAGAGCTAAATCGGTTGGACACATCACACTTACTGGAAAATTGGAGTTCGCTGTTAACACGGTATTGGCCGGTTGCTACATATTATATAAATTGGTTTTACTGGAAAGTGTGTAACGATTTTGATAAAAGGTTACGTGTTTTTTTTTTTTTTTTTTTTTTTTTAGGGTGTGTGTGTGTATAGGCTGGGTTTAACTTCAGGAAAATTCGGGTTTTCTTTTAACCCTATATATGTCAGTTGCATTATGTGACAAAAACTGGGTTTATTCGGAAATATATATACCGATTTTGATAAATTTCTGGTTAAGTGATTTTTAAGGAGAGAAATCAATTAGGCACATCCTCATCTTCAGGAAAATTCAATTTTTGTGTAAACCTTCTATCGGCCACCTGCACCATATGTCAGAAATCGTGTTTTCTCGGTGACGTAACGACTTGGAGATATAAGATTGATGAAAGTTTGGGATTAAGTGATTTTTCGGTAGATAAATCGATTACACGCGTCTCATCTTCAGAAAAAATTGCGTTCGCTGTTAACAGTACATTGGCTAGTTGAAACATATGGCAGAAATTGGGTTTAATCGGAAATAGCATATCGATTTTGATGAAAATTTACGATTAAGTGCTAATTGATGTGCTTTATCCATTGAGTTTATCCACATTTTCAGGAAAATTTGAGTTCCTTTTTAATCTTTTATCGTCCAACTGCAATGTATGACAGAAATTGGGTTTACTCTGAAATGGATATTATCATTTTCATTAAAGTTTTTTTTTTTTTTTTTTTTTTTTTTTTTTTTTTAAGAAATAAATCGATTGGAAATAGTATAATTTTCAGGAAAATTCGCTTTCGCTGTTAATCCTTTATCGGCCTGATGAAACATATAGCAGAAATCGTTTTTTCTCGAAAAAGGATTAAATGGTTTTAATGAAAATTTAGGTATAATTCTTTTTAAAAATCTATGGTTAAGTTTTTACGGATATAAATCGATTAAACATATATTCACCTTCAGAGAAATTCACGTTGTTAACTCTTTATCGGCCAGTTGTATCATGTGGCAGAAATTGGGTTTATTTGGATTTGTATGTAACGATGTTCATAAAAGTTCTGAATTAAGTATTATTTGGAGTGTAAAATCGATTACACGTCTTCTCCTCTTCAAAAAAGTCCCTCTATCTTTTAACTCTTTATCAGCTGTTTGCAAACTACGTTAAAAATGGGTCTATTCGGAAATGTATAAAATGAGTTTAACGAAGTTTTTTGGGTACAAAATCGATTAGTAATATCCCCATTTCACACAATTCGCATTTACTGTTACCCCTTTAACTACTGTCTGCTAAATATGGAACAATTTGTGTTTTCTGGAAAATGTATATAACGATTTTGATGAAAGTTTGTGGTTAAGTGTTTTTTGGTGAAAAGGACGGTTAGACTTATCCTCAACTTCTTGAAAATCGGGGCTCACTTTTAAACTGTTATCTGTTGAATATAAAATATGGCTGAAATTGCGTTTACTTGGAAATGTATGTAACAATTTTTATGAACTTTTGTGGTTAAGAATTGTTTGGCAGGGGTGTTTGCGCTCTAGGTTCTTTATTTTATTTTCCACCTGAAATTAAAAATTGTAATTTTGGTTATAGACAACTGCTAAACCATACTAGAAAACTATCAATTTAATCACTGTTAAGAAAAATTCTGATAACAAATTCCAGGGTCCCAAACGCCCCTCGTTAGGGATGAAAAAAATTATTCGATTCATCCTTATTTTCCGAAAACATTGAGTTCCTTGTTTACCGTTTATCTGCCGGTTGCAAAATGAATTGGGTATACTCGGAAAAAAAATGTAACAATTTTAAATAAATGTTTGGAATTAAGGGTATTTTAAAGTGCAAAATCGATTAGAATAAATTTCGTATTTAGAAAATGCACGTTTGCTGTTAACCCTTTTCTTCCTTTTTCAAAATATGGCAGAAATTGAAATACTCGGACATAGGTGTAATTTTAAGGAAATATTTGGATTAAGTGGTTTGTGTGTGTGGGGGGGGGGAGGGTGATTAATTAAATTTATCTCCATCTTCAAGTAAATTCGCAATATCGTTAAAATTATTATTCTCCGGCTAAAAAAAGAAAAAAAAAAAAAAAAAAAAAAAAGACAGAAATTCGGTTTACTAGAAAACGGATGTGACAATTTTATCAAAATCTTACGGTTTAAAAATTGATTGATACGGCAAAACCTTTTGACTTATTTTTATCTTTAGGAAAATTAGCATTCATTGTTAACCCTCATTCCAACAGTTCAAAAATCTAGCACAAATCAGGTTTACTTTAGGTTTTCTTGGGAGTAGTTCCAAGGATTTTGATAAATATGTAAAAATAAGTCTGGTTTTAGATGACAAATCGATTTGATTTATTTTTATCTTCTGAAAAATTAACTTTCGCTATTTACCCTTATTCCTCCCATAGAAAAATAGGACTGAAATGTGGCTGTTTCAGAAATGGTACTAAGTATGCTGATAAAAATTTAGATTAAGGTTTTTTTTTTTTTTTTTTTTTTGAGATGACAAGTCCATCTGATTTAACCTAATCTTCACGAACATTATCGTTCACTGTTAATTCTGTTACGTGCATTGTAAAATATAGGAAAAACTTGTTTTTCATAGAAATAAGTCGAACGATTTTATAAAAATCTAGAATTAATGATTTATTGTTATTATTATTATTACTTTTATTAATGATATACCTATGTGCCCTATCTCGAGAAAAATGAGCTTTCACTGCTCTGTTAAACCTCGCTCCAGCGTGACAAAACATGTCTTTAATTTGATTATCTTGGGAAATGCTCTAACGATTTTGATAAATATTCTTTATTTTTTTTCTTTTAAATGATAATTCAAACTGAATAGTCCTCATCATTAGGAAAGACAAAGTTTACAGTTGGCCTTCATTCTTTTCATTACAAAACTATGGCAGGAGTTTTCTGGGAAATGGCTCTAACAGTTTTAATAAAACTTTGCGTTAAGGAATTTTTGAGATGAGAAACATATATGATTTATCCCCATCTTCATGAAAATTAGAGTTCACTCTTAACCTTTAATTCGCACGTGCAAACTATGGCGGAGTCATGGTTTTCTTAGGAATTATTTGAATGATTTTGATAAAAACTCAGGCTTAGGTAATTTTGAATTTTACGATTGAATTGTAAATTGGAATCACAAATCTGACATTCTCTTTAGATCATTGAGCGTTTACCGGTGACCCGCGATTTTCCCAGAATAAATGGCCAGAAACTTCGTTTCTTTTCTTTTTTTCTTTTAAAGACTCGAATGTTTTTGATAGTTACTTAAAATTGGTGGGTTTTAGAGATGGCATTTCGATCTGAAAGCACCCTCATCTTCATTATAACTAGTGCTTACTGTTAAACTGAATACTGCCCAAAAGAAATACAGCATAAGCGTTATTTTCTTAGAAAACACTGGACTGATTTTGAAAAGAATATTTAGAGGTTATTTTTTAAATGCAAAACGGTCTCTGACTTATTTAATTCTTCAAAAAAAAAAAAAAAAAAAAAGCTGCCGTTGCCCTAAAACAATGTACAGCAGAAGTTTGGTCTTCTATGAAACTATTTGAACGAATTTGATAAGAAATTCTAAATATGGATTCGAAATCATAAATCTAGTTGAATTATAACTATCTCCAGGAAAATTAGCTTTCAGCGGTAACCTGCGCTCCGCCTCGGAGTAACAAATGATAAATATATTTATCTGAAAATTAATTACTATAACCAATGAAACATCTTCTCTTCAATTCACTACCTTCAATAACTAACAATATCCATCCATCCTGCTCAACCTGCGTAAATTTACTTAACATTTGTTGCTCCATGCCGATGTAAAATCATCCCAACTTCAATCTATTTCGTCATCAAATGTGCTGGGCCCAGACTAAAATTTTCGACCTCCAATTATTTTTCACTTTTCACCACTGGCCACATCCTTTTACCCTAACTCGAAGCTACATCTTTCTTTCCATATCGCTTTCCAGCGTCGACATCCTGGTGGCTACGAATCATCGACTAAGAATGATTTTTTAAATAAGAATGAGTGAACACGGTCATCTAGGTATTGCTTAGAAAATAAATATTAGTGTTTATGTTAGAAATGCTTAAAATACATCTATATTTTAAAAGTGTATTTCTTAATGTCAAAATATTATACAACAATATATATATATATATATATATATATATATATATATATATATATATATATATATATATATATATATATATATATATACATATATATATTGTTGCGTACTCGTGGATTCGTAAGTTGTCCGAGTATGAGAGGCGAAACTTCTACAAATCCAGGAGATTTATTTACAGAAAGTTCCAAGAAAATACAGGTCTATAAATTGAGTATCAGCTTTAATTCCACCAATAAACACGGCTTAATTAACAGCCGTCAACAGCAAAACCACCGTACAAACAGTTTATCAATAACACATAAAGCAATTCTCATTCAAAGAGGCTGAAAGCAATGCAAGCATTAGCGGAAGCTGGCTGAGAACTGAACTAGCCTAGGCGAAATAACGCCCCTTTTATACTCCTGTATAAAAATGTGGAAAATTCCAGAAATTTCCGTATCTCATCAACCAAAGAGATTGGAGCTTCCATATTAGGTACATCCCTAGTAAGGAGTTTCTCGCCAAGGTCGCCAAAAAATCGTCAAGGTGGGAAGAAATCGCCAAATTTGGAGCCAAATCCTGCCTTAATGGAGCTTTGCAATATGTTTTTAACCACTTCATAGGCCACTGTAGTATGTGGAATAGAAGGCTACGTTTCCTCCGAGTTATCTCGGGATGGCCGGTGAAGTGATTAAAGGAAAATTAGCCTATTTTATGTATAAAACGATTAGAAATGCATAAAATTAGTATTCTATCAACTTACTAAGCCTTTTTGAAACAATTTATACAAAAAAAAAAATACAATAATTTACATTTCCTTAACAATATATATATATATATATATATATATATATATATATATATATATATATATATATATATATATATACAATATGTAATATATGCGCCCCGGCATCACAGCTAGACCCCATTCTAAACTAGTACTTAATTTAGAAAATAACATAAGGAGACTCATTAGATTAAAATAACTAAAATTTTCATTTCAACTTGAAATACGGGCAAGTTCAAATGATGAGAGAAAATCGGTAATCAAATTTAACAAATGAATTTAAGTAATATAAAAAATAAAACCCTTCTCTTGCGATTGATGTACTCTGGCTACAGCTTGACTTTTTAACTCTCAAGATATCCTTTGGACTGTATGCCGCGTCAAATGAAGAGACAAGTCTACCTTTAAACTAATTATTACACAGTCCAATTACAACAATTCAAAGATCATTGAATCATCTCTAGAATAACACTCTCGCCGTCTAGCTACACCACCAACACACACTTCTTTCCCATCTTCCGATATTTAAACACATTGAAACAGCAAAACATTAGTACTTCAATTCACTACCCACAATAACTTATCGTATCCATTCACCCTGCTCAACTTGCGTAAATTTACTTTCCTCTTGTTACGCCATGCCCATGTAAAATCATCCCAACTTCAATCTATTTCATCATTGACTATGCTGGGCCTAGACTCATATTTTTGACCTCCGATTTACTTTCACTTTTCACCACTGGCCACATCCTTTTACCCTAACTCGACTCTACATCTTTCTTTCCATACTGCTTTCCAGCGTCGACATCCTTTCATCTCAACCTCCGATTGTACATCTGTCTTACAAATATTATATTAAAAACACTGTTCAAAAGGGAAATCACATGGAAAATTTGATTTGATTCGTTCATGTACGAGTAATCATTTAAAAGTACTTACCTTTAGAATTGAAAAAACATTAATCAAATTAAAATTACAGCTGAATTTAAATGAGAAAACGTATAAATTCGTCACAGATGAAAATATTTAATCATAGAAGTGTAATTATAATTCTCGGTGACTGAGAAGCGGAAGCAATTGCCATTTTGTCATATTAACCTTACTGTTTAAGTTTTGTTATTCATTATTCGGAAATCTGAATAATCCTTTCAAAAATGAATTAGAAAATTAACTTTATTTATTTTATTTGTTATTTTATTTTCAATGTACATTAAGTTAAGGATCGTGTACTTCTGTTGAATATATATCCGTTAAATATTGTTTATCATTATCAATTGTATGTTAGTTGTTTTATAATAAATTAAATGAGTTTTAAATTTTTGTTATGTGTTATTTTTATGTAAATTAAAAACTAAATAATAATAATAATAATAATAATAATTCAGAAATTAGAAGAATCCACTTCTGCTTATTATTATTATTATTATTATTTTTTTTAACTAATCCCTTTCGACTTATGCTTTTAGTCAGGCTAAGAACATTTCGACAAGGATTTATTTAACAAAACAGTATTAAGTGTTCTATTTTTGTCAGTTACTGGCAGGTCACCCTTTATAATATTTGTTTAAAATTAACGTTAAATATTATATCTAATAAGAAAATATTAATAGAAATGTATTATTTGTGTTTATTATTTTTTATTTATTCATTGATTGTAGATATGATACTCACTGAATCCATATAAACTGTATCATCATTTGAAGATACACCGCCCAGACTTTTTTATTTTGGAGGTTATGTTTAGAATGTCAACATGTCACGCCTATAAGTATACTAAGTATGTGTTTTTATTATTCTTATCAGACAGGTACAGGAGTAGTGTGAACCTTCTATGGATGCCTACTAATATGCTCAAACTGTCAAGATGGCAGTATATTTATGGTAACTTGACATTCTAAGGATGAAAAAAATTGTCCTACAGACTGTCAAAAAATATTCTCTGAGCGTAGTCTCTATACTAAAACTGCAAAAATCTTAAAAACATTCAATACAAACTTTCAATAAAACCTTTAAATACAACTTTAAATACAAACTTTAAACATAAAACTTCAATACACAATTTAAATACAAACTTTAAATACAACTTTAAATACAAACTTTAAATATAAAACTTCAATAAAAACTTTCAATACAAACTTTAAAACAATCAATATAAATTTACATCGCTTAAATATTATAACTAACACGATGCCAAAATTTATTAATCAAAATAAAATGTATTTAAGTGTATAAGAAATGTACAAAAAAAAGGTAATAACTTATTTTATTTATCAACTTTTTATATTTTCGTTGAAATAAAAAGAGTGCAAAATTCCTCTATATTCTATCTAAAGTGTAATGGCGTCCAAATGTCACAACAATTTCAATATACTGCGTAAATTGTACATACGTCTAAATTTACATTAAAAGGAAAGTAACTTAGCAGACGCTATTTCTAAAAGACAGAAAATGTGTTTCTTGAACCTAAAACTATTTTTACCCTAATTAAGTCACTTTTTTGATAACTGGATTTAAAACAAACCAGTTTGCGTACTGAATAAAAAAGTATTTGTCCTAAATTAGTAAAAAAAAAATAAATAAATAAATAAATAAACAACTTTTTAACCACCGGTGTAATATTTAGTGCATGGTCTACACTTCAAGAGAGAAAAAAAAATTAAATACAACTATATCGCAGAAAAAAAAAAAAAAAAAGAAATGGCACAGTTTATAAAATGCGTATTTTACAACCTTATGATAATTAAGAATGCAAAGAAAAGAATATCCGATAACCAAAATTTTAATTATTATTCTAGAAAAAAAAAAGAAAAAAAGCTCCCAGTGTCCAAAATTAACCTTTACAGAAGAAAAGAGACTTCCGAAATAGAAAACTACATATAAAACTTGCAACTTTAATTTTGTTTGCTCCATTTAAATTATGCGCATGTTATGATACTATATTAAAATATGGTGAAATAATCTCTTACAAAACCTAGTAAATATATTTGTTTCCTATTAACATTCGATAAATTTTTATAATGAAGCACAGAAAATGGTAAAACTTTTTCTGTTACTTTTATAATAAACATAATCATAAGCGGATACAAAAGCATTTATGATTATAAACAATACCATATTTATTCAAAGAGAATAGTCAGAATAAACAAACCTATTTACATATGTAGCATTTTATTGAACAATTATTATTATTATTTATATTAATATTAATATTAATATTTTAATTCCTAATAACAAAGATAATAAATATCATAATGTGCGTGAGAGTAAAAAACGGATAAATCCTAAATAAAATTATTTGATAAACATGAAAGAGGTGTGCACAAATTATAGATTTAATTTTAAATTTAAGAAGAATAAAAAAATGGCGTCGTACATATTTTATAAGTTGTTTTCAAACAATTTTGTTACATTGTTAAATGCTTAATATATTTCCCTTGAAACTTTCAACCACTGTTCATTGAAATTAATAATAATAACCACTTATTGTCATAAAATATTTTTATCGCTTTTCTGAAAATAACATGACATTTCAACATTACGGTTAACAATATATAAAGTCGATTTAAAAAATAAAACCAAACAAAGTTCCCGAAATTCATTTTATCTGTTACATTACCCTAGAACTTAAAACTATCCAATTTACGATGTAAAATTCCAAAAATTGAATTTTATATCATGTATTCTTGTAATAACCACTCTTTAAATATCAAATAACGATAAAAATCTTGCTGTCGGCCTATCTTTAATGTTGAATGACACATTAGAAGAAGACAAGCTTTAGTTTTATCGTGAAATTTTGAAACGGAACAAACTTGTCACTTCACAGTTCAATTTGTGTCAGATTTCAGAGCTTAATATAGGAAATTTAAGTAGAGGATGCTGATTAAACTTTGAATAAACGATGCAACGGAAATGCAGGTATACTAAATGGCGGGAAAATAATAAATTAAATTACGTTTAAAATATTGAAAATTGCTTTTAGTGTTTTTATGAATTGTAATGAATTGTAATTAAATAAATTATAAAAATATAAGAAATGTAATATGATAAATATATATCATTTATTTTTATTTTTATTTTATTTTATGTTGCCCGAAAGACCAAATCATTAAAATAAAATAAATAAATAAATAAATAAAAACAGTTTTATACAGATAATTATTTTTAAGATTTAATAACAAGATTCATATTCGTAATTTATAATTATTAAAACGCAATATTTCTTCAAATATTTTTTATATAAATATCTTGCAACATATTCCTGCATTTATATATATATATATATATTCATGTTTAAGAAAATTAATAATTTAAAATTACATGCTTTATCCATATATATATATATATATATATATATATATATATATATATTCTAATTAATGTTATAAAGTGCAAATTGATTAAAATAAATATGGGGAAAACGATATAGATTTCATTTATTCATATATTTTGTTTTAGTAAAAAGAACTCCAGTTTATTTTATTAATAATAATTCCTTGAATTTAACTAATTGTGTCAAATGGAATGTGTAAGCTATTTACAATTTTTTTCATTGAAATCTTATATAGCCTTTTCTGTTCTTTGCAAATATGAATAAATGCAGATATTTAAAGAATGTTGCGCCTAGTGATACAACGGATTTGTAGAGTTATTTTTACTAGGTTATCATAATTATTGATTTTTCTTAATTAGTAAATATTCCATTTTACTACCATTGTGACGTAATCATAGCTAAAAAATATGTAGTGCATCATGAATTTTAAACACCTAAAGACCTATGGGACTCCATCAAACAAATCTTCAGATATTTGAAATAATGTCAAAATTCATAAGAATCTAAATAATTTTATCTTTGTGAAATGTATATATAATAGACTTCCCAATATTTATAATTTCATCCGTACCATTATTATAAACTGAATTTAACTCAAGCCACTTTTATTGAAGAGTAATTTAATTATTATTTAATCTTGCAGTCGGCAGCAAAAGTATCCGAGCACTAATAAAAAATTCCGATATCAAAAATATACACTTATTACTGTCTTGTTAAATAAGTCCTTGTCGAGCCACGTTTTTGGCTGACTAAGAACATGAC
Source organism: Salticus scenicus (assembly GCA_963930645.1). Taxonomy (NCBI): domain Eukaryota; kingdom Metazoa; phylum Arthropoda; class Arachnida; order Araneae; family Salticidae; genus Salticus; species Salticus scenicus. The sequence continues at coordinate 68,703,975 of OZ005654.1, read as the reverse complement.
TCGATAAGGATTTATTTAACAGAGCTGTATTAAGTGTACTTTTTTAGACAGGGATTATTGCTAGTACTTGGATACTTTTGATGCCGACTGTAATAGTATATTTAAGATAATTACTCTTTAAGGTGCCTGCCTACCTTTAAAATACAATTTTCGGTCAAAACTCCGATTTTCTATTTTTGAGTTGGTATTAAAGCCTGACATTTCAAATTTCTAAATAAGTTTGAATTTTGTTTCTATCTTGCTTAGAACTTGAGTTCCAGGTACTTTAATACTAGTCATTCGCCAGTTTTTGAAATCGGAAGTGACCGGAAATGACCCGGGAATGTTTGTTTACATAAATCTTTTAATCAATATAAGCATCAAAATTTGTTACTGAATATAAAATGAATTTAAATAAGAAAATAAGAAGCTTTGGAGTAAATAAGGAACTTAATAAAATTGTTTTTTTTTTTTTTTTGTTTAATAAGTAAAATCTTGTTTATAAATCTGTTTTCTGCTTTTTTCTCAAATTAAGATTTTTAGCATTTTGTTTTATCCAAAAACATCATAACTCCAAAAGCTATAATTGAAACGTTATGAAACTTTGACAAAATACTATTGAGGAGTCGTTTTAGGGATTGAACTACGACGATGAATCTAGCTAAATTATTTTTTTTTGTTTTTTTTGTCGATAGAAGTTATGAACTGCATATTCATGATTTTTTTCAGCATGTAAAAATGTTATCTTCTATGAAATATTAAATAACATAGTTATAGTTTTGATAGTAGTTCACCCCCTTAAGGACCTTTCAAGAATTTAAATAAAATTTATAGATTAAAAATATCTTTATTTAAATTTGACTTACGACATTTTGTATACGTGTTTTTTTTTTTTTTTTTTCTCGGAAATTTAATTCTTATTTTAAGTTTAAATATCAAAATAATTTTTTTTTTTTAATTTGTATATTTTTTTCATATTAATCACTGTTTTTTACTATATTATATCATATAATACGCATAAATAGGCAATTTTTCAATTATTAAAAAAAAATCACCTCCGAAGGTAGTCAAGCACCTTAAAGGAATTGTGTGAATGAAAGAGGCACTAATGAGAATTTTGAAAATTAATACCTAACTTTCTTTAAAGTAGCTTTAAAAGACATACACAGTCTAAATTCTTGGGGAAAATTTTATACATATATTATACATATACACTTAGCTTTTTTAATTGTTTTACTTCACTTATTATTTATTTAAGGTTTTATGTATTATTTAGCTACTTAATAATTCATTTGTGGACTAAATACTGACGTAATATTTTACGCATACATTAATATTTATTCTTTGTAATCCAAATTGTTTTAGTTCACTTATTATTTATCTTAATATCTTCGTATTTCAACTCATGAAAAGGAATGTTTGACAAATCTGGAGAAGTACATAAATATACGCTAATTCAGGAAAAACGCATTGCATTCAAAAAATATATACATATGAAAATAAGACTGTTTTAACGGAAAACGGATGTGATTTTGCATATAAAAGGAAATTTGAATAGTAATGAGGTGTGAAACTAAATATTGCCAGAAAATATATGAAATTCTGAAAATTTTACTTTTTGCAATGACGAAACGACAGAATTTGCATATAAAAATATTTTATGGAAATTGCAAACATATTCCAAAGAAAAGATCTTAAATCCGCGTTGATGTAAATTTAAAACTTGAAATATTGCGATGAGAATATGATTTTCGTTGTATGTAATGTACTTCATTGTATATCTATTTTTGTTTCATTAACAATGATATGAAATTTAAAATATTTCTTTTACAGCATTTTTTTTTTTTTTTTACTTTATTGCATTATAACTATTAATAATAATGAAAGTTGTCCTTTTGTATTCCTTTTTGATATCGTTAATTGTCTATAAAACTCAGGTTTTAATTAAACAGAATATAACACTCCACTTAGTAGTATAATTATTAACTTAAATTAATAAATATATGTTTAAAAATAATGTTAAATATTATTTATACAACTCTTACATTTATATATATATATAAGAATGCTTTTAAAATCTATTTCATTAATTTTCAATTACTATTACAATTCATGAAAGAAAAACATATTTATATAAAAAATTAAATTTTCGAGGATAAAAAAAAAAGAAAAAAACAGGAAAATTTTTATGAAAATTAAAAATAAATAAAATAAGCTAATAAAATGAACAAAACTTTTTTAAAGCACATTTTAATTAAAAACGCAAAACAAGTTTTGATTTTATGCTGCTTAAGTCGGACATCACCGGTTCTGCTCACTTGACCTATAGTAGTGTAATTACAATTCTTACATGGAATACAGTAAATAATATATACTGGTATCGCCCAGTGGTCGAAACTCGACCACTGTTTTACAAAGCAAAGTGATTGCTTTCTCGTAAACGGAATTAAATTGCAACACAGCAGCACCACGTGTTGGCCGATATGCGGTACAAGAGGAAAACGTTACAAGAGGAATGGTATAAAAATGGCATGACGGTACTAAGAAGCTTAATTTCATGGAAAAGTCGAGGCAAATATAGTGCTTTTATACATAAAACTCAACTATTAAAATCGTTTCCATTAAGTTTGAACGACATTCTGTATTCTTGTCAGAATCCGAATGAAAATATGCTGTAAAGTAAAGACCAAAAATAATAATAATAATAATAATAATAATAACGCAAAGCGATGAAAAGAGAGAAGTCCATGCTTCGAAAAAACTATGAAATACCATCTTCAGCTCACAGAATTTACCAAGTAAGAACTCGAATATGATTCACATAAACGCACTTGTTCGACATCGTTTAACAAACTGCTGATCGAAAAGGTGGCCATAATTAAACTTTGCTCATTCAGAGAACTCTGCAGCTGTAAATAAAATGCGGATTAAGTTGAAGAAAACTCGTGAACAAATCAATGGTTACACTCAAAGATTCACACAAAATAATAAAATTAAACTGTACAAATTTCCGCTAGGGGCACGTTGCAGTCAAAATGTTTGAAATGATATGCGACATATAACTGTGGTCTCTTTTAACATTTTCATATTTTACGACATGTAAAACTGTTATTCTTATAATTTGCAAAGATTTTTGACTCAGAAATTTGCAGAAAATAGTGAATAACCCTTAATTCTCCACTCCTTGGTTGGCCCGTTATCCCGATCCTAGCCTGTGTGGTTTTTGGTAATGAGGCCATTTAAAGAGTTTAGTTTAAAATGGAAATGTTGTAATTTGGTTTACTTGGAGGACTGCATAACTTTGCATATGCGGCAAATGGCTGGCGATCAGTTGCATTCAGCTGTTGATCACAATGATCGATTTTTTGTACGTATGAATATTTCCCTCTATGTGAATTGCTGTTTTAGTTTAGATTTGACTGTACATTTGGTCATAATCTTGAAATATTGTTTACGAAATTGTACAGCAGTATATATTTTCGGCGCAAAATCAAAAGAATGGTATCCTCTAGAAGGAATAAAATAGACTGCTGATATATAATACATAATAGAATAATATAATTAATTGTATAACACATAATAGAAAACTGATATATATATATATATATATATATAATGCATAACAGAATGAAAAGATTCTGAGAAATGAACTGCAGATTTGACATGCTTAGCAATCGCCAAATATATAAAAATATTTACCAAACATGAAAAGTGAGCATTGAAATTCAGATTTCTCCTGCTGGTCACTGTCACACCATATACATATAAAATATGATATTTTCAGTTAATAATTTTTATTTGAATAACCAATATTTCTTCTTTTCACTGTATGTAGCGTTGCCTTCCTCATGTATGTGGTGGATTGACAGTTTTATTGAACAGTTTGAAAAAAAATTAAAGAAAGAAAAGAAATGAAATTGTAGAATAATATTGACCTGTTTCTTTCTTTCTTTCTTTTTTTTTTCCACATGCTAAAAGTCGATATTTTCATATTATGTTACGCTTAAAAGTCACAGTACCGTAATTGCATGAAATCCTTCAAACTTATTTATTCAAATATTCATTGATTACAATCATATTAATTTGTCAATAAAATAACTACAAGTAAATCATAACGTATTTATTAATAATTATGATTATTTTAATGAACTTTACATAAATATACTGCTCACTTAAATTCACATTTACAGCATTTTATATGACGTAATTTAGAGCTAATTGATATATGAATGAAACCAATCACACTGTATTAGGCATTACGTTTTTAAAATTTTAATGTTATCCCTCCTAAACCCTCCGCAATATCAGATTACATTTCATCTCCATATAAATCATGCTTAAGTTACGCAATTACTCCATTGTCATTCATCACAATGATTAATTTTAACGTACATTTCATGTTACATAAATGTTAGGGCTTTCAATCTCTTGAAACTGTCAGCAAGCATGTAATGCTAATAAAAGATAGAACAGGTTTAATGCAGTTATATTCATTAATTTTTCAGAGATTTAGAGACAGTAAATCTATTTAAGCTTATTTGTTTTTATCTGTTTTGGTGATTTAATTACATCGTTATTAAGCTACAAACTCTCATTCAATTTAAAGGATATAATTATATATATATATATATATATATTTGTCTTTTATTTATATATTAATTATATATTTTAAAACGAATTTTTATACAATTTTAAAATTATCAGTGTTTTAAATTAATACAATAATAATAATAATTTCTTTACTTACTTTTTTTTTATTTATTTATTTTAAATAAAATTTTATTCTTTATTAATTTAAATTTTTAACTATGTGTTGCAAAAATAAAATATCCTACTCCCTATAAATGAAAATAAAAATTAAAACAATATTTACACTGTGTTTATTATTATTTTTCTTAAAAATTACACAGTGTTTGCTATAAATCCAATACATAAAATATAAAAGTTGATATAAATAAACTGCATTTTTTTACATTTAAGTTCATATAACATAGCGCATTTAGTACAGGATTACGATATATATTGATAAATATTTGTAAGATTGTCATGTTCGAATAAGAAATTTGCCATTGAATATTGTTAAAATAAAGAAAATTGTTCTTACAACATTGAAATGGAATTTATGAAAGTAAAATAAATTATTATAAATAAAAAAAAATAATTATATTATTTAATTCATTATGACGATTAAACATTCTATTCACAAATCAATTTCGGCAAAATTACATTTGCTTTTCTTTCAATATACTCCTTAATAATACTGTTTTGAGCTTATGTTGTATACATTTTTTACGTCTTTCAAATAATAACATCGTGATGTTTCAAAGAGTGCTCTAATTGAAGTTTGCAATGAAAGAACCTTATACTAAAATCATTAGACTCTAAAATTTAAAACAATCGGTTTTTTATTCAGTATTTTATAAATTGAATTTTATTATAAAATAATAGTTCTATGTTTTTTGGAGAAAAGAATCGCCTTCTACCACATTTTTCGGACCAAAAAATAGTTAACTTCATTTTGTATGAATTCTGAACTAAATGTAAATGTTCATTTAAAACATGTCAAAAAAAAAAAAAAAAAGATTTTTAAAAAATATATGTAAAATAATTGCCGAAACGTCAGTGGAGGCCTCTACGTTTAATGTGGGGACTTAAAATTCTTCTGTCTTTCTGTCTGTCTGTATGTACGTAACTCGCGATAGTCTCCACAAAGTCACACTTGCTGTTTGGTACATAAATTTATGAGCCACGCATAATTTGTTGTATAGTTTTTGATGTGTATACAGTTTGTAGTTAGTGTACAGAGACACATCAAGGATTTTCTTATCATAACGGCCTACGGACAGAATTTGTATGTATTGCAATAGCGGCCGCAAAAATCCCCCAATTGACTTGAAAATTGGTATACATATATAGGGGTTTTACAGAAATAGTTGTATAGTTTTTGGTGTACATACTGTTTCTTCTTCGTGTACAGTGAGACTCCAAACTTTCTCTTACCATTACGGCTTAAGGACAGATGGGGATATATTCGTTTAAACTCACATTAAAATGGTTACACTGGATTTAACAAAACCAAATTAATATGCATTATTAAGACGCTATAAATCATGCTTTCAGAAGAAAATGTGTACTTAGACAATAATTAATGTTTATGTACATGACCTAATAAATGTCTTCCGAAACTATAGCATAATCATCTAAATTATGTCAAATTTTCTTATGCTACATTCAATATACTGGAATTAGCATACATTATTAAGATGCTTAAATGCATGTTTTCTATAGACAAAAAGTTTTTACTGACTAGATAATTTATTTACAGGACCTCAAACAAGAATTCCGATGACATTCTGTAATCATCCAAAAAAATTTCTTTTCTTTCTTTTTTTTTTTTTTTTTTTTTTTTTTTTTTTATTAATGACTTACAATAAATTTATTGTATAGTTTTTATTAATGTATATACTTACTGTGGATAGTGTACAGGTACGCATAAAATAATTCCGTACCATTACCGTCTACAAATGCTATTTCTTATAAATGCACTCAATTAAGCATAATGAAATAAACATGCTTTATTAGAATGTTTAAAGCGTGGTTTCTGTAAATATATATATACTAGTGGGCTTCGCTGGCTAGCGGATAAATACTTTCAAATGAATACAAAAATTAATGAATCACTAACAGTAAATTTTAGTGTTAAGAAAATAAATTTTTAAAAAAAAAAAATTCTGATTGGGTAAAGAGTCGGCACGGATCTCCACTGCCTTCGGCAGCGCAGTCCCGTGCACGCTGCGCGCGCACAACATAAGGGATACACGCGCTGCACGCTCGTAATCCTTCCCTGACCCTTCGTGCCACCTAAAAAAAATATCCTTTCTGATCGGGAAAAAACTCGCACTAGGCCCCAGCGTAGTCCCTTGCACGCTGCACGCCTATCTATATCTTCCCACACACTTTCACCCCTCCTAATTAACCTACATATACCAATTTTGAACGCTCTAACTCAATTAGGTGAAATTCAAAAGAAAACCTAATCAGGACACCTCAAAATGTGTAAATCAGGTGAAAAAGTCCGATAATATAAAATAACTTTAAAATATCTTTCGAATGATGTATTAAAAATAATTTAATCATAATTAGATATTGAAATATAAAAATTTTTAAATATACAGCGTCATCTGGCGGTAGAGATTTCTGTAATCTACTATTCGATTCCAAATCAACAAAGCTTTCTACTGATGTATTACTTATGAATTTATTTTAATTAGTAGCTCAGATACAAAAGAAAACTGATTCAGGACAACTCAAACGTGTAAATCTGGTTAAAACTTTCGATAATATAAAAGAACTTAAAAATATGTTTTGAAAGAAGTATTAAAAATAATTTAATCATACTTAGAATTTGAAATATTGAAATATTAAAATATTACAGCGCCATCTGTCGGTATAAATTTCTGTAATGTGCTGTTTGATTCCACATCAACAAAGCCTTCTAATGATGTATTACTTATGAAAATATTTTAATTAGTAGCTAAGATACAAAAGAAAACTGATTCAGGACGCCTCAAAACGTGTCAATCTGGTGAAAACTTTCGATAATATAAAAGAACTTTAAAATATCTTTAGAATGATATATTAAAAATAATTTAATCATAAACAGAAATTGAAATACGCGTATTAGAATAAAATTTAATTTGCAATTAAAATGTACATTTTTTTCCAAAATCGATGAAATTTGAACTGAAACTACCCCCTGTGCTGTAAATGGCGCACAGAAAGTTTAAAAGAATTTAAAAGAAAATTGAAGCACTTTGAAATCTGCAATTTTTATTCCTAGTAGAAAAACCACGTGATCTCAATTGGTAAAATATTTCCTTCTTTCGGCCAGATATCGTATTCTCTGTCAAGGTCAATTGCCATGGTAACCCACCGCATGAAGTCGAATAGATCAAGATAGCAGTATTCATTGGTTTAATGCCTAAAATAAAAAAAAAAAATTATAACTCACTCAGTTTTTGAAAAAATATTTCAATCTTTTGGGAAGTAAATTGTGGAAGCGAAATGTACATACAAAAAAAAAAAAAGATTTAACTCTAAACGATTTTGAGTTATAAATGGTTTTGTGAAAAAACCGATTTTTCGTAAAATCTGAATATATGGATCGCTAAACCGTATTTGTAAAAATGTTTATATGGTTCGAAAGAGGATTAAATGATCTTTCCAAATATACCAGTTGTTAAGAAATTGATCTGTTATTCTTTCGTAAAGGGCGTTTCAAAAAAGGCGATCGAGAAAAAGAGAAATTTTCGACACTTTTTATTTATTTATTCATTTTTTTAATATAAAAAATCCGTATTAATATATATATATATATGTACCGTAAGAATCGGTAATAAGTGCTCTTACTCGTGGTGCAGGTGTATTTTCGATATCTCGAACCGTTCAAGCAGGATCGCTTTACAAAAACCCACGAAATTTTGTCTCTTTGATATTCTTTTCAGGAACGCGGTTAAAGAACAAAATGACGGTCGCCTGCCATTTTGAATCGGTTTTTGATTAGACACGGGCCGACATTTTAATTAATATCTCCACTAATTAGGGTCTCATCGTTTAGCAAATTAGATATCGTACATCTGCAATAAATTCTCCATCTGACGGTATCTGTTCGAAATCCGTGCGTTCATTAGCGGTCGAGCCAGAGCTGCTTCAAGCCGTTTCTCACAGACACACACCCACGCGTAGTGATTTTAATAATAGAAGATATATATACATATATATATATATATATATATATATATATATATATATATATACATATATATATATAGAGAGAGAGAGAGAGATTGGTGGTAATTTGTTTACAGTGGAACACAAAATAATTCATATTATTTATGCAATCATTTGTCATGCAATTCGGTAGATGTATTTATGAGTTACAAGGGGTTAATACAAGGTTATGAGTACAAGGAAACATATATATATATCAGTACAAAATTAAATAGACAGACAGATACAACGAGTAGACTGAGTAGGGGGGGGGTTGCCCTCTCAGAAACGTACTTGTTTATGCAGCAAGTTAATCATGTCAATCGCACTTATATATATATATATATATATATATATATATATATATATATATATATATATATATATATATATATAGAGAGAGAGAGAGAGAGAGAGAGAGATGATTATTTTAAATAATGTGGAATAAAATTGATCAACTGGGTAATGAGAAGCATAGTAGTAATGAATGCAAATGGAATGCTATCCACTAGTTAAATGTTAGAATTAACAAATGATACAAAGTTATGTTATTAGGTTTAATTAGATGGATGGAACGCCTAACAATATTTATTCTGTATTTGAACATAAGCGTATATAATAAATCTTTTTTTTTATATATATATAAAGTTTTAATATAGTATTTTTAACAAAACAACCCCGACTGCAACAAATCTGATGTTGGATATGCGATGTTTGATCATAGTACGCTAATAAAATTTTCCTCAGAATTATGGTCTATATTTTATCATTCTTCAGAAAAAATGACACACTATAATTTTTTCTTTTTCGCTGTCAAGGTTTTAGATATAAATCTGTAGTTTTAAGAATTCTTTTTGTGTATTCTCATGTAAACGTACTTATTTTATAAAAAATGAATAAAAAATTTTTTCATATCCTTTTTTTTTTTTTTTTTTTTTCTATACTTTATATTAACTAAGTATAAAATTGTAACAGTAAATATTTTCAATGCATATTAGTATTTTAAATTGTTTTAAAATTATTTGCACGAATATATTTGCAAATATCATATAAAAAATTACAAAAAGAAATAGATCTTTTTCTAGGATCTTTATTATTTAAAATCAATCTGAAAAATATTTTTGATGTTTTATGCCTTCGCTATATTTTCTATATATAGCATTGAACTAAATACATATATATATATATTTGTGTTTTTAAATCCCTATTATTAAAATTATCATAAATTTCAAAAAGATGCATAATTGTTTAATTTTTAATATCGTTAGGAATTTTCTTAATAGATGGTATTTACCAATACTTTTTTTTTTTTTTTTTCTTTTAACTAAAATTTAAACTTTCAATTTTCTTTGAGCTAACGTATCTTAAATCCTGTATATATATATATATATACATATAAGGAGCGTTCAAATGAAAAGGAGACTAAAGTTTTATGTGGTGAAAATTTAATAACAATATTATAATTACAGTTCATGTGGAACAGTACAACTATAATTAATTACCATTGTCACTGATGCACTGATTCTAGCGCGTATGAAGGGGGTGAATGGCTCAACAGATAGGTCAGGAAACACCCATTCTTTCCGATTTCTGATTCTCTGGGCTTGGGCAGCCATTGTGCACAAATTTTGCCATAACCAAGCATTTTGTGGATTATATGATGCACAGTTCCTTTGGTTATCGACAATTCAACAGGAATTTCACGTTTGGGGATCCGGCGATTCTGTCGTATGAGCTCACCCACATCCGATTTCTTTGTACTAATCTAGAGGAATCTATCATTCAACGAACTGCGGAAATGATTTTCCAGCAATAAGGATATTCATGCAAAACCGTTAACTGAGCATGTGCATCTAGGAATACCACCATCCCATCTATCGGCTAACACATTTGCTCACTGGGATTTGATATAACGCAACTACATCTAGTGTCTTCTTTTCATTTTGGCACACCTTATATATATATATATATATATATATATGAAAATATAATATATGTTTTCAGTCATAATAGTTGTAAATAAGTAACAAAAATAACTAAAAAAAAACTTACGAGAAAATTAATTAATGTTAAACAATTCATGAGTAAAACTAACTGCAAAAATATAAAATAAATGATTTAAACTGTCAAAAATGCCCCATATGTCTTGAGACATATGTGAGGGGTTAAAGCATGCTTTTATTGATCAAACTCTCCCCCTAGAGAGGCAGTTTAATAAAAAAGCACATATATGGCTAAATAAAAGATCGATAAAATAAAATGAATAAAATAATATGGAAAAGACAAAAACTTATATGGATAAAATGATCAAACATTTACATAAACAGTAGCATGTAATTCATAATAACTCCAGCAAGACAGCTAACCAGAATACGAATCAATATATATATATATATATATATATATATATATATATATATATATATATATATATATATAATGTGTAACCGGTCTGTAACCGGTCATACGTTGGTGTGGCTCTAGCAGACTCTGCTCGCTTCGCTGAATACTACATATAAAAAAATTCCCAAAACTACGCACTATATATTGATTTAAAAATCACAAAAAATCAAAATAAATTCATTTTTCTCCCCTTTCGAATTACTCTTTTTATTATTATTATTATTATTATTTGGGTTCTCATTTCCTATAGTAGCATTAGCTGTTTAACTGCCCGCACAATTTTAACACCACTGCCTACTTAAAAGTCTTATGTCTGCAAGCAGGCCGGAACAAAGTAGTCACACTCAAGCTTCGAGTGGATCAGGAATCTATTGGGCAGAATCTTTCCGCATGCACTATATCGGGCCCCGATAACAGACGTACGGTGACGCTTTATACACAGTCGTTTATTTTCCATTTATATATTTCGTATCAAAGTTTTTCTCGGAAATTAGTTCTTCATTCTCCGTCTTTCGCGCTAAATGGGGAAATGAAGAAAGTCTATAAAATCGCTTTATAGTGTATATTGGATTCACATAAATCAGCCTCTCGACGTTAGTTAGAGATGTGCTACACTTTATAATGCGATTTTTTACCCTTCTCTCGTCTATAGTAGTTTCAAAGGGGGAAATCTTAAAATCACTTTATAGTGTCTGTTGGGTTTCTGAGATATTTTGGAGCAAATTTCATTCGAAAAAGGTGTTTTGCCACTCTCGCTTTTACAAAAGACATGAGGAACATTTTGCTAAATCCCGCAACAGTGGGTGTTGGAGGCACAAAACCAACCCACTCAACGAGATTCCCCGAAAAAATTAAACTCAATATGTAGGACCCTCGAAATTGCCTCTTGTAAGTCCACCACCAAACAACAAAAAATAAAATAAATAAAATAAATAAATAAATAAATGAAAGTCGCAAAAAACAGAAAATGGGTTATTTAGAATATATTCAGGGAAATACACAGCCGTTTTCAACTTCTTTTATCCGCATGTGGTTGAGTTCTACTTGAAAATCCAGAATCTGAGATATTTTCGCAAGTTTATTTTTTTTCCGTTCCTCTACCTTAAAATAAAAAATTCCAAAATCTCGAAAAATGTTTTTTTTTTTTTTTTTTTGTACTGAATTTTAATCTGTCCATATACAAGTTCACCCTGAATATTATTATTAAAAAAGTGTTTTAACTAAGTAATTTTTAGCCAAGTTTTTCTTGCAAATGTAAGATTTTGTATCCGATTCCTATTAATATATAAATATAAAATTCTAAAAAAAGTAAATGATCGTAAAGGTTTGTAGATATATATATATATATCTATATATGTGTGTGTGTGTGTGTGTGTGTGTGTGTGTGTGTGTGTGTGTGTGTGTGTGTGTGTGTGTGTGTGTGTGTGTGTGTGCATGCATATTATTATTATCATTTATATTATTATTATTGGTACTATTATTATTATTATTATTATTATTACAATTTAAGTACTATTTTTTTATAAATAGGTTTGATGCTTTTATATTGTAGAATGCCTTTTCTTCTCTAGTTGAAGATCAAAGTAAAAAAGTCAAGTGTGGGTTATTTAAATAAACTCTTTTAAATACGAATATTTATTTTAGAAAAACTTCGTTATATATATTTAAAATATATATCAAAAATGAGAAGCAATGCTTTTAGCTAAGAAGTTATAGCATTATCAGGTACTGATATGATAGAAATTTAACGCGTTTTAAGCGTTTTAAGCGTTTATTTAAATTACCATATATTGTATACGTTATGCATCTAAAAAAAAAAAAAGCATCAAACAGCAGGTATCAAAAGAAGGCTGATGGAAGATTGATAGATTAACTCAATAAAATAAAATAAAATTAATGAAAATATTATGCATATGTGCAGCAAGAAAAAAAGCAATGACACACTGAATGTGTTAGAAAAGTTTTTACAGGGGCTTTCAAACTGGCTTAAGTCCTTCACTCAAAATATTCGACCTTAACTCATATATACAGGTGACAAGAAATAACTTGGACGAAGTTTCAAACCAAATACCTGTAACTACCACTAACGCAAACGCATTTTGGAAGATGTTGTCTTACCTTGGTCGCAAAAGTTCTTTGGAAACAAAAGATGGACCTTCCAACAGAATTCCGCACCTGCACACAGAGCTAAATGAACTCAAGATTGGTGCAAGAAAAATTTTCCTGACTTCATTGGAGCTCAAGAATGGCCATCGTATTACCCAGATTTCAAGCCAATTGATTATTCTGTTTGATCCATCTTGGAGACAACGGTGTGTGCTAAACCTCATAAAACTTTGGCCTCCCTAAAAGAATTCTTATGTAAGGAATAGGATAAAATATCAGTAAGTGAGTTGCGGCCCATAGCCGAAAATTTTGTGACACATTTAAAGCTCTGTATTAAGGATAAAGGTAGCCACTTTGTAAATTTAATAGACAAAATAATGTATACATATTTATTGAAGTTTGGTCATAATATTTTTATTAGCATTAAAGTTATAATGTGTCATGTGTGTCCGAGTTATCTCTTGTCACCCTGTAATAACCAACCTCATTCCTTCATTTTTCGAATGATGGACGTCGGGCCTTCTGTCTCAAACAAAAACAGTTGTTGCGAGTTATTCTGGTAAATTATTTTGAAAAACACCATAGAAAGATTCTTTTTGTCTTATCTTGATATAATTTTCGAAAAAAAAAAAATAGCTAATTGAGATAACTAAATTTTTCACATTTATTACGTATCGAAATTTTGTTGCGCTTTTAATGTAAGATGTAAAAGTGCCGAGAATATATTTATAATATTGATCAATTTATTGCTAAAGATGCCACTAAACATTTAAATATATCACAGTCGTGTAATACAGCATAATATATATATATATGTATATATATATTTGCATTAGTTATGTATTAATTAAATTTATTTATCTAAACAACATTAACCTTATTTGTATTTGTTTAAAATGGTATTGCTAATTTTACCTAAATTCTGATGTACTTAATTCTAAATATATCAACTTTAAAATACAGAAACATCCTACGTTTTCTCTATATATTAAAAAAAAAATGTTACTCTCACTGGCGTCAAAAGTTTTTGTCTGCGACAACATCTTCTAGCGGAGGGCAGGGTCTTTCACGTGATGAGATGTATCAATGTGTTCCGAATACTCCAAGGGATACATTTCAGCTGCTTAGACATTTCTATCATTATAATTAAAGAAGTTATTAACTAAAAACGACAAGTTTATGAAGGTAATCTATTTGCCATTTTGTAGAAAGTTTCTACCAGTGACGTTGTTCTTCAGTCATGAAGTCATTTTACACGGGAAAATTAAAATATGATCCATGGTTGTACGAAGTTAGGTAGGTTCGATTTAACGTCGCATCAGTACTGCGCTATGGGTAATTGGCGACGGTCTGGGACGCACCTCTAGAGATGTTCCGGTCGCATGCCATCACAATTTTGATCCTTCCGGGAAGGGATCCCCGCCCCCCGCTTGGGTGATCCCCAGAGGTACAGTGTGGGTGGGAACATGGAGGACTTTGCGGTCACGACAGAATTTTATGTGCACCAGCACGATTAGTGTACACGATGGTCTTTGTCCGGCTCAAGTATCGAATCGGCAATCTTCCAATTACGTGCTCGGCGCTTTACAGACTAGAGTACCGCGGCCTGAAACCATGGATGAAAAAAGAAAGAAAACAGTTGCACATCCTGCAAAATTTATTGCTGACTGGAAAACAAGATCAGGTTTATAATAATATAATGGCAGACACTTGATGATACCATCGGATTAAATGTGGTCTTACTGTCTGGCATCACTAAAATATCGGCCCAAACTGTGATACGGGCGTTTTCCCCAGTATGAAAATATTTCTGAAATTTTGGACAAACGCCTAACTTTTTTGAGCTGACTCATTTGGCACTAACATAACTTAAAATAGATATGTAAGGCTAAATATGCTGCAACCAATCTTAAAAACAAAACTTTCAAAAATATTTTAGATGTAGTTCAGCATAGTATAGTTTTAATTTAGAGATCTGAAAGGAATCATGTTATGATTTTTATTTCATGTAACAAGTCCAGTTGCGACACAAGTCTAGTTGCGATTTATACCTGCATAGTTGTCCACATGAAACTAGAAATATATGAAAAAATATATTTTATCGGAACATTGTAAGTCTACAGATATTAGTCATGAAAAAGTATTCTACATTTTTATGAAAATATATAAATATTTATTTCTGCTGCAGGCAAAAGACAGTGTACTACATTTTATTTTAACTAATAAAAAAAAAAAAACAAGGTTGAGTGTTATATTTACAAAGGAATTTTTTATTATTATTTAAACTATACAAAGTATGATATTAATATATCTTCTTTTTTACAGAGAACTTTATTTTTAAAAATCTTTTGGTATTAAAAGAAACAAAAAGCTTAAGTATACTGTGAGAGATATGTGAGGAAATACTAGAAAATGTAATGTCTTTCACAATTCATTATTTATATTATTATTATTACTATTTTTTTTTATTATTATTATGTGTACTAATAGATTTTTTTGTATCATTATTAAGTGATGAAAATAACTTCTTTGCCATTGTTGAAAGCAAGAATAAATCATGCCTGGATTAATCTTAGTAAAAGAAAACGGACTCTGATAAATGAATTAAGATCATGGAGGTTTAATCCCAAAATTACCATTGCGTATGTATGTGTCAAGATAATGGTAAAACAATTACATCATAAATGGATAAAATTCAATCAGTTCTTACTGAATTCTTGATAAGAGGTGATCACCCAAAACACAAACTTACATATTTCGTGTGACGTGAAATTAAGATTCATATTTAGATACTTATGCTAAACCATTAATAGTAATAAAATTAAAATACTAATTTATATTATATTAGTTCCGAATTATAATAAATAATTATATTTGGTAGTATATAAATATTTTTTAAAAGTTGTTTCACAGTTTTTTTTTTCTTTCTTTATTTTTTTAATACGAAAATTAAACTACAATATTGACATTTAATACTAAAAAAATAAAACAAAAATCTATTGAAAACAAAATCGTACCTATACACACACACACACATATATATATACTATATATATATATATATATATACACCATTACAATGTCTGCATGGATTGAAATGATTGTTTCAAAAATGGAAATACTCATAAGATGTTTGCGATAAGTCGTTGATAGCATTTATGAAAAATAGTTGAATAATGAAGAAAATTTTCCAAATATTACTAAGTTTGACTTTTAGCTTTATCAGCGAAATAAAATTACTGTTTTCCAGACCAGCGGGCATTGTTAGGTGTGGACAGTGAAAAACACATGCATATCGTGCACTTTTGTTTACCGATGATTATTAACAACTGCATCTGCAACACTAAGACAAAGAACATCGTGAATATATGGATCAAAAGGAGCGAGTTGCCTAGTATAATTAATCTCATTTCATCCCTTATCACGTCAGATCGCCGTCTTCTAGGTAGGCATTTCCTATTGCAGCAATACACCAATGGTGGCTGATGCACGTAAAATCTGTCGTGGCCGCAAAGTCCCCCATGTTCCTATCAAAAATTATACCTCTGGAGATCACCGAAGCGGAAGAGAAATCCCTTCCATAGAGGATAATAATTGTGATGACATGTCTCCGGACCACCTCTAGGGATGTGTCCCAGACCGCCGCCAATTGCCCATCTGTGCAGCATTATTGCGATGTAAAACCCAGCCAAATAATCAACCTATTGCAGTATACTTTTTGTATTATACATGATCGGGGTAACGGTATAATACTTTCGGAAAATACCCAAATGCGTTTCTAATACCCATGCTTGTTCAAGGATATATATACAATGTACTAATATACATTTATTTGCTAAACATTAAAACATTGCTACAAAGAACAATATATACATATGTATGTGCCTGTGTGTATACATAAAATGCATATATGTATTCCCTTTCCATGCCCCTTCAATTAATTTTATTCTTCATTATTTTGTGGTTGATTATGTATTTAAGTTGAAAATTAGAAATATTATTACAATGAGTACTCACCTAAAAATAATTTATTTAGCGTGAAATAATAAAAATAATTTAAAACCATTTAATTATAATTAGATAAAACTTGATTTAAGAAACTTCATCATATTAAATAATTAAAATTTATATATATATATATATATATATATATAATTCACCATATTTTTTCAATTTTTTCAATTTTTAATCGAATTAAAATAGCTTTATCTGGGTCTATTGGATAGTCAGAATATTTTTAAATATTCATTTTCCTCAGTTATGCTACAAACAACTCCTCTGGTGTTTTTACTTATTTTGCTTTTCTACACATGTCATAACTTCATTCTGTGATGACTATACTTTATTTGTTTATATTTTAGTTTAAGACATATATATATATTTCAACACTCATTTTTTTTCCCTTTCGAATATAAGATCAGGAAATCCGCAGGTAATTCTGCTTTAATAGCCCTTAATGTATGGGCCTTTTATGCCCTTAAATGTATGGGCAGTTTTTCCTGAAGATAAATGTCTACAGCTTTTTAAGTTTTTTTTTTTTTTTTTTTTTTTCAAATTGACTGGTTTTAAACTGTTCTTAGTTTGTCCCTTTGAAATTATTTTCTCATTGCTTTACTTTAATTCTTATTTTGGTTCACTTTCATTTAAAAATCATGTATCGCATAATGATTTAAAAAAAATCAAAAGAGAATAATGTTACGGTGATTCGGTCGTGAATTGATTTAACTTGGCTTTAATTTTATTCTTCTTCTTGTTGTTTTAGTTTCTGCTATTGTATGAATATAATACATTATTTAGTTGCATATATATATATGTATGTATACGGTAATATCACGTATCTATTAATTGATAAATTTTATCACGATACTGAAATACTAAATTTATATATGTGTTACCGCTAAAGTGCAGAAATCAGTTAATTTGCAGATTAACTAGGTAATCTGCACATTAACTAGGGCAATCCGTTAAAGTGAGGAAAATTGTTTCATTTCTCAAATTACCTAGGTATTATGCGAATTACCTAGATAATCTGCACATTAACTACTAGGCACTCGTTAAAGTGAAAGTCTGGTGTTTTAATTTTATAGCACGCTGTGTTCATTTTTTTTTCATTCGGGGGGGGGGGGGGGAATTAGTTTTCTTTCCTTTTCTTTCTTTACTTATTTTAAACTGTATGTGTTTTAATTTTTATGTCTTTTAAAGTTATATTTGTTTTATTTGTTTTGTTTATTTCATCTTTTTTATTCTGTCAATATAAGTTTGAAGATGTTATGCATCTTTAATATGAAATATAATAACTTTAATAGCTTTCAATAAATTCTATTTTATAAATGAATGTTAGAATTGTACTACAGTAACGATTTCTTTTCAAAATAAAAATATTTAACCATTTAAATGATTAAAAAAAAAAAATGTTTTATTAACAACTTATATTGCTATTATTATTATTATTATTATTATTTAATTATGCACCAATTTTTAATTCGCTATAGAAATATTAAATTAGACAAAACAGAAGCATTATTTAAGAAGTACTTCAAATAGTTAAAACTGCTTTAATGCTTTTTAGAACGCATAAAAATTAAAATGATAGTTTTCCAATGTTTTATTAAACTATATTTTGCAGCATACATACGTATATCGGTACAAGTTTAGCAAATATATTAATTTTATAATAATATTAATAAACTTTATTTGCACATTTTACGTGATAAACTACAACGAAATTATCTGAAAAGCGAACAAAATTTAAAAATAAATAAATATATATATAGTCATGATATATAAAATATATAAAGGAAACTTGAAAGAAACAAAAAAAATAAAAAATAAATAAATAAATGTAATAAAATGCTAAAAAATGCATAAAAATTTCATATAAAGTATTTATTAAAGAAAGCCATAATATTGAATGCCATATTTTTCAGAGTTAAAAATAAATACATCTTTTTTTTTTTTTTTTTTTTTCAGTAAGCAATAGCAATTTAAATCAATTTTTAAATAAATTAGTTTTAAAAAGTTGTGGTTTAATAGTTTTATTTCGGGTTGAAATAATTACTGTGTCGTAAATTTTAATATTCATAATTCAAAATGAAGTTTCTTGAGAGTGAATTTTTAATTAAGTTTAGATTTCAATAATAAAATGCAGACCCTTATCAAACTTATATTGACAGAATTAAAAAAGATAAGAAATCAAATCAAAATTAAAACAATTATAACTTACTTGTTACATAAAATTTTGTGTTGGTGAATAAGAAACCTAATCATGGCTTCGATGCTTCACGTTTTGCGTTTACAAATTGGATAATCATAGCGGAAGCGGAGCGGAAGGGATGAAAGTTTTAGTTCGTGTTTGAAGGCCATTCGCGTATCGGTATCACATGACTGTTTGACGTCATAGTGAATGTAAAAAAACTAAGGCTCGAAAGAAACATTTGAACTTTAACGACACGGAAGCCGCTAATGTGCAGATTACCTAGTTAAAATGTGGAAAACTCTTGATTCCGCACTTTAACGGGTCATTTTAGTTAATCTGCAGATTAGCTAGGTAATCTGCATATTAACGGAATTTTAACGGTAACACATATATATATTATGTACTAATTTCCATTATGTTAACTGGATATCAGAATATAATATTAAAATATTTTTATAATTACAAACTTTATTATGTTATTTGCTCAATACTTAATATATACTTTTTACAACTTAAATTTAAGATTAATTATTTTAGGTGTAACATTATTAAGGTCAACTAATTTAGTTTAATTGTTTTAGGTTTAACATTATCAAGATCCACTAAAAAATAACTAAAAATTAAATGGCACCACTTAATCTCTTAAATCATAACATAACATAAACTTAAAACTTCTTAAAAATATCCCTAACAGCACAGTTAGGCTTAACTTATCCACAGTACATCTTAAGGACGTTTCTGGGATGTCATTTCATCCAGAAGACATCTTGAAGATATCCTTGGGAAGCGATGTGTTGTCTGGGATACAACTTAAAGCAATGGTTTGTTTGAACATGGAAATAATTTAAATGACTTATTGTTTATCTAGCTAAACGTTAGATGGCGTTTGCTCACTGCTATCTTAAAGTTTTTCTATCATTAATTTCCTTTCTATGAAAGTTTTAATGTTCATTGAATTACGTATAATTTAAGTTATAATTTAACTAACTCAATAAATAATTACTCTGTGAATTATCGTTAATGAAAATCCTCAGACGTTAATTCTTTATCGGCTAATCGTTGTTTGCAATGCTTTTATTCCATTAACTTTTTGACACCTTCCTATTCTCTAGTTTGTGTGAAAGTTTTACATGTGGCTACTCTGCTTTTTCTAGTTTTCTCTCTGGATTCCTTGATGGTTTGATTTAATAAATTGTTTAATTTTTCATTCAAACTGTTTTTGCTACCTCGATCGGGGCTGAAACAATATAAATTGCTATGATTAGCTATATTGTTTTACGGAATCCATGCAGCTATCTCAGCTTTATGAAGTACATGCCCCCTGAATGTTTATACTTCAATTTTTAAGCGTTTTTATCCAATTATTATATCTGTGGTCCTTTATTTACTTTCTCCGTCATTAAGTTTAATGACGGAGTTTTTTTTTTTATTAATATAATTCATGTCGGCGTAAGTAATTTAAATTGTTTTTGTCTCTTATTGGTTCTTAATCTGTATCGCAACATTTTTGTGTTAGTCTTACATATATGTTACAATCAGTTGTATTTTTATTTTCTTAGTATTGTTTTGTATCCATTAATTCCTAAATATTAAGGTTAAATTTCATTACGATAACTATCATTTATATATATATATATATATATATATATATATATATATATATAAACATTCTCACCTATAAAAATGTTGACAAAATTATCTAGTCTTTTTACTTTCCGAACACTATAGTGAGGAAAGTATTGTAATCATGTCAAAAATCCGAATTCGAGATTTTGATGTTTCTATACGTTTTGAGGTCCCCTGAGTCCGTTTTCACTATTTTTACGATGATGTATGTATGTGTGTGTATGTGTGTATGTGTGTATGTGTGTATGTGTGTATGTCTGTGAGTGAACACGCTAGCGTCTAAACGCTTTGTTCAATTAACCTGAAAGTTGGTACGCATAGTGTAAGTCACCATAGTACGAACCCTATAGATTTTGGTGAATCTAGCACTTATAGTTTTTTTACAGGGACAAAAAGAAAAATTATTTATCATTATGGCCTATACGTATTTTTAAGCGTTTTTATCCAATTATTATATCTGTGGTCCTTTATTTACTTTCTCCGTCATTAAGTTTAATGACGGAGTTTTTTTTTTTATTAATATAATTCATGTCGGCGTAAGTAATTTAAATTGTTTTTGTCTCTTATTGGTTCTTAATCTGTATCGCAACATTTTTGTGTTAGTCTTACATATATGTTACAATCAGTTGTATTTTTATTTTCTTAGTATTGTTTTGTATCCATTAATTCCTAAATATTAAGGTTAAATTTCATTACGATAACTATCATTTATATATATATATATAAACATTCTCACCTATAAAAATGTTGAAAAAATTATCTAGTCTTTTTACTTTCCGAACACTATAGTGAGGAAAGTATTGTAATCATGTCAAAAATCCGAATTCGAGATTTTGATGTTTCTATACGTTTTGAGGTCCCCTGAGTCCGTTTTCACTATTTTTACGATGATGTATGTATGTGTGTGTATGTGTGTATGTGTGTATGTGTATATGTCTGTGAGTGAACACGCTAGCGTCTAAACGCTTTGTTCAATTAACCTGAAAGTTGGTACGCATAGTGTAAGTCACCATAGTACGAACCCTATAGATTTTGGTGAATCTAGCACTTATAGTTTTTTTACAGGGACACAAAGAAAAATTATTTATCATTATGGCCTATGGGAGCAAAATCTTAAAAGTGCGATAGCATCTAAACGCCTTATTCAATTGAGCAAAAAATTTATACACATATTATAGGTCACAAATACTCAATCTGTATAGATTTTGGAGAATCTAGCACTTATAGTTTTTTTACAGGGACACAAAGAAAAATTATTTATCATTATGCCTATGGGGCCAAATTTTTAAAAGTGTGATAGCGCCTAAACGCCTTATTAATCTGAGCAAAAAATTTGTACACATGTTATAGATCACAGTTGAACTAACTGTATAGACTTTGGTGAATCTAGCACTTAGAGTTTTTTTACAGGGACACAAAGAAAAATTCTTTATCATTATGGCCTATGGGACTAAATTTTTAAAAGTACGATAGCATCTAAACGCCTTATTGAATTGAGCTGAAAATTTATATGAGTATTATAAATCACTGTTGCACTAAATATAAGCATTTTGGTGAATTTAGCATTTATAGGTTTTTACAGGGGCACAACGAAAAATTCTTTATCATTATGATCTATGGGCTCAAAGTTCAGTAGCGTTAAATAAAACATCGTGTAATAGATGGAGAAAAATACTCAAACACTCTATTATGGTTTTCTCTCTTTTGTTTGTTTAACAACTCCTCTTTCTTTACTTTATCTACAAAACTGTTAATTACTCAATGTTCGAAAAGTCGAGTGGAGTCACTCCAGATTTTTTTAGTTCCCCATCATACTATAGGTATGGGGAACTTAGGCAATCGTGAAAATTTTCGACCTCGGTTTTTTGACTTTTCTACACGTTTTCAGATGTGAGGAATTCGAAAATGACAAAATTTCTATGGTGTCTGTCTGTAGGGTGTCTGTAAGTGTGTTAGTGTGTTAGTGGGTTAGTGTATTAGTCTGTTAGTGGGTCAGTCCGTTAGTTTGTTAGTCTGTGTACACGATATCTCAAGAACAAATTGTCGCACAGAGGTCAGATCAGTTTTCAAATATTACTTTCGACACTGGCAAGAACCCTATTGATTTGCAACATTCGAATTTAAAAACTTCGTATGTTATTAGAAATTTACGATTTTCTTAACATGGGAGAACAGGACAAAAATTCACTTAAACGTACATTAAATGGAACCTTTTTACTGTAAAAGTGTCAGACCAGTTTTAAAATATCAGTTTGGATGCCGGAATGAACATCAGTAACTATTAATATGCTACTTTGAAAATTTCGCAAGTTATTGGAAATTTACGAATTTCTTAACATGGCAGTATAGGGCAAAATTTCACATAAACATCAATTTTTAGAGATATTTTTATCGTAAAGATGTCAGATTACTTTTGAAATATTATTTAGGACACTGGCATGAATATTAATGACTATGAATTTTCCAATATAAAGATTTCGTAAGTTATTGGAAATTTACGAATTTCTTAACATGTCAGAATAGAGCAAAATTTCACATAAACGTCAATCCTGAGGGATATTTTCATCGTAAAGATGTCAAACCACTTTCGAAATATTATTTAGGATACTGGCATGAATATCATAGACTATGATTTTTCCAATTTAAAAAAAAATTCGTAAGTTATTTGGAATTTACGATTTACTTAACATGTCAGAATAAGGCAAAATTGAGCATAAATTTCCATTTTGAGGATCCTAAATAAATTAGACAACTTCAAAATTAAGTTTATGATATTTGTTTGAACATGATTGAATACAAATATTCTACTAGGAAATTTTCGTAAATTATTCGTAATTTACGATTTTATCAACATAGCGAAATTGTAAATATTTCATATAAATATGAATTTTGAGGTTTATTGCATTGGAAATAGTAGCTTGAAAACTAAACAACAGAAATGACCCTGATAAAATAAATTAATAAATTAGAATAAGATAATTATATCGAAGTGAACGGTGGATAGCCTATTAGGCGGGGATTTCATTCTGTCACTGTATCAAGCTTTGGTCAAATTCATTTCTTTTAACATGATTATAGTATGTCTCTCACTAGAAATTTCTGAGAACATAAATATGATGGGGAACTGAGCAGAGTCCACCTATGCCAACTAGTTTACTTTTTTAAACAAACAGATATCTGATTCTTACAGACATGTGTATATAATTCGCAATTTATTAAAATGTAAATATCAGAATAATTTATGGAGTCATTTATTCTGTTTTGCTAACACGTACATTTTTGTTTACTTAAAATATATAGTTCTATTTGTCTTTCCATTATACAGGTAACTTTATTTCTTATGAATAAAAAAAAAAAAAAAAAAAAAAAAAAAACTTCTTTTGGAACAGTTATAATAAAATATATAAAAAAAAACTTCATTTAAGGAGCCATCACATTTTTTCACCAAAACACTTAAAATATATAGTTCTATTTGTCTTTCCATTATACAGGTAACTTTATTTCTTATGAATAAAAAAAAAAAAAAAAAACTTCTTTTGGAACAGTTATAATAAAATATATAAGAAACAACTTTATTTAAGGAGCCATCACATTTTTTCACCAAAACATATTTCTTCACACACATGAAAGTAAACAATACTAAAAGGAAGAAATATCTTTATGTAGTACGTAAAAAAAAATAAAAAAAAAAATAAATAAACATTAATATGCTGAATGGTCATTTTTTTAAATGCTCCTTACGGTGTTTTATTTTTTTATATCTTTTATATATCTACGCGTAATACCATCTTTAAAAAAACAAAGAAAAAGCTAGTATATAACGTTGAAAGAATTATGTAAGGAAGCATATATCTAAACAAAAAATCGATGCATGTAATTTCAGTGTTAGTTTTCATTACAAATCATAATAGTTAGTTTTCATTGCAAATCATAATATTTGAATCAAATTTAACATCATTTGGATGATTACAAAATGTCATCGGGATTCTTTTGTGTGGTTTAATAAATAATTTTTTTAGTCTACACATTCTTTATTTTCTAGATAAAACATGTTTTTAAGCATCTTAATAATGTATATTAACTCGATTATGTTGAATGCATCATAATATGCGTTTAAATAAAAATCTTTTCATAGACTCTACAGTCATGAAATTCTTTTTTTTTTTTTTTTTTTTTTTGTTCTCGTAAACGAGCCTTTAAACATTAAAAACACCAGTAAAAACTATAAAAAACTATACAGTTTATTATATGTAGCTCGTTAATCGAAAGTTGACATTATTTGGATGACTAAGTGACATTTTCGAAACACTTTTGTAAAGCAATGTATATTAAACATTAAGTCCAAACACACACTTTCTAAACATGCTTTTAAGCACGTATACATAATGCAAAAGTTCTGTTAAAAGCAGTGTAACTATGTTAAATTGTGTTTAAACGAATTTTTTTACCGTGTTCAGTGCAAAAAGGATCCCTTTTGCACTGAAGACGGTACGCTTTAGGCTACCGAAACAGTTGTATGCATTTCCAATATTTTTCTTTGGCGTTTCTGACGTAGTAGTTTATTCGGGTTTTAATACCCATTAATGTAATTCACAAAAACAAATCTTGACAGAGAAAGAAAATAAATAAGTTTTATTGCAATAATACAGCAAATAAACTAATACAATAATTATTCCATTCCATGTATGATATTCAGATTCTATTTCTTTCTATTTTCCTCAAAATAACAATATAGGAAAGTAATTAATTTAAATAAGCACTTTTCTTATACTAGTAACATTCATTATATATATATATATATATATATATATATATATATATTGTAATTCTTCTTTCTTCTTTCATTTATTATCTTATTTTTATTTATTATTATTTCATATTTATTTATTTTAAATCCTGCTGCTTATCTTTTACTCTGGAAAATAATTCATTAGCATAAAAAAAAAAAAAAAAAAAAAAAAAATTCATGCACCATTCATACAATAAATAAAACAATAACATTGGATTAAATATGTATTATCAAACAGATTTTGGATATAAAATAATAAAAACTAACTGTACTATAAGACGGAAATGTTGCCCTCCCCTTCTCTTTTAAAAAGTGTCACGGCCTTGACGATCGTGTAACGATCGCTCTCCCACTGACAAGGTAACGATCGCTCTCCCACTGACAACGTTAAGAGCTTCATGAAAATTGTGTTAAACCAGCTCGGAATTTTGCCAATACAACGTACCGATTTGATGGAATTTGGAACGATATCACAGAGGAGCACATCTGCCGACTCTATTAATTAATACCAAGCCTAATAACTGCTTTCAAAATGGCCAAAAGTGGACAAACGTGTTATTGACTTGTTTGTTTCGTGAGGACCTTTCTTTCGATTAAATCATCCAAATTTTCTGAAACTGTAATCAATTGTTTATCTCCATATGTACATCACATCTACCAATCTTCGTCCCATTCGGATAACCCTTTCTTGGTCTTTTTTTTTTTTTTTTTTCGGATTTCTTAAGTAAAATAATAATAATAAAAAAAAATCGATTATTCTGTTTAAATTAAAAAACTAATACATAAATAATGTACTGCAAACCACTCAAACTCATTAATTGTTGTTATTGACTTTTATAAAAGACATGACATCATTTCAATATAAAAGTAAATAGTATATGTGTGAACGCAACTTGTAAGAAAAAATATAAAAATAAAAATTTCCGAAAATCATTTTGTTACGTTAGCAAACAACATTCAACTAACCTTATTAGATTTTCGAAAATGAATTTTAAATCATGTATTCTTGCACTAAGTGCTCGTTAAATACCAAACAGCTATGAAAGCCTTGTCGTCGGTATAGTTTTAATGGACAATGACATATTAGAAGGAAATAAGCTTTAGTGTTAGGATAAAACTTCGAAACGAAACAAATGTGTCACTTTGACGTTCAATTTATGTCAGACTACTGAGCTTAATAGGAAATTTAAGTAGCGGACGCTGATTAAACTTTGAATAAATAATGTGACGGAAATGCAGGTGCAATAAATGCCGTAAACATGACAATTTAAATAATGTTTAAGGATTTCAATGTTTTTCCAATGATTTTTAAAAGGTAATATATTCTGGTAATTTAAATTACAAAATAATTAAATAACCACTGCATACATTTAATTTATTCTTTTTCCCCAAATATCCCATAATAATTTATATATATATATATATATATATAATTTAAATTTAATTTTTTTATGTAATAATTAATAAGCAATATTCTGGAAAATATCATAAAAATATCTTCCATAAAATTAGTTTTCTTCTCAATCGATGACTTTGCAAAGATATTTTAAAATTTGCGAGTTATAAGTGTTTCAATCTTAAACCCATATTATACGATAAATGATGTATTTTTTGATGTGTGCAACACATTTCTCTTTGATTAAAAAAAATTAAATTTAAAATATTTTTTCTGAAAAAAGAAAAAAGGTTATAACTAGCGATTGCGTTCACACTCTAACTGCTTAAAAATTCAGTAAATAATTAGAATTAATGAAACTAAAGTTTTCATATTTACGAAATAGCCTTCAATTTGAAGAAATTAGCATGAAGAAATATTTATTTACATTTGACGCAATGATGAATTTGCATGCACTGGCTTTTAGTTGAGTTGAGTTGTTGTCTGTTTTACATCGCAAGATTTATTTAACAAAGTGTATTAAGTGTACTTCTTTTATATAGCTATTATTGCTAGCGCTCAAATATTTTTGCTGCCGACTGTAATATACATGATATTTGAGTGTTATTATTTTGGTAGCAACAGGTAATTTGCTACTAACTGATATTAAAAAAAAAAAAAAAAAAAAAAAATCTACATTTTAAATTTTGTTTTATATGATATCTCCTTATTCTGTGACTTTGTCTTATTTGTCTTCAGAAAAGATATAGTACTGATAGTTTTTCATTTATAATTATGTTCATATTACTAAAATGTTAATATATGTTATTAAATGATAGTATCAATGATTTTAAAAGATGAATGAATGACTGTTCAATAAAGATATTTTTACTGTAATGCAAATTTTAATAATTTTCTTCATTTTTACGTTAATTTCCTTTAATTATACTGAAACAATTCTAAACAAAACATTGATTTTTTTTTTTTTTTTTTTTTTCAATTTTTCAAAATTTTGCGATAAATAATCTCTTAATTTATGTCTAAAAATAAAAAATTTATTACATTACGAGATTCCTAATTTTATCATATTTTGAGAGATTCCAATTTTTTTAAATTTGTTCCAGAGTATTGTTAGCACATCTTCTTTTTCACACCACAGATTATTTAGAATAATATTTTTAAATATGTGGCTACAATTTAAAAAATAAAATGTTCTTTAAAGGTAGTGGTGTTTAAAAAAAAAAAAAAAAAGGTTAAGAATCAAGAGTGTTCTGGAATAAATTGTACTTTGTATACTAGAATTATTTAGATTTTAATCAAGGTCATTTAATTTAATGAATCTCAACTAAAGAAGAGAAAATGGTTTTAAATTATTCATGTTTGAATTATACTAAAACTTAAATTATACTTGCACCAATTATTGGTAGATCTACTACCACACCAAAGTAAAAACAAAACAAAACACAGACCTTGCTGCCGTTATATCCTTCAAGATTGTGAAATAATAATACTCTTGATATTATATTTTGAGTATATTCAACGATTATTGTTAGGCTTTTTATTAAAGAGAATATATATATATATATATATATACATATATATAATAATTTTCTCCTAAAATTTTCTCCTAGATTAGTTGATAATTTAATAACAATAACCTGATATAGCACCCACAAACCTTTCTCTTACTATGCATTTTAGAAGTTGTTTTTTTTTTTTTTTTTAATCTTTTTCAAAGAAGACATTTTCATTCACTTTTTTTCAAAAAAGTCAGTTTTTTTTCTCAAAGTCGAATGACTGCTTTGAGAAAAAAACTGACTTCTTTGAAAAAAAAAGAATTAAAAAATTAATTAAAAATTTTAATATAAAAATATCAAATGAAATAAAGTAAGCATATCAATAATAATTTTAACTGGAAAATAAAAAGGAAACCTTCTATAAGTTTTTTATAAAATTCAAAGCATTAATCCTTATAAAATCTGTATATATATATAAATTACGTGTCACGATGTTTGTCAGGGGTAAACTCCTAAACTAAGGAACCGATTTTAATGAAATTTTGCACACTGTGTGCAGTTTGGTCCAACTTGAGAGATAGGATAGTTTTTATCTCAATTGTCACAATATTGTTTTATTGCAATTATTTGTTAATTATAGACCTTTATTAAAGTTGCTCCAAAATATCTGTGAGTTCCATTAATTTAATTGTTGCCAAAAAAAAAAAAAAAAAAAAAAAAAAAAAAAAAAAATACGAGTTCATTTTCTTTCGACATAAAAATAAATACGTTTAATCAAACGTGAACGTTAAAAAATTATAAAAAGTTAAATTATGCATCTCACGAAAATTGACGTCATAATCAATTTAAAGATTTTATACACATTGATAAAGCGCTAATGTAGTTCTATCATAGTTATAGTAATATATATAGATCTCTCATCCCCATGTTATCGTACAAAGATTTTTGATGCCGAAAAAAAAAATAATAATAATAAAATAAAAGCTTTGGAAACAGCAATTAAGTGGTATTGAAAAAAAAAAAAAAAAAAAAAAAAGAAAAAGAAAAGAAAGAAAGAAATATGAATTTGAAACTGTATCTGGAGTCTTCCATTCTCCTTTAGCAAATAAATTATTCATAAATTTTATTTGCTAAAATATTAGTATGTATTCCCGTGTGTATTCACTCGGGGAAAGACGGCCATATTTTGGTAAAAACGTCGTCTTTTCCCAAATGAAAAGGAATAACTTTTTCCCCCCAATGATCACTCTATTCTATATATGCTGTACTATATCTATAAGTTCTATACGCAAGCGAAGTGTGACTCACTGACCGTCTGTGCAGCCAAGAAAAAGATTTCTTATGTTAATATCCCACTGGATTTTTTGTAAGAAATTATTAAAAATCGAGGAAATTTATTTCTCGATTTTAATCCTTATATTTGGGTATAGATATGTATTAGTTATCGCGGGTGTTAGATTGAATTATTTTGCTGTCAAATTGACAAAATTTTAATTTTAAATTTCAAAACTCTGTCGCCCTTGGCTTTTTATTATTATTATTATTATTATTATTTGGCGATCAAAAGCGTAACACGAAAATATACATGCCAGATGTGTACATTGTACGAAATGTAATATGTATTATTCATTTTACGTATGTATGACATGTAATATGTATTGTACGAAATATTGTTTCATATTATTCATTACTGTTTTAATATAAGTTGTTAAAATAACCATGATTTTTGAAAGGTATTAAATATTTTCGCCAGATAATTTGGCGATATTCTTTTTTTTTCGCCAAGGATGACAGAAATGAAATCTATTCCGCTGCAAAATATTAGTATCTTACATCAGATATTTTATTTAGACATTTGAAAACAAATTTGACTTCAAACTATGATATAATATTTAATTTTCCTTTTAATTAGTATATTATTAGTATATTAAAATTTAAAAGCATGGTATATAAAAAGTTTTTTTCTTTTATCTTATAATTATTCTTATCTTAATCCTTTCCCATCTTTATTAACTTGAACTTACTATTAAAATTTTAACATACTCAAAAACTTCTCATCACTTCGTTAAAATACACTAAACTTTTCCAAAATCTTTTTCTATTTAAAATGATACATGTATTTACTTTAAATGTCCAATATTTCATAAGATTTCCAATTTTAAAGTTTTAAAATATTTATCAAATTTACTTATTTTTCTGGTTTAGCCTTATTGTTTTCCTTTTTATAACTACAGCTGTTGCCCCCTTTAAAATATTTAAAATGATGAGGTCATTTTATAGTAAAATTATCTATTATAGCATATATTATATTTCACTCCTCCATAAAAATTGATTTTAAAATCGTATGATGGTAGGTCATATATAATGACCAAAACCTTTATATTTTTGGTCATTATTCATATAGTTTTCCTAAATATTTCCAAAACGGAAAATCATATAAAGTTCAAAAATAACAACTAGATGTTATAAAAAACATATGTACAAATTTACAATGTTCTACGTCCAACCGTTTTTGAGTTAAGCTAAATAAATTACGGACTCTATCTACGGGATGAATATTTATTAAATAAAATGCATTCGTCGCAGAGAACCTGTTTTTGCATTTAGGCATAACTTTCTACACGCAAAAATGTCTTCAACTTTCAAGACAACATCATTACTGGCTCTATCATTAGCTTCTTTTGAAATCTCTATCATAGTATGTCATATATAATGGACAAAAGTTTTATATTTTTAGTCATTGTGAATATACTTAATGTACTGGAAAATATATGTTTCACAGCGCATAAAAAAAAAAAAAATAAATAAATAAAAATAAATAAAAGCTTAAATTTCATATATTATTTTTACTTATAGAATATTTTGTACTATTACCAAGTGACTAAAATAGCATCACTGTCTTTAATGAAATTACGTAAAGTTTAAATCGTGTTCTTATTCTTAGTAAAAGAAAATAAACTTTGATAAACGAATCAAGATCTCAAACAATTTATCCGAAATTACCATTACACCTGTTTGCGTCAAGATACTGTAAGAACAATCACAAAAGAATAAAGGTCAATCAGTTCTCACTGAATTCTTGATAAGTGGTGATCACTCAAATCTCAGATTTACACAATGATAGTAGCGTGTAAATGAGTCTTATACTTAGACGCTTAACATAAATCATTACCACTAATAAAATAATATATATATATATATATATATATATATATATATATATATATTATGCATATATAATGCATTGTATCTAAATTAAAATAAATTATTATATTTGGTAGCATACGAATTGTTTTATAAAGGTATTTTACAGATTTTTCAAATACGGTACTTAAATAGAATATAGAAATTTAATACTAAAAAAAATGAAACTAAAAGTTTCTAAAAACAAAATTATAACAAAAGATAGAAATATATACATATAATTATTATGGCTCGATGGATTGAAATGACAGTTTCGGAAATTTATTACTCGAAACATGTTTGAAAATATACGTTAAATGCATTAATGCATGTTAGTTGAATTATGAAGAAATTTCATCTAAAAATACCAAATTTTGGATTTATGTTTATCATTCAAATAAAATTGGTATTTTCCAGTTAAGTTGGCGCTGTTTGTTCTGGTACAATGAAAAAGGCATTCATATAACTTGCTTCTGTTTACCGATAATAATTGACAACTGCTTATAAACTACATTGTGACCATAAGGATCGAGGGTGCGAGTTGCCTTGTGTAACCAATCACATTTTATCCTTTATCACGTCAGATCACCGTCTTCTGGAATAGCATTTCCTATTCCAATATACCCTATGTCTTATACAGTTTGGTGGTAACAGTATAATGCTTTGGGAAGATTCAAAATCGCCTTTCAAATACTTTTGCTTGTTGTAGGATATATATAAATATATGTAAATATATATATATACCGTGTCACAAAAGTTTAGACAATCAGTAAAATTGCATTAACATAAAAAGTAATACGGTACAATTAAAATACGTTAGATAGGTAATAAATAAAAACAGTTTTGCTCATATACACATATAAATTATCTTTAAAGGTTTGAAATTATAAAATTTACATTAAATTATATAAAAATGTGCTGCCCCAAAAGTATAGACACCTGTAAGTGTTTTTGGTTTTACATTTATAAAAGTAACTAAAAACTTAATTTTAACATTGAATTGTATTGCTACGACACTTTATAATATTAAATACATGTTGTTTCATTGAATTAATTAAGCATTGCATTACAGAAGGAGATATTTCATACCACGCTTTGTCAATTGCAGTTTTTAAGTCATTTACACTCGCATATTGCTTTTCATTTTCATATATTTTATGAGATAAAATTCCTCATATGTTCTCCCTATGATTCAAATTCGGACTAAGTGCTGGTCAGTCTAATATTGTGTGATTTTGTCGTTGCGCTTTTAACTGAAAAATCTTAATAACTTCATCTTTAAAATTTTCTTTAGAACGTGGCATTTTTATCAGAATACGCAGGAAACGTCTTTTTCGAAACACAAACATAACAATACATTGAACTTATTATGCTAAAAAATATAGCAGACGATATATCTATTAAAGGGGAAAATATTCTGCATTTATAGAGGCAGACGACAATAAAAATATTTTATTCTGTGAACAAAAATGTAAATAAAAACATGTAATTCTGCATTGTGTCTATCCTTTTGGGACAACACATTTTTATATAATTTAATGCACATTTTATAATTTCAAACATTTCATCATAATTTATATGTGCATATCAGCAAAACAGTTTTTATTTATTACCTATCTCACGAATTTTAATTGCATCTTATTACATTTTTATGTTAATGTCAATTTTATTCATTGTCTAAACTTTTGGGACACGGTGTGTGTATATATATATATATAATTACTAGTGAATTTTTGTCGTTAATGAAAAAGCTCAGAAGTTAATACTTTATCGATGTTTGAAATTATTTTATTTTCAATTTCAATAATTTGTTGGCATCTTCCTATTCTCCAATTTGTATGAAAGTTTTACATGTGGCTACTCTTCTTTTTTTCTTGTTTTCTCTCTGTTTTGCTTGATGATTTGATTTAGTAATTTTAATATTTAATTTCGCAATCAAAATGGATTTGCTGCTTCGATCCGGGCTGAAACAATATAAATTGCTATGATTAGCTATATTGTTTTACGAAATCGATGCAGTTTCCACAGTTTTATGAAGTACATGACCCCTGACGAGTTTAAATTCTAATTTTAAGCATTTTTATCCAGTTATCATTTGTGTGGTCCTTTATTTATTTTGTCTGTCATTAAGTTTAATGGTCTTTTTTTATTATTATCATTCACCTCAGCGTAAGTAATTTAATTTTTTTTTGTCTCTTATTGTTTCTTAATCTTTATCGCAACATTTTTGTGTAAGTTTTACCTATAAGTTAAAATCAGTTCTACTTTTGTTGCGTTGGTTTTGTTTTGTATTTATTAATTGCCAAATTTTAAGGTTAAATCTTATTACGATAGCTGTCATTTATATATATATATATATATATATATATATATATATATATATACATATTTCCTCTTTCAATTAATTTTATTTTTTATTATTGTGTTGCTGACAAAGATTTAAAGTTGAATATTAGAAACAAAGATTGTAATTAATATTTACTTAAAAAATAATTTATTTAGAGTTAAATAATAAAAATAATTTTAAAGTATTTATTTATGATTAGATAAAGACGTATTTTAATGTTACTCTATGTAATTAGTAAAGTATCAATCTGACATTAACAAACTATTTATCTTTAAAATGAAATTTCATTCTACATGCTAACTCCCCTTTATATATAGTGAAGTCTAAGAATGGTTTAATAATCTTTATTAAATATAATAATTAAAATTTATTCAATTAATATAAAAACATAAAAATTACGTTTATAATTACCCACTTAAGCGATTAATTCAATTTACTATCTACTACTACCTCTTGTACTATTATTTTGCGCCCGATGGGCGATTATCTTACCAAACTATTTAAATGTCCTCACACTAAAATTTTCGCAACCATTCAAAATTTCAAAATAATGTTATAATTTTGTTTTTAAATAATATATATATAAATTAATTTAATTCAAGAAATTCTTTTACATATTTCAATTCTCAATCAAGTTAAAATAGTTTTATCTGTGTCTATTGGATGGTTAGGCTATTTTTACTGTTCCGTGGTTTCTTGAGGTGATCATTTTTCTCAGTTATTCTGCTAATAGCACATCTTTTATTTTTACTTATTTTGCGTTTCACATACGTGATAACCTAATTCGGTGATGATTATAGTTTATTTGGTTCAATTTTTATTTATTTTTTGATAATCTCAAATGTATTTTTTTTTTTTTTTTTTTTTTTTTTTTTTTTAATAATCTCAAATATATATTTTCCATCAAAATATGCGCTGTTTATGTCGAAGGTGTTGTAGCTGAAAGAACTGTGTTGAAGTGGTTTGAGAGGTTTAAAGCCAGTGATTTAAACCTTCAATATCAAGAATGCCTGGGTAGGCCCTCCACAACAGATAATGATCAGATTAAAGCTCTGATCGAAATATACGAAACGTGAATTAAGAGAAATGTCAAAAAATATCAAAATCCACTATCCACGAGCATTTAAATATGCTGTGTATCAAATTTCTTTCAATGTCGACATGAAATTCCAGGACATCCCAATAAATACAATATATACGAATTTGCACTATTATACATTAGGGTAATTGGATATCAGAGTTCAGTGTCAAAAAAAAAAAATACACTTATAACTTTTATTCTAAATTTTGCTAAATACTTTGAAAAATACTTTTTTTTTTTTTTTTTTTTTTTTTTTTTTTAACATTCTCGCCTGCAAATATTTAAGATAATATATTGTTAAGAAAATTATGTAGTTTTTTTTCATATTCTCTAAAAACAGATATGTGATAATTATAGGCAAATAGATATGATTCGCAATTTTCTTAAGTGCAAACATCAAAATAATTTATTGAGACATTTATTCTATTTCGATGACACGTAATTTTTTTTTTTTTATTAATAATATTCAGTTTTATTTATCTTCCCATTATACAGATAACTTTGTTTCTTAGGAATAGGAATAGGAAAAAAAAATTTTTGCAGGAGTTACAATGAAAAAAGTAAGAATAAACTTTTTTTTAGGAGTCATTGCATTTTGTCACCAAAACATATTTTTTTACACACAGAAAAGTATACAACACTCAAAGGAGGAAAATATCTTTATGTACTACGTAAAATAAAAGACAATAAACATTAATATGCTGGATGGTCATTTTTTAAATGCTCCTTCTGCTGCTTTTTATATCTTTTATTTTACCTTCTTCTTATAAAAGAAAAAATAATAC
Source organism: Salticus scenicus (assembly GCA_963930645.1). NCBI lineage: Eukaryota > Metazoa > Arthropoda > Arachnida > Araneae > Salticidae > Salticus > Salticus scenicus. Next base: position 68,667,819 of record OZ005654.1, on the reverse strand, counting down.
GATGTGTCACTCACACGACTTTCTCTTACCCTGAAATGTAATGCTATATATACAGGTTGGAGATTAAGAGGTAAGATAACAATGTTATGTAAACCTAGGTTAAACAATTCAAATTAGGCTTCAGGAGAGTTTTATATGATAATTAGTTCTGTGTGTGGAGGGGGGGCCTAGCCCCCTCAACCCCCCGTTTCGTTAATGCACCTACATTTATATAGAATTTAATTCGGTTATTAAAAAAAAAAATCTGTTTTTAAAAAATAATTTACTAAAATTTTTATTTAAAAAAATATCTTTTATGATAATGCAGACAATTTCCATATTAGAGAAGTAGTATAGCACCAAATATAAAAAAAAAGTCCATTCTATTCTCAATAAAAAAAAAAAAAAAAAAAAAAAAAAAAAAAAATGTAAGTTTTTTTTCGTTAAAAGTAAAAAGAAATCTATAACTCCCCCCCCAGGGGGGAGGCAAGGCTCCTACATACACATTTTTTTTTCTTAGTTAACTATATCTATTATATAAAAAATATTTATTCGTTTCATTTGGTTTAGTGCAGTCTATAGACGTTAAATTCTACTTATCTGCAATTTCCCCCATAGACGTAATGTATTAGTATTATCTTGATTGTCCCTGCACACGAACCATTTGCTTCATCTTAACGAAAAGCTTACTGTAGCATCCCTATATGATACACATTTTGAATACCAAGTTTGAACTTTCTGCATTAATTTGTTTTTGAGATATGCTGATAACAGACAAACAGGCACACACACACACACAGAGAGAGAGAGAGACATACACACAGACCATTTGCTAAAAACATGATTTACGTATTCAGGGGACGTCAAAACGTGTAAATATAACAAAATCTCGCTTTCGAAAATTTGACCCAAAAACAATACTGTCTCTACCTTATGGGTAAGAGAAAGTAAAAAAAAAATCTGTATATAATGTTTACAAAATTATGTAAGAAAACCTATATATGTGTGTGTGTGTGAGAGAGAGAGAGAGAGAGATAATATAATCTACATAGGTAATTTAAGTGTTATTTTTCATTACAAAAATAAGCATTTATCTTACCTTAAAAAAAAAAAAAAAAAAAAAAAAAAAAAAAAAAAAAAAAAAGTGTCTTCTTCAATCAGTGTAATAAATATCATTTTTATATGCATTATTGTTTTAATTTTGTAAACTATTCTGTTACTTTAAATTTAATTGCCTTACGTTTTACAAATGCTAATTTAACTGATAAAAGTGTAAAAAATTATATTTCATTAATTTAAAATTCGTTCTTTATGTATATTTTAAATTTAAATAAATAAACTATCATTTCTATCTTTTCAGAATTTATGAAACTTTTTTTTTTTCTTATGATTTTACATAACTTTGGAAAATTGGTTATATTTCTAAAAAACAAATTTGTGTATTATGTAGAGAAAAAAAAAAAACTTTTTACATGCAAACCATAATATTGTTTCTCAGTCATTAATTATATTCTCAAAAAAAAAAAAAAATAAATAAATAAATAATAATAATAATAATAATAATAATAATAACATTGCTAGAGTAGATGTACGAAATAAAATTCTTAATGAAAATTTAAGTACTATTTGTATTTTAGATATAGTTGCTTTTGCTTAGTTGAAACTTTATTTGAAACTTTAGCTTACATATAGAATGAGGATATGTTTAATATATTACATTCAAATAAAATTTTGATAAGATTACTATAAAAATCACACAATCCCAAACATAAGCCTGTTTATAAAGTACATTAAATTATTTTTAAAATACTGTTTCTTGTACTGCTTCTGCTTTTTAATCGTTTATAGTGTAGCACTAAGTGAAAAAAGATTGAAACTCTGCCACATGGTATTTAGTATTAAAAAAAATTAATTAATAAATAATACAATAATACCTTTTACACGATAAATTTGTTTGTGAATTTACACAATATAAGAGAAAATGTTGGAAATCAGGATCATTTGTTAATTGATTGTGTCTTTATTTATTTGAATTCTATCTTACGTTTATTGAAAATGTGCGATAATTTATGAACGGCCAGATATTTCGAAAATTAAAAAGTTAAATCATAAAATTAAAGATTTTTTTATATTATTTTTACGTACTGGTTAAATCAAAGTTTATCACAGTAAGAGAAACGCCTTCTTTGACTAACATAAAATGATATATGTTACTTAATAATAGTAATAATTGCTGATATTTAATAACAATTATTGATAAAATTACGGACACTATACAATCAGCGTTGTTTGTTAAATTATTCCATTTCAGGTTTTTCTCAATAATAACAATAATCATAATAATCATAATAATAATAAATATGGTGTTATTAGAAATAGAAAAAAATATTTGTTCTCTTAAGAGTCAAATATAGTTAAATGAATTGTTTATCTTACCCTTTAGTATTTTATACTATTAATTACAGAATACAAACATACTGCGTAAACTCAATCATCTTTATTTTTTAAATTTCGGTCCATAGTTTTTAGATCATACAGTAAATGATAATTCTTCAAAAAAATTCATATTATTAGATTTTTAATCTGAAACTTTTCCCAGAGAATCATGGATTAGGATTTTAATATGATATACTATCCGTAAATGGAATATAAATTGAATGCTGTAAAATAATTTTTCTCCTTATTCTCCAATGAAAAAATTAAATAAATAAAGTTTTACTAATCAAAGTGTTTTAACATAATGTCAATATTTTTTAAACTTAATTTTTAGAATTACCAATTAAAATACACACAAAAAAGGAATTTTATTCATTTTTTAACTGGATAACCCAAATAAAGCTAACATTCTGACCATAGTTCTAACGAAACATTTTTTCAAAGTCTTGAAAAAAAAAGTTACGACCATAAAGATATTATAAGGATAGCTTGATTTCAGGTAATATAAAGAAAATTTGAACATGCTAAGAATTGATTAAAGCCATGAAAGTGCATAAACGTATTAGCTGAATAAGTATGATATTTATAAAGAATATGAAAAGCTGTTTTCTTCATTGATCAACTGATCCTCCAAGTTGAGTTACCTGTATCTCTTATAAATCTCAGGGACTTCAACAGCAGCACATTACCCAATAAAAGGAAAAAAAAATCTTTTCTTCTTCTTCTTCTTTTTTTTTTTTTTTTTAATATTTATACTTAGTGTTTTAATTTTTTCTTATACGTAATGGTTTAAAAGCTCCTTATAAATTATAATCGAAATACTTTAGGAAAGCTTATTTAATAAATCTATGTTTCTATATAATATATCTAGGCCGACTATTGTTTTTCCCATGTGAATATCTGACTGTACTTCAAATATAATGAAGAGATATCCCAATCATAGGAGAAACAAAGATGAAGAAGAACCCATCTGTTCTAAAACAACAGTCTTCTTATTACCAAGAAATAGCTTAAATCTCAATAGAACTTCAGTTAGTGTTATTTGAAATACAATTTCCCCATAGTTTATGGAAGTTATCATTTGCAAGCACAGTAACACTAGGTATGCTACGATAAGTAAATCTAAAAACGTCAGTATGAAAAAAGAAAAAATATATACCAAATAATTTGAATAAACTTTCCAAAGTATATGTCCTAAAGTGCATGTAATATTTCCAGAATCTTTAACAATGGTCAAAACGAATATTTGTTTATAAAACTGCATATAAGAATTATAAATTAAACTGATTTAATTATTATAAATATAGAGACTAATATACATTTATATTTATTACAATAAATCAAAAGTAACAAAATATTTCTATTATGAATTATTATAAAATCATCCTGAGACACTTGTGTATAAGCATAAATTGACCACTGCTTTCGCACAAAGAGAATACTCGCAATTTTTTGCTACCAAGTGTTCTGATTTTTTTTTTTTTTTTTAACTTTCCGAACACTGTAGTGAGGAAAGTATTGTAAGCATGTCAAAAATCCGAATTTGAGATTTTGATGTTTCTATACGTTTCGAGGTCCAATGAATCCGTTTTCACTATTTTTACGATGATGTATGTATGTGTGTGTGTATGTATGCGTGTATGTGTGTGAGTGAACACGCTAGCGTCTAAAAACTTTCTTTGAATAAGCTGAAAGTTGGTACGTATATTCTAAGTCACTATAGTACGAACCCTATTACTTTTGGTGAATCTAGCACTAATAGTTTTTACAAAGATAGCAGAAAAAATTCTTTATCATTATGGCCTATTGGACCAAATTATCAAAAGTACGATAGCATCTAAACGCCTTATTAATCTAAGCAAAAAATTTGTACACATGTTATAGATCACAGTTGCACCAACTGTATAGATTTTGGTGAATCTAGCACTCGCAGTGTTTTAGAGGGACACAAAGAAAAAATCTTTATCATTATGGCCTATGGGACCAAATTTGTAAAAGTGCGATAGCATATAAATGCCGTATTCAATTGAGCTGAAAATTTATATGGATATTATAAATCACTGTTGCATTAACTATAATCATCTGAATCTAGCATTTACAGGATTTTACAGGAACACAATGAAAAATTCTTTATCATTATGATCTATGGGCTCAAAGTTCAGTAGCGTTAAATAAAACATCGTGTAATATATGAGAAAAATGCTCAAACACTCATTATGGTTTTCTCTCGTTTGTTTGTTTAACAACTCTTCTTTCCTTACTTTATCTACAAAACTGTTGATTGCTCAATATTCGGAAAGTCGAGTGGAATCACTCCAGATTATATATATATGTATATACCAGTATTTTACTGAAATATTTTCTAATGTTCTGTTGCTGTTTTATATAATTAAAAGTTTAGTTTTCTATAAAAATACCAGAATCCAAATTTCTTATAACATTATTTGCATTCCTAAAACACATTTTAATTAATGTGTAGTACAGGGTGGGCAAAATGTTCGTAAATACTTTAAAAATTCATAAAACCCGAAAAAATAACCGAAATAAAAAACGGTTTGCAGATTTAGCATCGATAACTCACGGGATTTTTTTAAGAAAGGAAAAACAAGTGATTCAAAAAAAAAAAAAAAAAAAAAACAGGCGATAGGCGGCGTTTCGTAAATAAGTGATATTAAATACACACAAATAACAAAAATAATGTTACCAAATCATTTATTATAGCAATATGTGCCCCCCATGTCCAGTGCAGGCATGTCATAAATTCAGGAACGGAAAAGTTTAGCATGTTCGATTGTACACGTGACAGCTCTCGGCGGAATGCATCTTTCAATTCCGATAGACTATATGGACGGGATAGATACACCCAGGATTTTAAATATCCCCATAGCCGGATCAAGAGCGTAAGTATTTATAATCGCCTGTCTCATTTGCATATTTTCAACTACGTCATTCGTACCAGCGCCAACTGTCGGCTGTTGTATTAATTATTATTATTTTTTTCTTATCTTAAAAAAAAAAAAAAAAAAAAAAAAAATCCTGTGACCTATCAATGCTAAACTTGCAAATCGTTTTTTATTTCGGTTATTTTTTCGGGTTTTATAATTTTTTAAAGTATTTACGGACTTTTTGCCCACACTGTATTTAAAGGCAGTCACTTGAAAGGTTTCATCACTATAATATGTGAACTAAAGAAGAAAACACATATATGTTCTTCGAAGCCATTTTTAAAATCCCTTTCGCAAAAATGTCTTCAAAAATATTTTTTCCACCCTTCTATTAAATTTAAAGCACAGATAATGCATTCTAAACCACTCATGTTCCTTAATAGTTGCTATTGATTTCTCTAAAAGTAAATAATGTATGATTTCAATACGAAAAAAATAAAATAAAGTAAAATAATAATATATTGAAATGTATGTGTATGTTTCATGAATCATAATTTATACTTATAAACTATGGGATAAAAAAAAAAAAAAAAAAAAAAAAAAAAAAATCTGAACTTGTCTCTGTGATGTACAACAAGAAATAAAAAATAAGTAATTATACACTTTTATTATAATGATTTAATTATTATTCAAAATAAATAAATAAATTCAACATATTTTACGAAAATCTGCCTGGTAAAAACACAACTTAAATAAAACAAGAATGAATTTTCTGAACTGAAATGACTAGAAATATGTTATTCAAAAAATAGTTATCCTGGAAAAAAAAAAAAATAGAAATTCCAACTTCTAAACTTTTATTAAATTATTTATTTTAATTTATAATTGTTGCCAAAAAAATTAAACCTTAAATTTTACGTCTGCTTTTTAAGATAGCACGCGATCTTGTTTTATATAAAAAATTAAACCATTAAATTCAATTTTTTACTTATTTTTATTTCATATTGCTCGCGCACTTCTTATTTCCTAATTCAAAATTATTAAAAAAAAAAAAAAAACATTTTCGATATCGCTTGTAACGTTACTAATTATTATTAATTTTTTTCTTTTTCTTTCGATAATAATAATAATAATAATAATAATAAAGATTTTGATGAAATTCTGGCAAAAGCAGAATTTAGTTTAGGACGGAGGACTATTAGTTTTTTTTTTTTTTTCTTTTTTTCAAATTATAACATCGCTTTCAAATTATTCAATTATATTTTCGATAAATTTTAGATTTCGACAAATGTCCAACTATCGGAAACGACAACGCAAAAATCCCAGATTGAGACTAATAGGCTCTCAGTCCTAAAAAAAAAAAAAAGTTGTACCTGACGGGGCTAAAGGGAAAGTTGTACCTCAAGGGACTAATGTGAAAGTTGTATCTCACGGGACTAATGTGCAAGTTGCACCGAACGAACAAACTATTTCTTTCAACGAAAATGGGACTAACCCTACTAACCCTGGACGATAGGTCTAATATATCGCATTATATTATGCATCGTATTTATCGTAATATAAATCAATACTTATTTCGCTTCCTTCTTCGACTCGTTTTAATACGCATTTTTCATATGCATGAGCAGCCCCCGAAAAACAAAAACATTAAATCATTAAATTCATTTTTTTACTTATTTTTATTTCATATTGCTCGCGCACTTCTTATTTCCTAATTCAAAATTAAAAAAAAAAAAAAAAAAAAAAAAAAAAATCGATATTGCTTGTAAAGACACTGATTATTATTAATTTCCGTTTCTTTTTCTTTCAATAACAATAATAATTAAAAAAAAAAAAAAATAAATAAGATTTTGATAAAATTCTGGCAAAAGCAGAATTTAGTTTAGGACTGAGGACTATTAGTTTTTTTTTTTTTTTTTTTTTTTTTCTTTTTTCAAATTATAGCATCGCTTTCAAATTATTCAATTATATTTTGGATAAATTTTAGATTTCGACAAATGTCCAACTATCGAAATCGACAACGCAAAAATCCCAGATTGAGACTAATAGACCCTCAGTCCTAAAAAATAAATAAAAAATTCTGAAAATCATTTTTAATTGTTACGTTAGCATATAACATTCAACTATCTTAAATATATTTCACAAATTGGATTTTAAATCATGTATTCTTGCACTAAGTGCTCTTTAAATATCAAACAGCGATGGAAGCCTTGTAGTCGGTATAGCTTTAATGGGCAATGACATATTAGAAGGAAATAAGCTTTAGTGTTAGGATAAAACTTTGAAAGGGAACAAACGCGTCGCTTTGTCGTTCAATTTATGTCAGACTGCTGAGCTTAATATGAAATTTAAGTAGCGGACGCTGATTAAACTTTGAATAAATGATGTGACGTATATGCAGGTGTAATAAATGTTGATAACATGACAATTTAAATAATGTTTAAGGATTTCAATGTTCTTTCAAAGATTTTTAAAAAGATGATATATTGTGGTGACTTAAATTAAAAGTTAATTAAATGAGGTCTACACATATGTAATTCATATTTTTACTCAAAATATATCATAACGCTTTAAAAAAAAAAAAAAAAAAAAAAAAAAAGAATCCTAAGTGTATTTTTTAGTTATGTAAAAATGAGACACATAATTGAAATTTATGTATTATTTAAAGTAATAATTAATAAGAATTGTTTTATAAATACCACAAAAATATTTTCCATAAAATTAGTTTTCTTCTCTATCGATAACTTTGCAAAGATATTTAAAAATTTGCGAGTTATAAGTGCTTCAAAATTAAACCCATGTTATACGATAACTGATGTCTTTTTTTGCTAAACTGCATTTATTATTTTTTCTTTTTTTTCGTATTTTTTTTAAATACTAAATTTGAAACCAATTTTTTTACGAAAAAATGAAAATTGTATATAACTAATGATTGCGTTTACACTTTAAAGATTTAAAAATTCGGTAAATAATCAGAGATAATAAAATTAAATCTTTCAGATCTACTGAAATATTCGTCAATTTGATGACATTAGTATGAAGAAATATTTCTTTAGATTTGACGCAATGAGGAATTTGCATACACATGGTTGAGTTTAAGTTAGGTTGAACCTATTTTTCATCGTACTAGTGCTGCACTACGGCAGTTGTCTATACTCTCGGACTCACCTCTGTGGATGGTCCAGAGACATGCTGTTACAAAGATTATTGCCGTAGTAATCGTTCATATGTCAGAAATTTCCCAAAGGAATTGTAAATTAAACATCTGCGGATGGGGATAACTCCCACTCCGCTGTGACACTTAAAGATATAATTTGTATGAGAACATGAAGGACATTGCGGACATGGCATACTATTCATGCAACAGCCATATTTATTTAACCGGTGATCTTCGGCCTGCATGAATATCAAACTCTATTAAACTAACTGTACTAAATGTAATACCAAATTGTTTAAATTAACTTTTTTCTTAGAAACCCAGATTCATAGTTTCCGAAAAAGTTTTTTTTTTTTTTTTTTTTTTTTTTTTTTTTATGGTTCAGCGTTTGGTAAATTAATGTTAGTTAAAACTAGAGATCTATTGCGATATTCATAATATGTTAGTGATATAATTTTGTTAGATAGAAGCAATTTGTCCTTTTTTCCCACCACAAATTATTTAGAATAATATTCTTAAATAAGTGATTACGTTTAATTAAAAAAAGACAATTATACTTTAAAGATGCTGGTGTGAAAAAAAATAAATATATATATATATATATGTTGTTTGCTAAGAGTGCTCTGGAATAAATTATAAAATTTGGCACCACAGAACTTAGTATACTGAAGTGATTTATGTCTTAATGAAGGTCATTTAATGAAATTTACCCTGATCTGAAAACAAGGAAACTATTTCAAACTATTCATGCTTAAATGATACTGACAATGAAACATTTAAAAAGTGTCGTCATAAAAAGATATTAAAAAAAAAAAAAAAAAAAAAAAAAAAAAATGGGATTCTGCTTTTCATAAATTACCAGAGAGTGAAAAAATTATCGGCTGAAATGAATTACTGAGAAGACAAAAAAATATCAAAATTAAGCATTTTTGGCGATTTAGCGCTGTTAGGCGATAAGTTCGCTAGTGGCTTGATTGCACAAAAAAAAAAAAAAAAAAAGTGTTATGATTCTCCGCCAAGTACTCAAAACCAATCGCCTAACAGTGTGAAATCGACAAATATGCTTAATTTTCATATTCTTTTGTCTCTGTAATTCATTTGAGCCAATATTTTTTTTCACTTTCTGGTGTTTTATGAAGAGTAGAATCACATATATCTTTTTTCAATATTTTTTAAGAAGACACCTTTTGAATGTTTCCTTGTAAGTGAAATTTCCGATTGCATTATTTGTAGTAAGTCATCTCCTACTATTAGAAAATTAAAACAAAACAATACACAAAACTTGCTAGCGTTATACCTTTTAAGATTGTGAAAATAATAACTCTCTTTAGATTACATTTTGAGTAAATTCTACGATTCTTCGCAAGTCTTTTATTTAGTAAAAAATAAAATATTCTTTTAAAATAATTATCATCTTAATAAACAGAAAATTAGATCCTAATTTAATAACAATAATCTAATGTCGCACTCACGCTACTTTCTTCTACTATGTATTTTAAAAGTCAAATTTTTTAACGTAATTCATTCGATTTTTTCAGGTAGAACCATACATTGTTTAGAAGTTATATCTATAACACACAATGTGTTTAAATTTTGCACAGTAAAAAAAAGTTATATAAAACATTGAAATGTAAACGTTTCAATGCAAACTGAAGATGAATCCTCTTTATGAACTAGTTTATAAAAAAAAACGCATTAAAAACATTACATTAAAAACGAAGGAATTATGTTTGGCGACAGATTGGCGAAAGTCTCACCAGGCTACCAGCATTTGACATAGCAATTGAAGCTCGCATATTGGTTTCTTGACAGATTCATCCTCTTAACTGGTCACGTTTGGATACTTTAATTTGCCCTCTCTCTCAATCACGTTTTTCAGACCCCGAAATCTTTATATAATTACCTACTGGCAGTTATGTTACAAATTTGGTTATTGTTGTAATGATCAATATTTTGGAACTCAATAAACTTTTTGAGTTAGCCACCTCAACTGCTTATCATTTCATTCTGCCTTGACTGAATTGATTTTTTAAACTTGGACGTGTACACGCCCATGAAGAATCTTGTGTGAGATAATTCTATATTACATCCTGATAATAACTGTTTTCACAGTTAAGCTGATAATAGGTGCACAAACCCGTCGACGAAAAACTTATTTTTGATTTCGATGACTTCAAAACGCGTTATTACAGCACCCTATTTCGACACCCCCCCCCCTAAAAAAAAAAAAAAAAAAAAAAAAAAAAAAAAAAAAACATATATATATATATATATTTCTCTATCATATAACCTCTAACAAATATACAACATTTTAATCACAATTACTGAATACTCAATAAAATTCTATATGTATAATAAAGTCCTATATATATTTTTAATTTTTAAGACAAAATTATCACAACTTTTTTAAAAAAGAAATCTGTTCCACTACTATTTTAGAATTAAATAAATGGAAAACTGTCGTAGAAAATTAGTTTCTTCCTAGTTTCTCCCGCTAATATCTCCCGCCAAAATCGGGAGACTTGGCGATTACGCCTATTTTGTGAATTGCAAGCAACAGCTTTTTTCTGTATCATACATTAGATTATAATTTTTTAATTTCCTTACCCTGCTGTAGGTCATGGAATTACTGCATTCGGTCCAAAAATTCAATGTATGTAATATTATACACCACATTTATTCCGCAAATTAATATATACATTCAGTTTATATTTTATTGATTTGTGAATATATATATATATTAAAGCACACCATTTACACTTCAAATAAAACTTTATAAGGATTGTATTATATGGATAGATTTGCTCAATAAAAGTTAGAATTAAATTATATCTTGATGAATTTCTAAAGTTAATTAGTTTACACATGCAGTAAATTTATTACATAAATGTATTTGAAATTTTCGTCAATTATAAAATATATATATATATATATATAATAATATTCATAATATTAATACGCATTAAAATAATGAAATTCATTTAGAAATGTTATAATGATTATTCAATACAAGATGCCTCCAAAAATTCATCGAAAAAAAATTTATTAATTTATGACTTATATAGTCACGAATTACTTGAAATTTCAAATTACTAAATATTAACACGTTAACGCTCGAATTAATTTTGTAAAATATTATTAGCTGATTATTACACTTCTAAATTAATATAGACAACTGACAGTAAAATATATTAACTTAAACAATTCTTCTGATAGTTTTAAATTTAAAACGTAACCTCATTTATTGATGTTTAGTGTTCTAGCGAGTGAACTTCGAGATAGAAAAACTTTGAGATAACAGATTAATTTCTTATTATAGGTTGACAAAGATCTCGAAAGTAAAGTATTTAAATATATATTATTATTCAACGTGATTTAAAGTTAGTATATCTGCGCGAAAAGCAAATATATGTGCGACGAATGAAAAATTATAAATAGACTATGAATAAATATATATATATTCATTTTCATATATATTAGAAGTTTAGTTTATTTAGTAATATTTCGTAATAAAAATACTTTTTATGTGTTACTCTGTTATCAATTTCTGTGAAAAACAAATGATTATAATTGCAGGAAATGGAAATTAGATTAATGTAATATTACACATAATTATGATAAGCAATTAGAGAGAAAACTTTTTGCAGTATAGGGTTATTTTTTTATTTATGTATTATATTAGAAAATATTCAATTATACATATTTGAATGCACTCATAAATGTGTATTTTTGTGACACAAAAATACACATACATATTCAAAAAGATCATATCTTAAACTGTTTCATTAATATATATATATGTATATATATTAGTACCTAACAATGTCTCATATATATTAAAAAAAAAAAAAAAAATACATGAATTAATTAATTTAACGTTCAATACTTAAATTTATTTCTGCTATGCTCAATGTAAATTTGTATAAAGCTAAAATTTATGTTTAACAAAACCGAGTGTAAAAAATGCTTCTTCTAAATTTTAATGTTTTTTTTTCTTCCTTTTCGTCCGTTTTAATCGATATTTTTTATTTAATTGTAAATATTAAAAATATACATATACATTTTGATTAAAACTCGATGAATTTCTTTAAACATAAAAATATAATTTTCTATTTCTATTTCTGTTTTTTTTTTTTTTTTTTTTTTTTTTTTTTTTAATCTATGTTAATTTATTAAAAAAAGATTGAAAAAAAAAATCAATTTGCATGTAAAACATTTATTTTATCAGCTACATGTTAAATGATTTTTATCATTTTAATGAAAAATTAAAAAAAAAAAAAAATGAAGGCATAAAGTTAAAATCAATTTCTAAAAAAAATGAGTGTATAAAAGTCATTAAGACTGAATGCTTCTTAATGGTCTTTTATTGAAAAAAAAGAAAAAAAAAGAAGTTTTTTAATTTACATCGAAAGGATTTTTCAAATGATAAAATAGGTGATGAGAAAATATGTTCTCGGACTGTTTTAATATAGTTATTTTTTACATTTCTTCAATAGATTGATACGTATTTAATTTTAAATAATTAATAAGTAGTACATTTAGATTACACATATATGTATATATATATATATATATATATATATATATATATATATTTATATATATGTATATATATTCTGGTGTTAATCTTATACACCGGAAAATACGATATATATATATATGTGTGTGTGTGTGTGATGGATTGTTGCATATCTTTATATGTACATGTATATATTTCTGATGTCAAATTGTTTTATCTGACCTGCGGCTTATATGTTCGAAATTACGATATATATAGGTATAGTTAGACAGATAGGGTAAAGTGTACGCTTATGTGCCTTAATTCCGTCCTCTTGAATAATTTCGCCTCCATTTACTTCTCTGTGCAACCGTGAGTGGCGCCACCTGTAACCCTATGCTTTAAAAACTGGAAGTATAACGAGTTCATAGTGAAAGTTTGGTTCAACAAGACACATACATGTGTTATGTACGTTGGATTTCCTGTTTTGGAAGAGGCGAATTCTTACTTTGTCTTAAAATATTATTTGGTAAACTGTAAATCATTCTTTCTTAGAATTTGCATGAATTATGTGTTTGTAAGATGCTAATAGTAGAATACAGTGAGTTTTAAGTTTTAAAGTATTCAGTTTATGATATAAGAAGGGAATGTCCACCATGTAAGGAAGTAGCGTGACCCTAATTTCGTCCCCTTTGGCACTCCTATGCGGCAAAATTTCATGGTAAATGATCAACCATCATCAAGCGACCATTTTAAGCGAACTACTGTTGCCATTAGCCCTAAGTTCAAGAACGTTGATCAACCGGTCTCCGCATAGGAGAAAGATTGATGGATGATTCCCAAGCTGTATAAAAAAGACACGAAGGCATAGTGGATGTCCGGGTGGAAAACAATTTCTAGCGCCAATCAATTCAAAGTAAAATGGGAAGAATCCACAATCTAAAAAATCAAAATGTGACCTCAGATGACGAAGGTGAAACTTTAGTTTACACTCCTTATGATGATACAAAATATAATGATTACGATCATGATGCAATGTTCCTTATCTGATTGAACCATGTCAGTAATGCCAAATATTGAAAACAATGGTTCTGTTGCATTGAGTGCTGCAATTGATGACATGCAACAAGTTCAGGAGCCAAGAATATATATATGCGTATATATTTGCAATATGAAAACCTTCTAATCAGGTCTTTTTATATTAAGTTATAATTTAATAAATATATTCCTTAGTAATAATTCCAATCTGTTCTATTCATTCAGTATTTTTTTACTTTATCAATACATTCATTTATTCTTTATTTCTCAATGAATTTCGAAAATATATGTCTGAAACAATCAGGTCATGAAAACAACGAAATATATGAACGGTAGAAAATGAATTCTTTAAAATTAAATTTCCTACGACAAAACTTCAAAAATAAAATACAAATCATTTCCTTCTCTATTTCTAGAAATCCCTATTTATTATGTCAAGGAAAGCTAAATACTGCTTCACAGTTCTGTTATGAATCTATGCAAAAGTGATTACTTCTAGAGAATGTATATATATATATATATATATATATATATATATATATATATATGTGTGTGTGTGTGTGTGTGTGTATATATACATACCTTCATAATGAAATCTAATAATGTACGAATATAATGCCTGTTTTATTACAAACAAACAAACAAATATATATAAGGGAAAATTTTTCAGTTTCAAAACTCTCACACACACACAAATATACCAGAAGAACACACACACACACAAACTCATATATATATATATTAATATTAGTAATGTGTTAAAATCAGTTTTAATTTTTTTGTGTTGGTTTTGACATGTATCTATTAATTGCTAAATAATTAAAATTGGAGTGTGTGTTACTGTGATTGGTAGCCGTGCCGGGTTCCAGATTTTCAAACAAATACATTCGCTGCTATTAGCTATTTTAGAAGCATTTTATCTCTTTAATTAGTAAATTACAGATTCAAATATTTTCAACGGCGTCTTAATACGAGGCGGCTGAAATTCTATAATATCCGTGTTGTAAATATTTTGGACAATTTTAATAGCAAGTTCCCATCCACTACAAATGACGTTGCTAGAGGAATTGAGCAAAATATCTCATCAGCTACAAGCTACAGTCTCAGTGTAAATTCTGCGCTGAAATCAAGAGTAATAATACTATCGTCTGTATCTTTTTTAATTTATGTGCTTGTCAGATGAATATTTTTTCCATCATATAATTATACACGCATTAATTAAAAAGCTATATTTTTTCCTATATCTCACTTTCCTGATTAATTTTCTGTTTTTTTTATTTTTTTTTTTATTTTTTATTTATTTATTTATTTTTCCTTTATTATCATAATTTTGTAATTTTAATGCAGAATTAAATGTACGTACAGCCCTTTGCATAAAATAACATTAAATAAGTCTCGTATATCACGTTCATAGAACAATATTGCAATTATAATAGCTGCATTATAATAGTTTCAATTATAATAGTTGCATTTGTAACAATATTATAAATTTTTATTAATAGATTAATTATTTCTAAAGAAGAAAGTCTCATTTACTATAATTTGTAGTTAAACTTAATACAGTTTGTGCATAATGGATTAATAAATTTTATCTCGTAATTTTCAAAAACAAAAACGGTAAAAAAATTGTTTGTTTTTATATTCGAGAAAACTGTATAAAATAAAGTGTATGAGCAATGTACGTATTCATTTTACATTTTTGGAATTGTTTTTTAGCTTGAAATCAAGATAATTTAATTTTGGAGAAAAACCAGCAATCAGTGTTATTGTGACTGAATGTTGGTTTTCCAGAGAGCAGGAAAAAAAATAAAAGATATGTATTTTAAACATAACAGAATTTTATGAAAAGAATTTTACGTATAAAATATACAAAACTATAAGTATAATGCACTGATCTCAGATTCACATTCCGAACTTTCATAGTTATAACTTAATTCCAAATCACTCTCAGAGGCATTCCTACCAAAATTCGACTCCTGGTCAGTTTGTGATTTTGATTACATAAAGTACACAACATTAAAAAATAAGATAAATAAATAATCAACAACAAATCACAAAAACACGTGCATTCAAAAGCCTAACTTGGATACGATTTCAAAATAAGTATTACAAATATATTTAAAATTGAAAGGTGCTGATAGTTTAAAATAATCTACTATACCCAATTGTATTTTAAATGGTCTGCTACTTCTATTTAGAGGTTAAATTAAGAAATAAAAGTTCCCCAGGTATCAAAAATAGTTTATCTTTACACCTTTTTAGTGCGACAATGTCTGAAATAGTTATAACTTAATTTCAAATCACTCTCAGAGGCATTCCTACCAAAATTCGACTTCGGGTCAGTTTGCGATTTTAATTACATAAAGTACACAACATTAAAAAATAAGATAAATAAATAAATAACAACAAATGACAAAAACACGTGCATTCAAAAGCCTAACTTAGATACGATTTCAAAATAAGTATTACAAATATATTTAAAATTGAAATGTGCTGATAGTTTAAAATAACCTACTATACCCAATTGTATTTTAAATGGTCTGCTACTTCTATCTAGAGGTTAAATTAAGAAATAATAGTTCCCCAGGTATCAAAAATAGTTTATCTTTAAACCTTTTTAGTGCGACAATGTCTGAAAATTCCAGCCCGAAGATATTACGGGCACGCGAAATAGAGAGCAAAATCTCACCCCGTCATTTTAATGGGAGCGAGAAGGAAGGGGCTAAATAGTCAAATATAAATTGTAAAAATAAATAGTAAATGCTACAAATAATACACAGTGATAAGTAGTATATTCAATTGAAGAAATTATGGGATTCATAAAAATGTTAGACTTCCGGTTTTCGACAGATTTACACGTTTTCAGAACTCTAGAACACGATTTGACCATTTTTAACAAATGTCTGTCTGTTCGTCGGTCTTTATGTATGTGTGTGACGAAAATTTTATGGCGACTGTATCTCCTGATCTACTGCTCAGAATTGTATATATATATATGTGTGTGTGTGTGTGTTTTATGTAGATGACCATTGACCTAATTTAGTACCTATCAACTTTGGTTCCAACCGCTAAACAGGTGGCGCTGCTCTGCAGCGATTTTCCTAATTCCAGGGAAGGCTATATCTCAGAAGGTACTGCACAAAATTACACATGAATTCATATTTATATACCGCTTGATATAAATTAGTGCCTGTCAATTTTTGGTGTTAACCGCCTATCAAGTAACGCTGCTAAGCAGTGATTTCCACAGTTTAAGAAAAGGCTATATCTCAGGAACTACTGCATAAAAATACATATAAATTTTTATATAGAGGTACCTTGACATATGATAGTCCCCTATCAATTTTTAGTGTCAACTGCTCAACAGACTGCGTGGCTAGGCAGTGACTATCACAATTTAAAGGAGGTTTATATCTCAATAATTACTGCACAAAATTGCATAAAATTTATACGTGGATGCACCTTGACATAAGTCACTGCGCATCAACTTTTGGTACTAATTGCTGAACAGGTGGCGTTGCTATTTATCTGTTTCCTCAGTTTAAGGGAAAAGTATATATCAAGTTCTAATACGTCTAACCAAATAAAACTTATACGTAAGAATTACATGAAAATATGCTGATTCAGTTTGGATGTCTATCACCCAATGAGTGGTTCTGTTAAATAATATATATATATATATATATATATATTTTCCGAGAACGGGAATGTCATATTTCAACTTCTATCTCATTTAAATGTACGAAACTTGATATAGGAGGTAATCATTATGAAAACGCATTTTTTTTTTTTTAGTAAAACTGTCTTTCTTTGGTTATTTTATGCTGGTTTTCTCTCTCTGGCTAGAACGTACTAGTTTATATATAGATACAACTTGCATGGTACAGCATTTCAGCACAATATTACGTTTTAGGAGCATTTTTTGTTTTCTATATGATAAGCATACTTCTGCAAAGAAAACAACACTGTTTAGATTTAAAGAAAAAAAAAACTATATTTTAAAATGATATCTGAAATTTTATCTGATTTTTTTTTTACCTGCACTGACAAGTAAATCTAATATAAAGATTTACTCTTATGTAGGGTATGTGATTTCAATTCAAGTATTGAATTTATAAACAAATAGTATTAATAATAATAATAAAATTAGGTTGTTTGGTCATCTTTTAAAAGTTAAATATTTAATAAACCTTTATAATTATAAATTTATGTATAATAATAAAAGAAAACGTTTGTCTGTCTGTCTGTTCTTTTATACGTTCAGCCCCTACTGAACGCAAAAGTACAAAAATTGACATACAGATGCTCAGGAGTCTTCCTGGGGGACTCCTAAAAGCAGAATTTAAAAATTTTCATTAGTTGTGGAAATATTAATCAAAATGTGAACTCATGTCTAATCAGAAAGCGATCTGAGAATTCACTGCGATTGCATAAAAATAGATATTTTTAAGGAGTTAAAAGCAGAAAAAGCGGAAAATGAATTTGAAGTATTAGTCCGATCGTTACGAATTTGGAACCAAATGAAAGGGGATAATTTTTTGAATCTACGGGTACAAGCGGCTTATCGGTAGAACAATTAGATTTTTTAAAATTAACTAAAGTATGAATTTTTTGTGGCAACATCATTTCTAACGCCAGACTACTGTCTGAGATGAAAAAGGAAATGATTTTAATCGATCAAGATGTCACGTGTTTTACAGTGGGGAGAAAAATTGCAATTTTCAATTTTTTTCAAATTGTCATTCACGTTACATTTGAATTAATATTCGGCCTAGACAGCATATTATAAAGCTACTGTTCAAATTTCATGAAAATACGTGTATAAAAAAAAATTAGATTAAATTTTGTATTATATTTTGCACTATTTTAAATTGAGATATGCCGTTGAAATTTCGTAATATTTGGTTTTAACGCCCGATAATTCGATTCTGAATATTTTTGAAAGTGTCAGTGGCGGATTTTAAGGGGGTGCTAGGGGGCTGAAGCCCCCCTCCCCCTCAAACAAAAATACTGACATTTACAATTGAATATTTCAATTGTAAATTTTTTATTGGTCTAGAATAACACTTTGAAAAATCTTAGCCCCCCCCCCCCCCAAAGTCAAGTTCTGGATCCGCCACTGGAAAGTGTAGAATTATAAGGAAGGGCTTGAGGGCGAATGGGCAAGGGCGAATGGGGCAAAAAAAATAGAGTTACTGCGTTTGAAATTGTTATTATTAGGTTTTAAGGAAAGAAAAATCGTTAGCGGATATTTTCAAGTGTAAAATTATTAGAAGGGACGGAAAGGGGGGGAGGGGCAAAAAGGTAGAAAAAGAACGGTTGTTTCGGAGAAAACAACGGAAAACCCAGAACGCCTTTATCTATATATATAAAAGAGTAAACTCACTGATTCACTGACTGATTCACGGACTCAACACGGTTGTGGAGATCCTATGGAAGATAGAGTCACAGTTTTTTGTGAGCAGGTTGATTTTAGGACACTGACGCTCATTAAGACGGGATTTTGCGAAATAACCCCACCGTTCCCCCGCGGAGGGGCAGAAGGCAAAAACCCGTTTTATAAGCATATCTCGACTCCAAATTGCTTCACAGTGAAGAAATTGCACATGGGGAGACTAGACTTGAATACAAAAAAAATTATTTTCTGCGATTTTGGAATTTTGGATTTTTAAGGGGGGTAGGGGGTAAAAATGAGATCTTCGGGGGCGCATAAGGCAAAAACACATTTATAAGTACAACTCGGCACCAAATTACTTCACAGGGAAGAAATTGCAGATGGGGAGACTAGGCTTGAATACGAAAAAATCACTTTTTGCGATTTTGGAATTTTTTATTTTTAAGAAGGGAAGGGGGTGAAAATGATTTTCGGAGTTGCTGAAGACAAAAACACCTTTATAAGCATAACTCGGCTCCAAATTGCTTCACGAGGAAGAAATTGCAGATGGGGAGACTAGACTTGAATACAAAAAAATCGTTTTCTGCGATTTTGGAATTTTGGATTTTTAAGGGGGGAGAGGGGGTAAAAAGGATTTTCGGGGGGAAATTTCGCAATATATGGATTTTCGAGTAAAATTCTAGCAGTAATAGCTCAAAGATATAAAAAAAAAAAAGCCAAACGATTTCTTGAAGGTATTTGCAAAAATTCATTTTTGATTTTTTTCCGATTTCTGATTTTTTTTTTTTGGGGGGGGGGCGTTACGAAGGGGAAAATTCGACCCCTCCCCTTCTTGAGGATATTTCCAAAATCCCCTGCTTCTTTTTTTGTGATATTCGATTTGAGGGGGGTTACAAGGGGGCAAATTCGAGCCCCTCTTTTAGCGCTAAATTCATCCGGGGAAATCTATAGGACCTGAGGTTACAAATTTTAGTGAGTGGCTTACTCACGTGTGTCTGACACCCACTGTAAGGGGTTTTGCGCAAGTCCCCCTTTTTCCTCTTGGGGGGGGCAATATAAACCCGTTTCCAAGTATAACTTTTCTTCAAATTATCTCAGTAAGATTAATTTGTATATGTGGATTGTTTATGCTTTTCCAACACACACAGCAAAAGGATTTTACAAAATTTCCCCCTTAAAGGCGGGGGGGGGGAAGGCAAAAACATGCTTATAAGAGTAACTGTGCTCCAAATTGTCTCAGGATAACGATTTTTTGGTATGTCAATTGGTTATGCGTACTCAAGACACATACTACAAAGAGATTTTGTAAAATTCCGTCCTATCCCCCCTTGGAGGTGGGGACAAAAAGCATGTTTCCAGGCATAACTTTGATTCAAATTATCTCAGTAAGATTAATTTTTACATGTGAGTTGCTTTAGCATTCCCAACACGCATTATAAAGGCATCTTACAAAATTTCCCCCTCCCCTCCTTCAAAGGCGGGGAGGGAGGCAAAAAACGCTTTTAAGAGTAACTCTGTTCCAAATTATCTCATAATAACGATTTTTTGATATGTCGATTGGTTATGCATACTCACACACACTACTAAAGGATTTTATAAAATTACACCTTATCCCCCTTGGGGGTGGGGTGGGGTAAAATCATGTTTTCATGCGTAACTCTGGTCCAAACTATCTTAGACGATTTTCTTGTGTGCGGGCTGTTTATGCGTTCCCAACACGCACTATAAAGGGATTTTTGTGAACTTTTCCTTTTCCTACTTTTAAGAGCAGGGTGTGTGGGGGGGAGGAGAAACACGTTTTAAAGAGTAACTCTGCTCCAAATTATCTCACGAAAGCGATTTTTTGATAGGTTAATTGATTATGCGTACTCAACACAAACTACAAAGGGATTAATTGGAATTCCGTGCTATCACCCCCTTGAGGGTTGGGGGTGATTTAAAACACGTTTTCATGCGTAACTCTGTTGCAAACTATGTTAGAATGACAATTTTTGATGCGTGGACTGCTTATGCGTATTCAACACACACTACAAATTGATTTTGTGAAACTCCACCCTACCTCACCTTAGCAGGGGGGGGGGCGGCATGAATTCAGTTTAGAGCGGGCCGGGAGGGAGGGGCTAAAAAACACGTTTTAAAATATAACTCTGCTTCAAATAATCTTAGAATCCCGATTTTTTTATTGGTGGGCTAGGTATGAGTATGCAACATGCACTATAAAGGAATTTTGTGAAATGTGGCGAGTGGGAAAAGTGCTCTCGAAGCTATCGAGAACTTTAACTTAGATTTTGACTGATTTCAATGATTTTATTATTATTATTATTATTAAGGATATGGTATTTTTAGACTTCATTTCAATATAATGACCAGCGAAGCGGGCAAAGCCTGCTAGTAAATACATAAAACAATGTAAAAAAATTCACAGTATAATTTATCATTTATTTTTATTTATTTATTTATTTATTTATTTTTAATATTTAATTATGTTACATTATTTTCTCCATCTTCAAATTACACTGAAGTGAAGATACATACATCAACAAATTATTACCTTATAAATAATTTGATTTCTTTCATATGCATGTGTGTTTGCAAAAAAAAAAAAAAAAAAAAAAAAAAAAAAAAAAACATTAATGAGTAGAAAAGCATTGTAGTTTAGTGCTTGATATTTAAGAGAAAGAGTAATATTATTTTATGTATATAACCGTGAAATAATTTATTACTTGAATATATTTACCGTCTATTGTTTGATTATGTGAAATTAAAATATGCTGATTGTTTATTTATTTTACTAATGACAATTTACTTATGACATTAAATGCCTTTTTGCGTAAATATTTAACTTAAAAGTAAATATCCGCATTCATGTTATTACAAAATTATGTTCATATTTACATTTCCCTATGCAGAATATCTTTGATAAATATATCAATAAGAGAAATATTTATTTCCCCACAAAATAATTCATTTTGCAATATATAATGTTGATTATTTAGCTACATTTATTAAAGAATAGACAGGCTACATAGCTATATTATTTGTCTTATGATATGTTATATACTTCAATAAATTCTTAATAAATCGCTAGGATAAATCCTTAATAAATCGCTAGAGCGACATTTTTAATAAATTCCACTATTAAAATGGAAAGAAAACCTCTCTCACTGTATGATTTACTGCAACAAAATTTTGCTCTTGTAAATATTTTCCTTCGAGATTGAAACGGATATTTTAATACTCGAATTAATTAAAAAAGAATGGTAAAGATCTTTCATATCACATCATTTTTACATTTTTTTTTTTAATTCATAAAATAATAACAATAATAAAGAAATAAATAAATAAACAGTAACAGCAACAACAATAAATAAATAAATCCGTAAATAAATTCGAATTCCAGAATTCAATAAACTTACATTTTTGAGATGTCTTGAAAATGTTTTGGCTATATTTAGAAATTGTCCGTTTGGCTATCTGTGTGTGTTGCGAGAAGCTCGATGTCAAGAACTAATATACAGTTATTCATAGAAATTTATTCTTACGCACATTTTGATACTTATTTTTGTCAGTCAAATTTTGGTTTACGGCGCCAACAGATTTGATTCAATTTTCCCCATTTACAGAATGTCTATATTACAGATTCCATTATGTAAAATTATACAATACCTAGTATAGGAGAATGTCATTCTGAAAGGCTTGTAAATTTAATTTGGATGCATTGTCTCCGACAGTAAATTTGGACGTGTCATACGCCTTTTTGCGTGTATTACAGAATTTTAGTACGCTGTATCTCATGAATCAACGAACGGAATGAGATATTTAGTTTGACCATGACAAAAATTAGGGCTACTTACATCCGTGGATCTCTCACTCAACATGTGGTATGGTCATGCCATTTTTTTATTATTTTTTTTATTTCAGTCTAGAACAAAATTGCCTCTAAACTTACATATTGATAATACACATTTAACTTTTTAATGCGAAATTATTTATATATAGGACAGTTCAAGATAACCAGAAAAAAAAAAAAAAAAAAAAAAAAAAAAAACATGTAGAGGCATCGTTTCTCCTCCTAAGAGGAAGTATCCTCCGTTTTGTAAAAAATTTCAATACATGTATTATTTAAAAGAAATAATCAATACCTATAAAACAAATGGTTGATCCATACATATTTGAAAATTATAAATGGGATTTTTGATTTTTTTTTTTTTTTTTTTTTTTTTTCATTAAAAAAAAAAATTATAAATGACGGCAGAAAAATGGCATTCTTTCGAATATCATGACATAATATTCTGGAATGAAATTTATCATCTACATTTATCGTGGTAAGTAATTCTAATAAATGATAATTCTAATACAAATTTGTAGTGCTCTAATTTTTATAGAAAGATATGTGATATATGCAACCCTAAAAAAATTAATTTTACCGAATATTACATTTTTTTTTCTTTTTCTTTGGCCTTAATTTTTTAAACTGGTGCATTTCAAAAATGTATTTTAAAAGAAAAAAAAAGTATTGTGTTATTAAATGATTATAAAACATGAAGTATCTCCGTAGAATATAGCGTCACGGAGAAAGCAGTCGACCTAGAGAGAGGATAGTACGTGAGAACCGATCAGTCGTTAGAGCGGTATTCAAAGTCCCAAATTCCTCATTATCATCGATCCTATGTGCAATTGGCACTTCAGCGAATTCAAAGGCTATTAATAAGTACCTCAGAGAAATAGACAGAGCTGACAGAGCCCCTTGTGTGGACTACTATTGAGCTTTTTATACCGACAAGCACGTTTGCAGTGATATCGGAATCGTTCGTACTGGAATGTCACTAAATGATATAGAATAGTCTTCAGTGAAGAGTGCCACTCCGACTTGATCTCCGATGACCAGAGAAGTCTGGAAAAGCCCCGAACATCATAAGGACATCATAAAAAGGGTCTTACAACAAGCCCTGGAAATTTGCTAATATAATACACCAACTGGACAGAATTTGGCGCGCTAACTCACAGGAGCACATTGCCAACTCAATCGGTACCAAGCCGAATAACTGCTTGCGTACGGGCCAGAAGTGAACCAACACATTTTTGTCTAGTTTACTTTCGTGACGCCCTTTCCCTTGTATAAGTTATCCAAATTTTTTGAAACTGTTATCATTCGTTTTTTCTCCACATGTACATCACATCTACTAATTTTTGTCCCATTTGGATAAATCCTTCTTAGTGTTTTTTTTGTGTGTGTGTGTGTTTTGTAGAGTGTATATATAAATTTATTGAAGATTAGAATATTTTAAATAATATTTATGCAATTTTAAGTAAAAATACATTTTATATTGTTTGTGGTTTTGCAATAGTTTTAATATACATGTCTATTTTGCATTTCTTAGAGTGCGACGTAACATAGAAATCTTTTAAAGAATCTCTTTTTTATATATACGCTACGTAAATATCTATTGTAATACTAATATGTAAAGAGGAAAAATTTGTTTGTATCTAGAATTTGTAATCTCTGGAACTGCAGAACCGATTTTTTTTTTCTTTTTCACTAACCAAAAACTACACTATCATTGTGAACATTATGTTCTAGAAATTCCATCAAGTATATATAAATCGATATAAAATTCAGTTGAGTTGACAAATAAAAATTCCAGGTACGCCTAGAGTTCTCTGTTTTATTTTATTTTAGTGTTTCTCCACAAAAAGTTATCTAAGTATAATCTATATGACAATATTAAAAATCTAGTTAATGCCTTTAGAAAACAAATTTTACGCGGTTATTTTCTTTCGTTCTTTCTTTTTTTTTTTTTTTTTTTCTTTTCTTCCTTTTCCTTTTTTTTTTTTTTTTTTTTTTTTTTTTACGGGAAAAGAAATATATTTACGAGCAAACAAGAAATTGATGTAAAGCTTTGTGAACAATCAAAATTTTACTGTAAAATTGACATTATTATAGCTTTAAAAGTACTTCTTTTTTCTAATAATAATATGATTTGTTAAGAAAAAAAAAAGTGGATATTCTATATATTGACATTTAAATTTAATACAAACTACAAATTATAAATTATATTTGTAGTTAGTATCCAATTTTAGGAAAACGCTTAATGTATCAGATATAAGTAATTTTATTTCTTTATTTCTTTCTTTCTTTTTACAGTTATCTTAATATATTTAAAAAATATATATACAATAACATGCATGATTTTCTTTTCTTTTGTTTGGTGTTATTTATTTAATTAAATTAATTTTATTTAATTTACTTATTTGTTTCGTTTTTTTTTGTTTTTTTTTTTTTTTTTTTCTGGCCGCTAATTTCCAATTAAATGATTGTCCCGCAGTTTGGCGCATTTGGCGATTAAGACTCATGACTTTAGCGATTAAGACTCAGCGTTTATATGATTCAATAGAGAATTTATTTAACTAACTTCCCGACCAGCTAGACATTTGAAACTTTCAAAATAGCTCATAACACGATATCAATGCATATTTTAAATACTTTAAGCCAACTGCTTCGGGTTCCCGCTGCCTTCGGTAGCGTTTATTATGTGGTTCAACAATCATGTAACTTCCCGACTAGCTAGACATTTGAAACTTTTAGAATTACTGAGAACAAGGTGACAATGCATTTTTAAAATACTTTTAGCCAATTGTTTCGGGTCCCCCTGCCTTCGGCAGCGTTTATCATATGGTTCAAAATTCATGTAACTTCCCGACTAGCTAGACATTTGAAATTTTCAGAATAGCTCCGAACACGGTGACAATGCATTTCTTAAATACTTGTAGCCAACTGTCTCGGGTCCCCGCAGACTTCGGCATCGTTTATTATATGCTTCAGCAATCATGTGACTTCCCGACTAGCTGGACATTTTAAACTTTCAGAATAACTGAGAACAAGGTGACAATGCATTTTTAAAATACTTTTAGCTATCTGTTTCGGGTCCCGGCTGCTTTCTACAGCGTTTATCATATGATTCAGAATGCGTGTAACTTCCCGATTAGCTAGATATTTGAAATTTTCAGAATAGCTCCGAACACGGGGACAAAACATTTTTTAAAAATAATTTTCGCCAACCGTTTTAGGTCCCCGCTGCTTTCGGCACCGTTTAGTATATTTTTAAACAGTCATGTAACTTCCCGACTAGCTAGACATTTGAAACTTTCACAATAGCTCAGAACACGGTGGCAATGCATTTTTCAATTTTTTAGACAACTGTTTCGGTTCCCCACTGCCCTTGGCTGCGTTTATTATATGATTCATTAGAAAATTTATTTAACTAACTTCCCGAATAGTATTATGGAACATTTGGAAATTTGAGAATAGCTCAAAATACGGCGACAATGTTTTTTTTTAAATACTTTTTGCCAACTGTTTCGGGTCCCAGCCGCCTTCGGTGGCGTTTATATGATTCAACAGAAAATTTAAAAACGTGGTATATAAAAAGTTCTTTTTATCTTCTAATTATTGTTTTTAATCAAGAAATAAATATATATTCTTTACATATGTTTACATCTAAAGGTTGGTCGAAAAAGCATGATAGAACGTATTTTAAGTTCCTGATTTCAAATGTATTGATATAAGTATAATAATTCCATATTGTAATAGCTGACATTGTATACTGACATTGCAGGAGAATTCTTGATTACCGGAAATGAAGAATAAGCAATATGGAATCACTGATCTTAGAAGAACGAATATCTGTCGTAAGAAACTTTTTTGAGAATAACAGAGGTAATGTCACCGTTCGACGGGTACGGCGTTCAGAGTTTGTTAAGAGAAGGACACCCATTGAAGTGGTAATCGCGCTTTAAGTTATTGCACTTGAAAGTCGCAGTGATTTTGAAGCCATTAGATAGCTGATGTTTCTGGTCGTAATCTCACACTGATTTTCAATCCTTACTGGTATGTATAGATTTGAATCTAACGGGAGTGAATGAGATACAAGAAGGAAGACGTCGGGATAAAAATTCACAGTTGTTACTGATGACAACAGGGATGTTGTTTGAGGTTAAGCCGACCACTTATACTCGGCAGGCGACCCAACAAATAAGCATATCCAAAACAACATTACAATGGGTCACGAAATGAGTGGGGATGCGTCCATACAAGATCCAAATGCGCCAGCCACTAAGGGAAGGGGATACTGTGAAACTTGAAAATGATTCCATCAGTGAACAGAAGACCTGTTTCAGTGATGAGACCCATTTTCAGTTGAATGGTTACGTAAACTAGCAAAACTGGCGCAACTGTTGTACGGAATATCGTAGTGTCGTCTCGCCAGTGCATCCACAAAGGGTCACGCAGTGGTGTGTCATCTCGTCGAAGCGGATAATTGGCCCGAAATTCATTGACGGTATGGACACAGGGGTGAATAATCAAGAGTTGCTACAGCATCATTTTGGCT
Source organism: Salticus scenicus (assembly GCA_963930645.1). Lineage (NCBI taxonomy): Eukaryota > Metazoa > Arthropoda > Arachnida > Araneae > Salticidae > Salticus > Salticus scenicus. Next base: position 68,640,041 of record OZ005654.1, on the reverse strand, counting down.
CTGAAGCAAGCCGTCTTAACATGACACGTCGGTAATGGTTCATGCAGGACAGGGCTCAACCCCGTGGAAATGCTGACGTCTTCACATGGAATGAAACGATGTTTAGTGAGCGTTTCATTTCATTGGATGCAGAGAATTTCACATGGATAGAGTGGCCTCTATGCCGTCCGGACCTAAATCCGTGCGACTTTTTCTTATGGGGTTACATCAAGTACATAATCTATAGGAATTCGCCTGATTCAATGGAGGACCTGAATTCGGTCATCAGAAATGAGATTGATGAACTCGATTCCGACACTCTTCAGCGCGTTATGACACAGTTTCAGAACCGGCTTTACAACACTATAGTCGGAGACTGTAGACATTTCAAGCCTCTTATATATTAAATGTCAATCATATCTTTATTCAATAAAATATGTATCATGTTCTTGCATGTTGACTTTATTCAACAACGATCGCTTACTTTCTATCGAATTTTTAGGAATACTCTGTATATAAATAAAGAGAAGTATCTGCCAGGGTATCTGGTACATAGACTACTTATTGCAGAGCTACAAAACTTAGTTGACATGTAACTGTGACCATGCCATGCAGGTGTACACCGCCTCGAAATATTTTCGAATCTGAAATTTGAATTTATTTTATTTCATTTTTATTTATTTATTATTAATATTATAAATATTTTATCCATTGAGTTTTCTGTTTCATTATCGAAAATGTTTTCTTTCATTTTAATCGTCGACGTATCTTAGCAACGGTTATTACACTATTTATTTATTTTATTTATTTATTCAATTCACGTATGGGAAAGCTATATATATATATATATATATATTTATTTTATTTTATTTATTTTTTTTTTTTCATATTTATTATATTTACTAAAGTCAAATGGTTAAACAGTACAGATATTTTAATATATTACATTTTAAATAATAATTAAACAACAACAACAACAAAAAAAATAATAACGCTTATGTTTACGCATTTATTATTATTATTATTATTATTATTTTTACAATATTACAACTTGTTATTTTCCATTTATTTAATTAATTGTTTGAACGGAAATTCCTTATTTTATTTTATTTTCTTGTTGTTGTTTGTTTATCGCATTTATCATAAAAAAAAGGTTGTGTCAAATAAGTTTTAAAACTCATCCCAAAGAGCAGGTTGTAAAGGAGCTGTGAGAGTAAATGCACATGCATCATAACATAACGTCTATCGTCTGCTAGCACACTGCCAATAAATTGTGCGCATTTCGTTAAGTAGCTGAGAGAAGGCAAGCGTCCATTGCAGAAGTGAATTTGCTTCATGCTGATTTTTTAATATGAAACAAAGAACTGTAATTAAATTTAATGCAAAACTTCGTAAAAGTGTTTCGGAAGCATAACGACTAATGAAACATGTTTACGGTGACTGTTGTTTAAGTAGATCAAACGTTTTCTTGTGTGGCACAAACGTTTTTTGGACGAAAGAAATACTAAAAGCAATGCTCATTGCATTTTTCGATAGTAAAGGTATCATTCACATATAATTTGTCCCAACTGGACAAACAAATACAGGTTAATACTACTTAGCTGTTTTAAAGCGTTTGATGGCCAGAATTTGTCGCATTCGACCAGACTATTGGACTGAAAACAGTTGGTGTTTGTTACACGACAATGCACCCAGTCACACCTCCCTTATTTTTCGTCGATTTTTGGCAAAAAATAATGTCTGTGTGTTGAACCATCCACCGTATTCAGATGATTGAGCACCGCATAACTACTCCTTATTCCCAGAATTCAAGTAAGTGCCTGAGAAAGACCTTACTGTTGGCAATAGGAACCTGAACCCGATGCTGTGCGCGCGGGATATTATTTGCCGTAGGTAGGGACTGTAATCGATTTCAATTATTATTATTAGTAGTAGCAGTAGTAGTAGTAGTAATTTTTATTTACAAAGTGATTTATAAAATAGTGATCCAATTCTTTTGAAAATTCATTGAAATGTAGTAACTAGCGAAGCTGCCTGTCACTATATAATTCGCTAGTAACTTAATATTTAAGGCACGTATAAAATAGAATTTGAAATCTAGCAGGCAGAGTTTTGTGACGGAATTTGTATAGATTATTTTGAATTGATTTTTTTATTTTTTCTGGGGATACTCAAGCAAAACGAAAAAATATTTTTTTAAGCAATTTTAAGTTTTTATTTTATTTTTCCGAGTAATAAGAAATATTAATATTCAGTGGAAAATTCTATATCGCATAGCGTAAATCTTTGCGACGTGGAATTAATTTGAGTAATTTTATTAATTTTTAAATTACCTTCTATGTGTCGAAGTTTTAATTAATTAAACAATGTGCTCGAAAGATCACGAATATTTACATGTCTTCAATAGATTTATGTAATTAATCCCTTCATACCAGTCTTCATCTTATTTATGTAAAGAGATGCACAAGAGTATTGAAGTATTTGTTATTTATGTTGGTTATTTCAATATAACATCATGTAAAAGTGGATTTATAGCGATTAAATATTGTATTCACAAATCAATTTCTGTAAATAAATATTTGTTTTACATTAAATATACTTCTTAAAATACCATTATTTTGTCCTTATGCTATATAAATTTTCTACATCTTTCAAATAAAAATATTATGATGTTTCAGAGCGCAAGACCCTTATACTCAAACCTATAGACCCTAAAAATTTTAAACCTTCGAGTTTTTTTTTTTTTTTTTTGCAATTTCAGTGCTTTATAAATTAAATTATAATATAATATAATAATTCTATGGTTGCGAAATGTTTGAGAAAAGCATCAACCACTTATACCATTTTTGGACCGAAATGTAGGCAACTCCAGATTATACGAATTCTGTAAATGTTCATTTAAAACATTGAAAAAAAATATATAGAGGGAGAGAGAAATATACGAATTAATAAATATTACAAATGTGTATATATAGACAGATGGATAAGATAACTTGCTCTTAAGAATATTTGCTATTAATTTGAAATTAAATGTTTATGAAAATTCTTTTGTATTTTATAAAAAAATAACTACATTTAACAAAACCACCCCGACTGCAAGTTATCTCAAGTTAGATATGGGATATTTGATCATAGTACTGTCATAAAATTTTTCTCAGAAATATGAGCTATATTTTATCTTTCTTCAGAAAAAAATGACACACTTTATCATTTTTTTTCTTTATATGTCAAGTTTTAAGATATCAATCCTTTGTTTCACGATTCCCTTTTGTGTTTTGTCGTGTAACTGTATAAAAAATTCTGTATTGAAAAAGATTCCTTATTCCTGTTTTTTAATTTTTTGTAAACTATGTATAAAATTGTAACAGAAAATGTTTCCAATGCATTCCCAGTTTAAATTCTTTTAAAAGTATTTGCACACTGTGTAAATATATGTATATTTGTGAAGGTCATATAAAGTATTACAAAAGAAAATAAATCGTTGTCTAGTAGGGAATTTTTAGGTGAATTCAAAATCAAGAAAATTCTTTGGGATTTTTTTTGCTTTTCCTACACTTTTATTTATAGCATACAAATAAATCTAATATATATATGTGTGTGTGTGTGTGTGTATAAGTGTTGAAGCTACGACGGTCTTTTCACATTATTATTTACGTCGTATTCGTTAAACGGAAAGTATCCTTAAAAGCATACTCGGAATAACCTTATATCGGGGAAATTCCAATAGATAAATACTACTAAACAATAAATAATTTCGAGTATTTCGTGCGTAAAACCGGAAGACAACATACGATTTGGCGAACAAAATACTTTTTTCACAAAATGCAAATGTTTGCGAAATTGAATAACTTTAAAATTTTCAGATAAAATAGTTAAATACTTTATACATAATCTACTTTCAGATAAAATAGTTAAATACTTTATATATAATCTACTATAACCCGTTAGTAGTCGCATATCGGTCTTTTTGCCGCCCATCACATATAAATTCCTCCTACAGATCACCCCTTAAAAATAAAGTAGGGAAATTCTGTGTACCTGACTTTGGGTGAATCTCCTCTAACATAGTATGTTTTTAAGTCATTCCAGCTATTTTTTGAGGAGTTCAAAACATTTTACTTCTCAAATCGGTCTATTTGACTGCGACGCGACCACTAACGTTGATTAATTTCTTTCCCCATTTCCGGTTTTCAGACAGGTTAGAGTTTTGCGGAAAAACTTCGCGTGAAAGGCACTTCATCTTTATCTACTGGCTTTCTTTCCCCCAACACTAAACAGCGGCGGCAAAAAGACCGACACGCGACTACAAGCGTTATAAAAAGAAACGCGACTACTCTCGGGATAATTTACCGAAATGCTTTATGGTTGAAAATACTTAATTTTACTTCTTCAAAATGTTTTTTTATCCTATGACAAGTGGATTTGGGGATCAGGACCCTCAACGTCCTACTTGCATCACACGTTAATCAGCAGATCGTTTTATTTATTCCTTATTATATAACAGCTATATTGACTCGATTGACGTGCTACATAAACAGATATAATCCTGAGGTAGGATGCCCCCCCCCCCTCAACTCCCGCTGCATCTCTCTTTATATACATCTCTCTGTATATATACACATATATGTATTTCTAATAACTAATAGTCTTGTATTAATTCCCTGTGAATAATAAATATTTGTACCAAATTTCATGCAAAATGATTGCATAACACACTGAAACTATTTTGTATAACCCTGAAAACTAATTACCAGTTCTATGTCCACAATAATTTTAAAATTCTAAAAAAAATTTCATTATATTTAACGGGGTTTAACCATGTTAAAATGAACTTTTAAGGAATACTGGCTATAGCCCGTAATAGTACGAATGTGTTTTATATATCCTGTAAAAGTAGCGGCAGTTATTATAAACACACACACAGACACACACACACAAACAAACAACAACAACAACAACAGCCGTAATGATAATAATAATAATAATAATAATTAATGAAAACCTATTACTATTTCAACCTAATTTGACATCATTTGGATTATTACAGAATGTCATCGGAATTCTTTTGTGTGGTCTCGTTAATAACATCTTTAGTCTCTACATACCCTTTTTTTAAGAGTACACATGCTTTTAAGCAACTTTATAATCTATGTTAATTCCATTATTTTGAATGCATCATAAACGTGTTAAAATGCGCTTGAATAAAAGTTAGTCCATAGGCTCTAATGTTACAAAATTATTTTGTGTGTATCTATAAACAAACCATAGATATTGTATACATCACTAAAAAGTATTTAACTTATTCTACGTGTTTCATGAATAAATGTTCGAAATTTTAGATAATTTGGATGATCACATGCTATTTCCAGAGCAATGTTTTAAATTCCTGTATATTAATAAGGAAGCCTAAGCGTATATATTTCTGCAGAAAACATGAATTTGAACATCTCAGTAATGTATGTTAAATGTTATCTATTGCATGCAGTGTCACGATGTTAAAATGCGTTTATATGATATTCTGCCAGCCGGCCATAATGATAATAAAAATTGTGTTGTATCCCTGTACACGATCCATAAACAATAAACTACAGACGCAAATAACTATACAGCTAATTCTGTGTAACTCTTGAATATGTGTCGCAATTTACGAGCCAATTCGAGGTTTTGTTTGGCTGCTATTCCAATACATGCAAATTCTGTCCATAAGCCGTAATGATAAGAAAAACAAAATTTGGCGTATTCCTGTACACATTCCATAAACAGTATAGGTATAAAAATTCAAGCTCTCCAGAGCTTGAACTTGTGTACCAATTTCAAGTCATCTGAAGGATTTTTTGCGGTGCATACAAATTCTGTGCGTAGGGAGAAGTCATAAAAAATTTTTGGTGTGTCCCTGTACACGAACTACTGGAAAATACACCCAAAACTATACAGAGGTTTTAACGTAAAAATCGTAGAGTAACAGTCTATCAAACATTGATTCGTGCAGTAAGGCTTATTATAATCATGTTTTTGAAATTTTTGCGTACGTCCTCTCTGAATGTTGAACAGGGATTTCCTCACTTCAACCGACATGCAGTTCTGATTCCTCGAGATACACCTAACTTATTTCAAGCTAGGTTATTATGCAATTATTTCACTATAAATAGATGTTTAACGCTGTCCTTTTCCGCAATAATTCTTTAATAATAATAATAATAATAAATTAGATGCATGTTAGTTCCCTGTAGCTTTAAGTTTGTGACCTGGAGTGAATTTTTTTAATATTTCTCTTTCAGCTAAACTACGACACAAGTTTATTGACAATATACTTAAACTCATATATATTTGGCCAGATGAAACTGCCTAAAAATACAAAATAATATATCTTCTGTATTAATAATCTAAACCTACATATATTAATTACGTAAATATGCAATATATTATTTAGTGTAACGTATAAAATCTTTTTAACTTTTTTTTTTCCTTTTATAATTACAAGAGACGATGTACTGCATGTTTATTTAAATATTTTATAAAACAAAAGGTTGTGTCATTTTTATAGCTTAAGTTTTTGCTATTATTCAAACTATACAAAGTATGATATAAATACATATTTCTTTCTTTACAAAGAGAATTGGAAAAAAAAGAAAATAAATAAACTGGAGGATTAAAAATAGCTTCTCTAAAACAAAATAAATAAATAAATAAATTAAATTAAATTAAAAATAAATATAATTATTAAAATTATATATGTCAGAGAATAATAATAATAACTCAGTTTATGTGTTACGTTTACAATTAGAAAGTATTTTATCTTTGCATAAGTAGTTAAAATAATGTCATTCCCATCGATGAATGCAAGAAAATGAGCTCTGATGAATGTACTAAAATCGCAGAAGTGTAATCTGAAATTGTAATTACATATGCATGTGTTATGAGGATGTAATAAAAATTAGAGTATTAAAGAATAAAGATCGATCAATTCTCACTGAATTCTTGATTTCGTGATCACTCAAAACCCTAACTTATGCAATGAATGACGTGCGAAAGGAAATCTTACTTTTAGACAATAAAGATAAATCCTTACTAGTGTTAAAGATAAAAAATGTTGCTGAAATTCTGTTATTTCTAAATTTCAATTAATTATTATATTTTGTAATATGTAAATATTTTTTAAAGTTATATTACAGCTTTATTACAATACTGTGTTTCATATATAACATAAATATTTATGTCTAAAAAATGAAACTGAAATTTATTAAAACTAAGTTCATAACAGCAGAATGAACATTTCATATGAATCATCCTTTTGATATGCATAATATTAAACATAAAACAGATGGTCAGAAGAACTTTCTTCTAATACAATTTAGATTCTGTATATGCTTTATTATATGAAAAACCTGTCGAATTTCTTGTGTGAGAAAGTAATTCATAAAGAAACAGGCAAGGTCTAGTCAGAGATAATAGTATCTTTATTCAACTTAATTTCTCGAATCAGAACAACAAATCTGTGATTACAACGATAATTTTCGAAACAGTCCAATATTATTAATATTTCATCGAATATTCTAGTGGAAGTTCAATGAAGTTGTTAATCGTATAGAAAAATTCACTATTCGACGAATTTTATGGAACAGTCCAGAAAGCTCAGTCACTGAGAGCACAATCTCCAAATTGAAATAGCTCCGAATAGGTATCTGAACAATTCTAAAACGTAGGAAATACACACTCTCTCTCGCAGAAGTCAACTCGCTATTTTATATGTTCTGGCGATGAGTGTTGGCAGCAGTTCCATCCAGAATCCTATGGGAAGTTAAAGATATCGAACCCCATGCATAGTAGATCTTCGGAATTTAGGTAGGCCTAAAATAGCAGTTTTCACTAACTTTTCGCCAACTCACCAAGTTTGTTCCCAACCTCACTGACAGTGAATTAATTGCTTCTTTGTTTTTACTTTTCCGGTAAAACTGCTTTCACTGCAACAGTAAATTGAAGCTAACAAAATAATTAAACTGCTGTAACACTGCTCTCCTCTTCGAAGATTGCACCTCTTTGGCAGTATTTCTCTATCTTTTCATAATCTGATACACGGAATGGAACTAATTCGATTGAAATGAATCATTTTTGGCTTACTACTTTTCGACTTCTACATATATTCACACAACAACATCGTTTAGTTGCTTAAATATGATGTAAAGTTTTTGTTACAAATCAGGAAATTGTACTTTTCGGCGCTTTGGATTGTGAAACCACAGTCAACTTCCTTCAGATGATTTCCATTTTTTTTTTTTTTTTTTTTACCTCAATAAGTGTCTTCGTTAGCTGATCAGGTTAATTCTTTCTCTGTGGAACTCATGTATCCTTTCCAAAAGTGCCTCTAAAACGTGTAGAAAGCCATCGGTCGAGGAAGGTATATCGCATTTTTGCCCAAACGGTATGTCACAAAGCAAGCGAAGTGTTCGGCCAAAAGTCATTTCAGTAGTATCAATCACGAGATTTTGTGTAGAGAACTTCCACAGGTAAGAACCTTTAGAAGTCTCAGGTAACGGTTATAATATGTCTATAACTATTCTCTCAAAAGTAGCGCAAACATTAGAGCGATGCTTACGTTTACTAGATAGAGCCTTTGGTCCCTTTTTTGTTCCATGTGCATGGTATTTTCTAGACGATTTTCTTGGTGATTTAGAAGTTTTTTTTAGAAGAAACGTTCTTTAATCTTTCACAGGGTTTCCAACACAGCGAATTGTACTCTACATGGATTATCGTTATCATCTTTCAGGCCATCTTGTCCGACATTCATCTATTCTCTCAGCTAATCTTACCTGGCTTCCATATTGTCCTGTCTGGTTTTCATTTCTTCTCTCACCTGATTGTTTCCGACTTACATCTTGTATATTCCTTATTTCAGCTCATTCGTCCGATTAACATCTTGTCTAGTACGGCTTTCATTTATTCCTGTCTAGCTTTCATTTCCTCTCTCAACTGGTCTTGTCCGGCTTTTAGCTGCTCTCGTGTGGCTGTTATCTCGTCTGGCTTGGCTTTACTCTCTTGTGTGAGTTCTTCATTTCCGGCAATCAATTCATTTTCTCTTCCTTTCAATTAGTCTTTTCCGGCTTTCATCTCGACTTACGCAGCTTTCATCTTGGATTGCACGGCTTTCATCTCCGATTTAATTTAGCTTGACGGGACATCCATAGACTCAAAAAGTTTTTCCAGTTATGTCTCATATATTCCTAGTAGATGTTTTTCAGTACAACAGCCCTATGTTGGGCGGAAAATGTTATGAAAAACGTGTCGACTTTTTTGTGTGAGAAAATAGTTCAAAAAGAATCCAGCAGGTTCTTGTGGATGAATGCTCTTTTTCAACGTAACATCTTGAATCGGTACAACAAAACTGTGATTACTATGAATATTTTCGAAACAATTCAATATTATTTCTATTTCGTTGAATATTCTAATGGCAGTCCTATGAAGTTATCACTCGTACCTCAAAATTCACTATTCAGCGATTGCACGCATTGATCTCTCTCTCTCAGACCTCTCCCTTATTTTTAGCTTTAATCTATTCTCTCGATGAGGTTTTGCAGCAATTGGAACTAGAATTTCATGGAAAGTTCTAGATCCCAGACTCCATACTCCGTGGAGCTTCAAAATTTTGACAACTAGAAACTACTGTTTTTCGCCAAATTACATCGCCAAGTCGCAAAATTGGACGACATGTTGCCAATTTTGTCGCCAAGGATTACCACATTGTAAATAAATGCTCTGCCTATTTATTTTCACTTTTTCTGTAAAACCATTTTCACTGCAACAGGTCAATTGAGGCAGGGATAAGGAATAATCTGTTGTAATGTATTTATATATATATATATATTATACTACGGCTGAATGGTTGGAATTCATTGTTTCCAAAATTGAATGACTCGTAGTTTGTTTGCGTCTGGTCGTTGCTAAATAAAGTAATTTAATGATGATGAAATTTTCACTACCACCACGAAATTGGGTTTAAACGTTTATCAACGGAATAGGATTATTATTTTCCAAGGAGAAATATTTTCCAGAACAGCTGGTAGTAATGGGTGTGAGACGAGTAAAAAGACATTGCTTCTCCTGTGCTTGTGTGCTTCTGTAAATGCTAACAACATCGTGACTGAAATATGAATCAAATGGAGCTAGCTTGCTATTCTAGTGAATCAAAATTCTTCATCCATAACGTCGTTTCCCGTGATCCCTAAATTATCGACTTCTAGAGGAAATTTTACTCTCCCAGTACACCCTATGACTTATGGTAAGTCCGATAGAATACTTTGGGGAAATTCCGAATCGCGTTTATATATATATTTATACATATAATTTGCTTTAATCAATTATATATACATATATTTTTAAAAGTATTTTGTTGCAAATATATTATGAACAATTGTTTCATTGTGAGGCTTCTCACTTTTTAAAAGTTAAACAATAAACACTGTATTGTGGATTTTACTGTTTCCGATTCATCTAGCACTGAAGGAATGACAATATTTGGAATTTAAACAGGACATGATAGACTTTATGCCTATATATTTTGTTTTAATTTAACTTCTTCGTCTAATTTGCACTGTCACACATTACTATAATATGATATGATAATGCACTGTCAAAGTATTTACATAATTAAAAATCTTATCGTAAAAAGTGGCTCACTATTTTTTGGTAAATTTGGTCACTATTTTAAAAGAATAATATGTAATTTTTGATACATAAATATTCTCACCTATAAATATTTAACATAATAATGTAAAATTAATAAATATATAAATTAAAAATTAAAACTAGTTATTATTTTTTTAAGAAACACATATATGATTCTTTTAATCTTTTGCTTGCAATTCGCAATTTACTAGAAAATAGAAATAAAAATAAATTAAGGAATTTTTAAATCTATTTTTCACACACATTTTTTTTTTTTTTTTTTTTTTTTACTTTACTAATATTGTATAGTTTTATTTATATTTCTATTAAAAATACGTCTTTGTGTCTTAAGAATAGAACAAAAAAAAAAAAAAAAAAAAAAAAAAAAAAAGACTTTTCTTGCAAGAGTCATAAAAAAAGTTAGAAACAGCTTTCTTTTAGGAGCTATCACTTTTTTTTTTCACTAAAACATATTTATTCACACAAAAGAAAAATATAGAACATTCAAAGGAGAAAAATATTTTTATGTTCTATGTTAAAGAAAGGACAATAAACATTAATATGCTGGATGGTAATTTTTTAAATGTTCCTTCCGCTTTATTTTTATATATCTTTTATATATTACATATAAAAGCGTAATACCTTCTTGTGAAAATAAAATAAAATAATGATACATAGCTTTCTAGATAAAATAACAGAGAAATATATATGTAAAAAAAAAAAAAAAAAAACCTATGTTCGTAATTTTCGTGTTACTTTTCATTGAAAAAAAAAAATGTTTACCTCGTTAAATAGTCTCCTTTATATCATGATAAAAGTGTTAGATAGAAAGCTGATTCCTGTTTGCTGTCTACAGATTGTGAATTTTTATCAATTCGATTAAAATATTTCCTTCATTTTGTAAAATAAATAAATATTATAATATAACATAATTAAAAAAGAAAAAAAAAAGCATAATTATCTAAAAATCCCTTTGTCCCCCACCCCCCTTTTTTTGTGATTATTTCTCTTGTTTCTTATTTTTTATTTGTGTTACCCTTCTGTTTGGTTTTTTAATGCTGCTTTCTAATGGATGGTTGTATTGCTCCTCCTTCTTAGAATTTTACATGTATTTCAATCTTACTTTTGATTCCTAGGTAGTAGCACGATACGATTTTTTTTTTTCACCAGAAGAGGAAAGGCTACGTTCTTTCGAAACTGATACAGTGCTTTTCCATTTATTTTTTCGTGTGTAAATAAGTTTTTATTTTTAAATATTTATTGTATACCAGTTCATTAATTTATATATTGTCTATGAGCTTGATATTTATATATATATATTGGAGTATGCTGTCCAGTATATCTTCTGAAACCGGCTAGTACTGCATAGCTAATAATAGCTGAGTTCTCAACTGCTGAAGAGGAAAGCATACCATATTTTTTTGTTAAATATTTTTTCTTCTTATTTATTACATTCCACTTTCATACCATCCCTTATCATAATTTACGAGTAAATATATTATTGTTTTTGTATATAATTTAGTGCTGCTTTTATCGCCTTTTTTATACAAATTGATCTTTGTCATTTATATTGAATTTAATTATATATATATATATATATATATATATATATATATATATATAATCATTTTATGTATTTCTGAAAAAAAGATATACTTCTAAATGTATTTCAGATATAGTTAGTAACTTTAGATTACATATAATATGAGAATATGTTTAATATTCTACATTCAAATGAACTTTTGATTACATGACTAGAAAAACCTAAAAATATCAGACATAAGAATGTTTAATAAATTATATTTAATTATATTAAAATTTATTAAGTATACTGCTTTTTGTACTACTTGTGCTTTGTAAGTGCTCTTAAAATAGCTCTTGGGGAAAAATGGTTATAGTTTTATAATATGTTGTTAACTAAAAAAATTAAATATAGGTAATGCAATATTACCAATCGCACAATAAATTTGGTTGGTTTTTAAATAGTATTAGGTGAATAGTTGGAATCATCGTTCATTTGTTAATGATATTATATTATGTTTATTTTTTATTTGCGATAATTTATGAACGAGTACTTTTTTTTAAACTTCGAAATTTTAATTGTAAAATTAAAGGATGTTAATTGCAGTAAGAGAAAAAAAAACATCTTTAATTATCACATTTGAATATATGTTATTATTTATTGATAGTTATTACTGATTAATAATATTAATAATTTATAATCATTACTGATGCAGCAAAAAAAAAAAAAAAATCGATCATTTATACTATTTCTGATGATTCTTAGGAAAATGACCTCGTGTATCCGAATATGACCCCCATTTTGCACCATCGCCCATCGTTTTTTTTTTTTTTTACTCTTCGGTTATATTATGGTCATGAATTTGATTTGGAGAATGGAAAATACTTAATTTAACTCTTAAAAAGAAAAAAAAAAAACTCTTAAAAAATATATAAATGTATATATACATATATATATATATAATATAATAAATCATAATAACAATTGATTAATAAAATATAATAAATGTAACTTATAATTTCAGTGACAAATACCCCCCCCCCCCCCCCCCACTCTAAATATTGCCGCAAATGTTCATGTTACAGAACTTTTCACCTCTTTAAGCCCTCAGAAGATATTTAACAGTTAGAATAATTCTTTCATCCACTATAAATGGAATTATAGTTAAAAAATTACCGAAAAGTGGTAAAGATACGGGACCGTCCCCAAAAATTGGTGTGTGATCGGGCAAAGTGGCCGTCATATTCGGATTCAGGGGGTCATTTTACATAATAATTTGCGAACATTTGTGTTGGGGGCAAAGTTCAGGCCGAGCAGTCTTATTAGTAATATCATAGACATTGTACAATCATCATTGTATTTTGAATTATTCCACTTCATATAAAAGATCATTAAAAAAAATCAAAATAAACATTTAATAAATAAAACATTGTTAGAAATGCAAATAGAAAGCTTCGTTCTATTACGAGCACAAGAAAGCGGCAGTTTCCGTCTCAAGACGAAAATCTTACAGCAATACTTTTAATGAAAATTTTGTATCATATTTGTACATTATTTTTTTAAGACTGAGTATTAAAGAAATTATTTATAAAATATAGTGTGTAAGTGTCCCATATTGAAATAGCAACCCTTGCATACTTGTAAAAGTAAAACATTGTATAATTAATTGTTTAGTTTAAACTTAGTATTTTCTTCTAATTATTTGAAGAATACGAACACAAATATATTGTTTAAAGTCACTCATTATTTTCTAAAATTCAGTATATAATTTTCAGATCATACAGTAAATGATATATCTACAACAAAATACATTGCATTTCATTTTCAATCTGAACATTTTTCTAATTCACCGTGGATTAGAATTTCATTATAATATGCTATTCCTAAATGTAATATAATTTGAATATCGTAAAGTCGTTTTTCACATTATTTTTCAAAACATAATTTTAAATTTACTTTTCAATGTTTGAATCTTATTCATAGAATATGAACGTATTTCGCTCTATCTACCGATAATACTATCGATAGTGAAATTTAATAAAACATATTGTGACGTTATACAGTCATTGTAGTTATATAGATTAAATCGATATAGTCTTCCTTATCCTCACTAGACGGCACTTGTGGTTCCATGAAATTGTATTTGCCCAAGTTGGCTTCTTTTAGCCTCTTTTCTCTAATTCCAAACACCGTTGTATAACCTCATTACTTGTATTTATTTGAATTTATTTATATACTATGCCGAAAATTAACGATAACTCTCAAATGTATTTTTCATCGTTTGATAATACTTTATTAAAGTTAATTTTCCAATAAAATGCATTTATGTATATTTGTCTAATCTACTACGATTTGCATATTCTACTACCTGTTTTATTAACAGGTAATAATAAGTACCGCTTAGTCTTAACGGATGATGAACGAAGGCAAAATCTTGTTTTACATATGTTTATGTTCGATTTTTGTTTCGATATTTCCTAAAAGTTTATGTGTATTTACAAATGAAATTTATTTAACAGATTTAGATATATATTTCTTAAAATCTTTAATTTATTTTACAGCTTAAAGGCTGACTGTCGGATAAATAATCGATGAATTGCCTACTTCAAATAGAAAGATAACAGGTGTATTCACTCTCTAAAATATGAATAGTGAGATCTCACTCTAAAAGAGTGGTATATCACTCTTTGAACATGCCAAAATGGAGCCAACCTCTAAAGAGTGAAAAGTCTCTTTTCGAAAGAGTGAGATTTCTCACTCTTTTTTAAGAGTGAGATTATTCGCAGCAATTTAAAGAATATGACTGATTATTTTTCTTTAAAGAATTACGTACACTAGACGATATCGTTTCATTTCGCCTTGCGAATAAACTCCAGTTTAACGGTGGAAATAAGCGCAGTTTGGATTCGTCGGGAATCGAACCCAGGCCGTCCTCGTAGCAAGCGAGTGTCTTACCACTGAACCACTGAGCGCATACACATGCTGCTTATTTTACATTATTAAATCATTCTTGTACGTGATCAATCATATTTACTTCATTTATCAACAGTATAAAATTACAGAATTCTAATGGATATTTTAAAATTATAATTATTTTGAAATTGCTAAAATTAGAATTATTTTAAAAGAAAATGTGTACTTGAAAACAAATTTCCTAATACAAACATTCATTTAAAGTAGCTTATAAGGAAAAGAAGTTACTCAAGTGTACATATTTAAAATAAATAAATAAATAAATAAATAAATAAATAAATAAATTTTCGCATACAAATCTATAGAGTTTCCTGAAAAGCTCTTCCGTTCAGAAGTATAAAACTCGCTGTTGATTTTAAATATTAGTAAAGAATTATACCCATTTCTTTTAATATTTCACATATGTTAGCTGTCAATGAATATAATAAAAATATGAGTAATTATAGATTTTAAGGCGTTGTGCATTAAATATTTGCACTGATATTTTCTCTTATACTTATTAAATTTCTGAATAAAACTATTTACTTTCCAATACGAGTTTCGATATGTTTCTGGAGATTTTCGATTCTTCACTAATAATATTACTTCGATTTTGTCAATCACAAAGAAAAATATATTTACCGAATTATCTTTAACATAATTATTTTCCTTTTTTTTTTATTCATCAGAAATTTAGTTATAAGGAATAAGTCTAGGAATAAGTTCTGTTAAACAAATGCATGCATGAGATCGTTCAGAAATTGTCCGTTTTTCATTCGAATTATGATTAACAGATGGCGGCAGCTATTTCTCACTTCACAAAAGTTTGATCTTGCAATACATAATGACCTCACTCTTTGTGGAAAAGTGACTATACGTCACCCTTTCACAAAAAGCGAGAAATGTCACAGTTTCAAGAACGATAATAGTGTTTTCTCACCTATATTGGTGTCAAAATAGGGGTCACTTTTTTAAGGAGAGAGATTCTGACTCCAGAAACTTTAGAGAGCATTTACTACGTCAGCGAAATCGCACTTTTCTTTTTTGTTTTCACTACTTTGAATGTGTGTAACGTATATTGATTCATCGTATTCAGAAATGTTTATTTTTGCTTTTTTAGCAAAATAATGAAGAAGATCGAAATAATTCATACAGAGTCTATAACAAATTCGAAACTTTTTAATGTATAGAATGCTTTGAAGCTGACTATTACTTACTCATTACCTTTTTATGCGTATCAAAGTTTTCCTCATAACGACAGAAGTACTGAAAAAGACAATTATATGTGTTTTTGAAAAGCTCTTTTTGAGATTTTTTTCGTAAAAATTTCAGTAAAAAAAAAAAAAAAATCCATTTTTCTCTTTAAATTTAAAATTTTAAATAATCTGTTACATATCTATCAAGCTTTTAAATTGCTTGTATTGATTTCTCTAAAATACAAGACAATTATTTTAAACTTAAAGAAAATATTATATGAAAAAAAAAAAAAAAAAAAAAAAAAAAAACTATTTTTAGTTGTTTTATTAGCGTACAGCATTCAACTAGCCTTAATAAATTTCGAAAATTGAATTTTAAATCATGTATTCTTATGCTAAGTACTCTTTAAATATGAAATAACGATGAAAGTCTTGTAGTCGTTATAGCTTTAATGGCCAATGACATGTTATAGGGAAATAAGCTTTACTGTTAGAGTAAAAGTTTCAAACATAACAAACGTGTCACTTTGAAGTTCAATTTATGTCAGACTGCTGAGTTTAATAGGAAATTTAAGTAGCGGACGCTAATTAAACTTTGAATAAATGATGTGATGAAAATGGAAGTGCAATAAATGTCGTAAACATAACAATTTCAAAAATTTTTAAATTATTTTAAAATTCTTCCAAAGAATTTTTAAAAGGTAATTTATTAGACCAAATTCAATTATTAAATATATAAGACATAATAATGAAATATGATTTACATTTATGTAATTTACATTCTTACTCAAAATATCCCATTTAATATATATATATATATATGTATATAACTTCTTAATTATAATATTTTCATATTTAAAAATGTGATACATAATTATAGTTTAAAATTATTTAAAGTTAAATATTAATAAACATTTTATATTATAAAAATTCAGAACAACGACTTGCTGGGATAACTAAAATTCGTAATATTAAATCTTTTAACATTAAACTAATATTACATGATAAATAATATGCATTTTGAGATAGATAACAAAAAATCTTTTCATATATCCCGAATTTCAAACTTTCCCATTTTTTTTTTTGCAAAATAATAATAATAATAACAATCGGCCATAAATAGTAATTGAATTCACATGACAAAGATTTATAAACTATGTTAATAGTTAAAGAACTTATAGAAAAATCTCATTTTATGAAAAATGTAAATCAGATATAAAAATACGCGTCACGTCCTACCCCAATTTTTAACACTCTTCGATAATTTTATGGAAATGAATTTGATTTGGAGAATTGAAAGATATATATATATATATATATATATATATAATGTATAATAAGTGATAATAATAATTGATTAATAAAATATAAAAAAAATAACTTATAATTTCAGTGGCAAATTCCCACCCCCTGTATATTCCCCTTGCTGCAAATGTTCTGGTTAAATAATCAGTTAAAATATTTCTTTTCTCCACTGTAAATGAATTTTATAAGCATAAAATTACAGACAGTTGGTAAAAATAGGGGTGTGGGGTGTCACTCACCGAAAAAACATCGAGTGATAGGGCAAAATGGCCGTCATAGTCATATGCAGGAGGTCATATTACAAAATAATTTGCAGGAATGGTTTTGGGGGCAATTGTAATGCCGTACAGTATAATTTAGCAAATACAGTTTATGAATAATTTCTCTTACCAATATACGTGGTATAGAGAAAGTGTTGCCTTTGAGTCAAATTTATATTTTGTCATATTTACTCTTTTTGATATACCCTGAATTCAAAAATCGTATTTTTATCTGTTGGTATATCTCTGTGTGCGTGTTGGTCTCTCTCCGTGTGCCAAATAGTTTTAGGCGATCGATTTTTTTCTGCATAATATGACGTTTTCGGGCCTCCTAAGTTAAATATTTAGTATCGATCTCAACATACAGTCGGTAACAAAAGTGTCCGAACACTAACAAAAATTCCTATGTAAAAAAAGTGCACGTCATACGATTTCGTTAAATAAATCCTTATCGAATATTGTTGTTACTCTGACTAAGGACAGGATTTGACAAGGATTTGTTTAACAAAACCGCATGAAGTGTACTTTTTTTACGTAGACATTTTTTCTAGTGTTCGGACACTTTTGTTACCGACTGTACATGAATTATCAACATAATTTAACAACAAATAAATGCAGGAAATTGAAATTTAGTACTTTAGCTTTCAAATCTAGCTGCCCCTTGATAAGTTGATCAAGATTTTCAAGTTGCAAGGAAATTAATAACAGACTTGATTTTTGTTTTAATATATGTAGGCACAATAAATAAACGGGGGTTTAGGAGGGCGATAACCAACTTCACATAGAATTGCATATTAAAAAAAAATTTTCCTAAACCTGTTTTAATTTGTTTTAATCTAAATTGAACTTTATTATCTTATTTATCCTACACCTCAATCTGCATTTTTTTAAAAATAGTATTGAAATTCAGGGTAAGAGAAAGCCGTGTGTGTGACTCACAAGACTATTTATCATTCTCTATTTTTCCTTTTGAATCAATAATGGCATTTAGAAAATTTTATCGTTTCCATAAACTATTTCTTTTCGGTCAGGGTTCTCTTTTTGTGAAATTGTGAAAAATGTAAATTTACAAAATAAAATTATGATTAAGGTTTCATTTTAGACAATGACAGTTCACTTTTATAGAACTAAATTTTCATTTATACATAGAATTCTTTACAAATTAGAAATTTAATATCCGCTTTTCGGGGGAAATACAGCAAAACATGTCCGATAATTCAGGCAGACTGTCTGAACCCTGGAGATTAGTCTTTAAAAGGAAACCGAATTATCAAAGATCTGTTTTTAAAAGAAAGGGCCCTTTTTTAGGATAAAAAAAATTGTGAAGTGCCCTGTTTTAGAAAAAATAATCTTCTGAAGGGTCCTTTTATAAGGACAAATAATTTTGTA
Organism: Salticus scenicus; assembly: GCA_963930645.1. Classification (NCBI taxonomy): domain Eukaryota; kingdom Metazoa; phylum Arthropoda; class Arachnida; order Araneae; family Salticidae; genus Salticus; species Salticus scenicus. The sequence continues at coordinate 68,620,779 of OZ005654.1, read as the reverse complement.
AAGGATCTTTTAACGAATCAAGGTTTGCCTCGGACAGAACCCTGATAGATCTATATTATATACATTATGTATGGTAATACAGTAAACCTTAATTTTTATTTAAATTTGCTGTATATTGTCATAGCTATCATTCGACCCTTTTAAGATTTCTTTTTAGATAAAATTGCATTTATAATGCATATTTAATGGAGTATGATAAAAGTAATGACAGTGTTTTACTCTGAATCGTATTGAAATTTGTGGCTGGTTTATGTTTGTGGTTGTAAGGGTTGTAAAGGTTGTAAGGACTTGCAAGGGTTGTAAGGGGTTGCAAGGGTGGCAATAGACTACGCTAGAGTCTAGGCCTGGCAGAAAAGTACTCCATGAAGACTTTCCAGTCATTCCTAGCTTGTACTTACACGAATAATTTTGAGGAAAACCAAATGTTTTAGCGACTATACCGACGTACCTTATCTGGAATAAACCGTGGTACTTTTCTTTATCCATCTTTGAGAGCAAGACCTCTGGGACACTGGTGCACCATAGTGAACTCTTAGGTATTTTTATTTATTTATTTATTTTTCCAAAAAATGAGCAAAAAATTTTATATCTATAATTTATTCGTGCTCTGATTTACCAAAATATTTTTAGCATCAATTGAAATTGATATACACTAAGGGAAACAAACAAACAAACAAAAAGTATTTCAAAAATGGCAAGGACAACACAATAATCGATGCCACAAAAAATATTTATATTAGTAATATATATATATATATATATATAACTACATTAAATGGCAAAATAATTAAATGTTAACGAAATACTGGTGAGATGGTTTTTAGTAGGATATAAAATTATTTGGTTGTTAAAACTGGAAATTTGGCTTCAGGCGGCCATGTTGCTCATCCAAAGCGAGATGACTACAATTTAAAAAGCAAAAGTATAAAAAATCGATTTGTATCATATTCATAGTTCAGTAAAGATTAAAAATATGTGTATTGCAATGTATTTCTTTCAAAAACAATGAGGAAACAACTAAACAAAGCAGCTTAAAAATAGAAGGTCTGCAAGAAAGCCATTATTAAGAAAAAGAATAAAAATAAAACAAGAATTCAGTTGACCAATAATTTAAACAAATTATCAGTTTAATATAGGGTTGAACTGATTTTCTCTGAATAGTCAAGTTTAATTTATTTCGAACTGATGAAAAAAGCTATTAAGAGCGGACAATACCTAATCTCGCCGGCAGCCTTCGCCCATGTTATTCTATGAGAAAATTTGTTCACATAATTACTCAGTACCTAATGAATATTTTTCAATTCTGTTTTCACATTTAGAAAATTCATGAGCATTAAATTAGTACTTCTTTTCCAAAAATTGATTTTTTTAAAATTTTAGTATTTCATTTTGCGACTAGAAAATGTGAAAAATGCATTTTGTGAAAAATCGCATTTTTGAACTCAAAATTTAAATGCAAAAAAAAAAAAAAAAAAAAAAAAAAATGAATTTTTTAAAAAGGAGTACTCATTTAACGGTTATGAATTTTCTGACTGCGAAAACAGAATTTAAAAATATTCATTAGGTAATGTGTAATTGTCGCAACAAATTTTCCCATAGAATAACATGGGCGAAGACTGCCGGCGAGATTAGGTATTGTCCCCTCTTAAGACAACAAAAATGGGACTGACTTAAAGAAAATTCCACTTTGAAAGCAGTGGCACTTTCTCCGTACTTTATGGTACGCAGATGCATATTTTTTCAAGGAATCGGGCCAGTTTTCATGCTCAAGGGATCTATTAACTCGAAATAAAGCGCACCCATTATAAAAGTAGCTTCTCACTAACTATTTTGAAGGTATCTCTGACTTTCCCGCAAAAAGCATTTCAAGATGATATTGCACCTTGCTAAAGGACGTCTTTAATATGATTATTTGATTCATATTGTTAAAATTACCTATCTATTCCCGTGAGGGCCTACAGTTCTGTAAGTAATCATACCTTTTTAAACTTTAAGATAAATCCTACAAAGTATACTGTACAAATACTTCATTACCAGATCTGAAAATAATCCTAATCTCAATCCAATAGAAAATGTTTAGTGTATAAAAATGTATGAAGGAAAGGGAAGCATTCGAAATTCGCAGCCTACAACTCTGCAAGAACTATATATATATATATATATATATATATATATATATATATATGTGATATTTGACACGGCGAAATTTCTGAGATTCATATTACCAAGTGTATAAACTTAAATCCGCTGTTTGCGTATAGATGGCGCTAATGAGTGTATTAACAGCGGACATTTAAATGCCTTATTGTTTTTGTATTAGTTTGGCGTCTGTTCACATAAATCAGTGCAAATCGTTAGTGATTTCATATAAAAACATTAATTTTTCTTCGTGTAAACATGTCTCGTTTTGTACCAAAAAAAGATCATATGCGGGAATCTCTGCTTTTCTGCTTCAATTTGAAGAAATCAGCTGCCGAATCGCATAGAATGCTTGTGGAAGCTTATGGTGACAGTGCTTTGTCAGAAACAACTTGCAGAGACTGGTTTCGTCGGTTCAAAAATGGCTATTTTGACTTAAATGACAAAGAACGTGAAAATCGGCCCCGAAAGTTTGACGACCATGAATTACAGGCTCTTTTGGACGAAGATGATACCCAATCGCAAAAAATGCTTGCCGAGAAGTTAGGTGTCACTCAACCAGCCATTTCTATCCGTCTACATGCCATGGGAAAGGCCTTATTATCAACAAAGACATGACAAACTGATTTTTCTTCATGATAACACGCCAGCACACACGTCAAAATTGGTCCAAAATTATCTCAAAACACTTAACTGGGAGGCGTTACCCCATCCCGCTTAATTCACCAGACCTGGCTCCTTCTGATTATCACCTGTTTTCATCAATGGGCCATGCACTCGCCGAACAGCACTTCGTTTCTTACGAAGACGTTCGAAAATGGCTGGACGAGTGGTTTGCCTCAAAAGATAAGGAATTCTTTTGGCGTGGAATTCACCAATTGCCCGAAAGATGGGAAAAATGTATAGTTAGCGAGGGAAACTATTTTGAATAAAATTTTGTTTTGCTTTATATAAAAAATAAATGTGTTTTTATTACTAAAAAACAGCGGATTTAAGCTTATACACCTGGTAAAACAATGTATAATACTATGCCATTTGGTAGTAAAGCAGTAATTTCATAGAAGGGTGGAATTAACCCAATGCAGAATGCATATTCTTATTAAATAATTGTTTAGATCTAACAAAAAAAATAGTTTTATTTTATATATTAAAATGTAACTTGTTTAATTCTTATAATAAATTAGAATAGAGTACAAAGCATATGTTTATTATATTACGTTTAAAAAGAAAGTTTTATATATATATTTTTAGTACGTACTTCGTAAAGTGCAATAAAGTGAATTACTAAATCAAAAATGCACTTAGGTATCATTTCATTCCTTTAGAATTGTGCAAACATTGCAGTTTTATTTTTACCAACTATTAGTTTTGAAAATATTACAAATAATACAGATTTAAGTCGGTTTTTCTGCAGAGCGCCTTTTTTTTTATTTATTTATTTTTTTATCCCTTAGTGTATGTATTTAGGTTCACTAAACAAAATTTCGTTACTTATTCGATTACAGTAACTCACAAAAGGCTATTGAAAGTGTGATGAGACCATTTTATAAAAAAAATTATTTTTTAAAATTGCGTTATTAAAATCTTTGCAAGCATCATTTCAAACCTAGCAAAATTTTCAAACCTAGCAAGACATAAACAAAATGTAAACTTTTGACATAAATGTACTAAAGAAACACAATAATAAAAAGTATAAACAAAATAGGTACAATTTTTGTTTTTAACAAAAAAAAAACTTGCCAAAATGAATAAATCATGAAGTAAATTAAAAGGCATCGCCAACAGTGGGCAAATATTTAAAATTTTCCACTAAAACTGTCCTTCCTGGAGACCTATGAGAACTGGGTAGTCAAACATAAATTTTATTTTGAGATTTTTTTTTTTTTTTTATTTTAAGTGATTTGGTTTAATTATCATAAACGTGTTTCATCCCACAAAAAATAAAAATTATTTGGTTTATGATGAATTAATATTTAAATTGGGTGGTGAAATTGGTATAAGACTTAATTTCAAATTGTAATGGAAGATGAAAAAAAAAAAAGAGCGAAAAATCCTCCGGCACGAATTTATTAATAACACCTTCCGACTGTATGCACTTAATCTATCGTATAAATTTCAATGTTTTTTGCCTACGTTATCACACAAGAACTGAAAGGCGTACAGATACACTATTTGAATTCAAATCACTTTTAAACTGTTTTGCGAAGTTTTAAAAATGCATAACGCAAAAGAAAATTCAGCTCTCAGATTTTAACTGCAGCTCTTAATGTATTTTAACTGCAGCTCTGAATATTTTTGTTTAGCCCTATAAATCTGAAGGTTAATCATATCATATTCTATTCAAAACATTATTTTAGAATATTAACAATAAAGGTCAATTTCTTTATGATTTTTACAGTAGAAAGTTATTTAAATGTGAATTATAAGAATATCTGTCCATAGTAAACGTAAATAACATATATCATTTTTTTTTAAATTGTGAAAATATTTACGGCCGCTAGGGGCGGACAGCCGCACGCGTAGATAGATGGACAGTCAGACAGAAAAATACGCAAATTGAAATCATATTTACAGTTAAAAAATTGTTAGAAAGTATCAAAAACGCTTAATGTAAACAAAAATTTAATTCAAACAAATTTCCAATAATAACCCTCAACGTAGGGGAGAGTTGTCTAAAACGGGGACGGCGGGTCAAATGGGGACGTTCAGTTTCTCATTGATTAGTGCTGTCCTCTTTGAATCCAATAGTCTAAGATAATTCTAAATCGGATATAAGCAAGTTTGAATTTAGTTGTTGACATATTTTACTGTATCTGTTATTTTCTACAAAGTTTTAAAATTTTTGCGATTTTTATTTCGATTGTGGCCGTACACTGTATTGTATCTTATCAAGTGACCTTTGGACGTTCGATTTTGGTAAGTACGTTATGGATCCGTCTAGATTTAATATGCATTTTCACACATTGCTTTATAGTTTTGTCTGACACGTGTGTGAAGAGACACCACGTTTTTAGCACACGTCATGGTCGGCTCAAACGGGGACATTGACGGTAGTCCAAAACGGGGACGTCGAACCCCAGAAATGTTCAGCTTTTAACACTTCGCCTAAAATAATAATGCCTCTACCATAAAAAACTGAAAGTTAGCAAAAAAAAAAAAAGTGAATGACATGATGAGAAGTAAAACTGCCATACTCACTTCATCACCTTACAAAGCAGAATTGAAAGCTGCAGAACAGGAGAAAAATGCAAAGCAGAATAAATAGAAAAGAAATTTGGTCAAGAAACCCACCGAATCTAATCCTAGGTATCCAAAAGCTAAAAAGGAGAAAAAAATAAATAAATTCAATACCCAATATTATCATCTGATGAGGAACACACTAGCGAGGACACTTGTATTTTTTGTAATGAACTTTACATTGACTCGAAAGACAAAAAGGGGTAGATTCAATGTAGCAGTTGTCGAAGTTGGGTACATGAAGTCTGTTCAAGTGTTGAAAAAAGCGATGTCAATTTCATATGTGACGTCTGTGTTTGATTATTTTTTGTGTCATTCTAGTAACTGTTTAAAAAGATAACAAAATACTTTATCTGCATCTGGATTTTGCATTAACTTCACCTTCACCTTTTCTTTGTAATCCAAGTTTTTCTAATAAAATTTCGCATTTGGACTTGAATTTACGTTATTTCTTAAGAGTACCCCATTTTACCCAACCGGTTGTCCAAAACGGGGACTTTGCACATTTTTCAGAAAAATGTTTTTTCTGCCTATACTAATGATATTTTTTTAAAAATAAATTTGCCACCTGATAGTCCAAGACATGTTCTAATCAGGAAATGCTTTGGCGAATTTTTCTTATTTATAGATTTTTTTTTTTTTTTTTTTTTTTTTTTTTTTTTTTTTGTGGACAGAGATATGTTAGCGTCCCCGTTTTGGACAACTTTCCCCTAACTTGTATGTACTTTTGTATGATCTGTAAATATAATGCTAATCATGCTGTACACTGCACAAAACATTCTTTTGTGCATATGAATAACATATTTCAATTGAATTAATATTCATTCAAAGTAATTAAAATTTGGTTTATAGAAATATCTCACATATAACACAATGCTTTGGAATATTTTCGAGTGTCCCTGTATGCAAACCACTGGTGGTATTTTCTTCATTTTCTATAGAAAATATCAGATAGTGAACTTGAATAATATATTTCAATTTCATTAATATTTGTGTAAAGTTATTAAAATAGGGTTGATACCTCTCATATAACACAATGCTTTGGGATAATTTCGTGTGTCCATGTACATAATGTAGCAGAGGTATCCACTCCATTTTAAATAAGGAACATCTGATAGTGAACTCAAATAATATATATCAGTTTCAAGAAATTCCATGAATATTCACGGGAGTTAGGGCGCGGACAGGCAGACAGAAAAACAGATGGACAGACAGGCAATCCGACGTATTTAACACATTTTAACATTGTTGGAAAGTGTTAAACAGTGAAAGTCATTAAAACTTTTCAATCGTGTTGGAAAGAGTTATAAAGAAATAAACTTTGAAAAATTCACACGGTTTTCTTCCTTTCTTAACGTGTTTTAATTTGCAGGTGACCACCTAAGAAATTCAACTATTGATGTATTTTTTTTTTTTTTTTTTAACAATTCAGAATATTAAAATATTATATTATGTTCTTAAAACTGTTGATTTCACGTGTTTGAATGATTTTAGTCGCTATTTTAAAATAAAGGTTCTTTTTTTCTTTATTTTTATCACTAGCAGGGTCACTATTTTTAAATGATTTTTCAAAAGAATTGAATCACTATTTTTTTTTATGTCATATTATAAATTATATATATATATATATATATATATATATTCTCTCTCTCTCTCTCTCTCTATATATATATATATATATATACACACACACACATTGCAATCAACCTAAACCTTGCTTCGGTACCTGCTGCCTACTTTTTCCGCCCGCACTGCATCTGGTCCAGGTTACCACTGCCTGTAGAAAGGTCTTTTCCGGATACTTAAATATGGATATTTATCGGCGAAAGGTAGATTTGTTATTATTTAGGAACTATGATTTCAAAGATGACTGTATCTCATTTTAAATATTTTAATTATTCTGTAGCAAAATTTCATTATTCGCGTAAAATATATTTCTTTTCTTTTCTTTCCTTTTTTTTTTTTTTTTTTTTTTTTTTTTTTTTCTTGCCAAAAGCAATGAACTGGAGCACTTTTTTGGTAACATTTAAATTTAAAACTAATATTTAAATGGTTAATTTTCAATCTAGTTAAGTCACTATTGATGTCACATTGATTTTTTTTTTTTTTTTTTTTATAGCCATATATCTTCAAAAATAAATATTTATTTTATGATTTTTAGGGATTTAGTGTTTTTTTTTTTTTTTTTTTTTGTGGACAGAGATATGTTAGCGTCCCCGTTTTGGACAACTTTCCCCTAACTTGTATGTACTTTTGTATGATCTGTAAATATAATGCTAATCATGCTGTACACTGCACAAAACATTCTTTTGTGCATATGAATAACATATTTCAATTGAATTAATATTCATTCAAAGTAATTAAAATTTGGTTTATAGAAATATCTCACATATAACACAATGCTTTGGAATATTTTCGAGTGTCCCTGTATGCAAACCACTGGTGGTATTTTCTTCATTTTCTATAGAAAATATCAGATAGTGAACTTGAATAATATATTTCAATTTCATTAATATTTGTGTAAAGTTATTAAAATAGGGTTGATACCTCTCATATAACACAATGCTTTGGGATAATTTCGTGTGTCCATGTACATAATGTAGCAGAGGTATCCACTCCATTTTAAATAAGGAACATCTGATAGTGAACTCAAATAATATATATCAGTTTCAAGAAATTCCATGAATATTCACGGGAGTTAGGGCGCGGACAGGCAGACAGAAAAACAGATGGACAGACAGGCAATCCGACGTATTTAACACATTTTAACATTGTTGGAAAGTGTTAAACAGTGAAAGTCATTAAAACTTTTCAATCGTGTTGGAAAGAGTTATAAAGAAATAAACTTTGAAAAATTCACACGGTTTTCTTCCTTTCTTAACGTGTTTTAATTTGCAGGTGACCACCTAAGAAATTCAACTATTGATGTATTTTTTTTTTTTTTTTTAACAATTCAGAATATTAAAATATTATATTAAGTTCTTAAAACTGTTGATTTCACGTGTTTGAATGATTTTAGTCGCTATTTTAAAATAAAGGTTCTTTTTTTCTTTATTTTTATCACTAGCAGGGTCACTATTTTTAAATGATTTTTCAAAAGAATTGAATCACTATTTTTTTTTATGTCATATTATAAATTATATATATATATATATATATATATATATTCTCTCTCTCTCTCTCTCTCTATATATATATATATATATACACACACACACATTGCAATCAACCTAAACCTTGCTTCGGTACCTGCTGCCTACTTTTTCCGCCCGCACTGCATCTGGTCCAGGTTACCACTGCCTGTAGAAAGGTCTTTTCCGGATACTTAAATATGGATATTTATCGGCGAAAGGTAGATTTGTTATTATTTAGGAACTATGATTTCAAAGATGACTGTATCTCATTTTAAATATTTTAATTATTCTGTAGCAAAATTTCATTATTCGCGTAAAATATATTTCTTTTCTTTTCTTTCCTTTTTTTTTTTTTTTTTTTTTTCTTGTCGAAAGCAATGAACTGGAGCACTTTTTTGGTAACATTTAAATTTAAAACTAATATTTAAATGGTTAATTTTCAATCTAGTTTAAGTCACTATTGATGTCACATTGATTTTTTTTTTTTTTTTTTTTTTTTTTTTTTTATAGCCATATATCTTCAAAAATAAATATTTATTTTATGATTTTTAGGGATTTAGTGTTTTTTTTTTTTTTTTTTTTTTTTTTTTAACTTAAATTTTTAATTTGTGCTTTTTAATAACTAAAACAAAGCTTTGAAAAAATCTAATCAGTATTTCTCAGGACACTGCTCAAACAAATAAATGTTTTTTTTTTTTTTTTTTTTATACAATTGACATCTTATCTATTAAATATCTGCAAACAAAAAGTATCACATTCGCCCTCGAGTATCGAACCCACGTCTAGCGAATTAGCAGCTTATCGCTTTAACCGACTGAGCTACAGAACGTTGTAAAAAGTACCTCACATTTACTTTCAAATGGAAAGGCCTTTTTTTTTAGCGTGACATGGATACACTATGGCAAAATTCAATTTCAATAAAAGAAAACTTCTAATTAAAAGAAAACTAATTAAAAACTCGAAAATCGGGCTTTGAGGTGCATTCAGAACGGTCATTACGAACCTCCATGCAAATCTGTTTATTTCTGTGATTAGCCGTTTTTCCTGAAATGCTCCAGACAAACATAAACGATGGCACACTCACACATACACACAAACAAACATCTTAATTTATTATAATTATAGATTTCATAGATAACACTCTAAATTGAACACTTTGACGACGAAAAATAGATGCAAAATTGAAAATAAAGTGGTATAAGTCATCATTTTCAAATTAGAATAACTCAGCGACATTTTTTTTTTTGGTCTTCTTAGAGCGAGGAAAATAATTTTCTAAATATAAGTCATATGATAGAAGGTATCGTATAAAAATTAAATTTCGTATTTTGATATGTATACAGCCCCTTGTACAAAAAAATTCCGTATTTGAAATCCACTCTTAATTTGCACCAATTTTGTAACCGAAAGTATGTTTATATCTTTATTAGTTTACGAGATAATCGCTGTATCATCTATTTTGAACCACCCGGTATAAATATATAATTAATAGAGTATCAAAACAGCTTTCTCTAGATTTTTTTGGCGAAGTATGTCCTTTTTAGGGCCTTGCGCCATAAAAAGACACCAACCCTCTCTAGATTTTAATGACTTTTTTTTTTCTCCCAATTTAGATTATTATATATATATGTACACATGTATTATTCTGATCAAAACTCATTAAATGATAATCAAAATTGATTTTTCTAGACTTTAATGTTTTTTTCCCCTCCATATTTAATCATTATTACTTTCCGAACACTATAGTGAGGAAAGTATTGTAATCATGTCAAAAATCCGAATTCGAGATTTTGATGTTTCTATACGTTTTGAGGTCCCCTGAGTCCGTTTTCACTATTTTTACGATGATGTATGTATGTGTGTGTGTATGTGTGTATGTGTGTATGTTTGTGAACACGCTAGCGTCTAAAGGCTTTTTTCGATTAACCTGAAAGTTGGTACGTATATTGTAAGTCACCATAGTACGAACCCTATAGATTTTGGTGAATCTAGCACTTATAGTTTTTTTAAAGGGACACAAAGAAAAATTCTTTATCATTATGGCCTATGGGACCAAAATCTTAAAAGTGCGATAGCATCTAAACGCCTTATTCAATTGAGCAAAAATTTTATACCCATATTATAGGTCAAAGATACTCAATCTGTATAGATTTTGGAGAATCTAGCACTTATAGTTTTTTTACAGGGACACAAAGAAAAATTCTTTATCATTAAGGCCAATGGGGCCAAATTTTTAAAAGTGTGATAGCGTCTAAACGCCTTATTAATCTGAGCAAAAAAATTGTACACATGTTATAGGTCGCATTTGCACCAACTGTATAGATTTTGGTGAATCTAGCACTACAGTTTTTTTACAGGGACACAAAGAAAAATTCTTTATCATTATGGCCTATGAGACCAAATTTTTAAAAGTGCGATAGCATCTAAACGCCTTATTCAATTGAGCTGAAAATTTGTATGAATATTATAAATCACTGTTGCACTAACTATAAGCATTTTGGTGAATCTAGCATCTATAGATTTTTACAGGGACAAAACGAAAAATTCTTTATCATTATGATCTAAGGGCTCAAAGTTCAGTAGCGTTAAATAAAACCTCGTGTGATATATGGAGAAAAAAACACTCTTTTATGGTTTTCTCTCTTTTGTTTGTTTAGCAATTCCTCTTTCTTTATTTTATCTACAAAACTGTTAGTTACTCAATGTTCGGAAAGTCGAGTGGAGTCACTCCAGATTTTTTTTTATTTAAATTTATATTTAAAAAAATAAAAATAAAATAAAACTATTCTTCTGATTAAAACTCATGAAATTTCTTTTTAACATAAAAAAAATAATTTTACATTTTTAGTATTTTTGTTAATCCATGTTAATTTATTTAAAGACTGCAAGAAAAAATTCATTTGCATGTAAAACATTTATTCTTGTCAACTACATATTAAATGATTTTTATTCCTTTAATGAAAACCGAAGAAAAAATAATGAAGACAAAAAGTTAAAAAAAAAAAAAAAAAAAAAAAAAATTGTAAAACTCATTAAAATTGAATAAATTTTGATGGTCGTTATTGAAAAAAAAATGCATATATATATATATATATATATATAATTTATATTTTAAAAGGGATTTACAGAAGATGATATTGGTAAAAAAAATACGTTTTTAGCATGTTTTTAATTATCTATTTTACTTATTTTTTTAATTTAAAAGATGCTAAATATTTCATTTTAAGTAATTTATAAATCTTACATAAACATCATATTTATAAGTATATATATCTATATACATATATATGTCTCTCTCTCTGTGTGTGTGTAAAGAGAGAGAGAGAGAGAGAGAGAGAGACTATACAAATATTAAATTCCTATGAAGTTTTGTTTTTTCTTTTTACTTCCTTATACAAAGTATAAGGAAGTATAGTAATCCCGATTTGCGAAATGGATTTTGCATTTCACATTGCTCAAAAACAAATGATCGCTGAACGTTTCCAATTTATAAGTGTGACTGTCATGATGTCTAGTTGTACACCTGCAAGTGTCGTCTTAACACGAGCTCTCGTTTTAGAGATATAAGAGATTTTACACGATTTTTCGTGACGTCTGTATGTATGTGTGTCTGTGTGTGTGTGTGTGAGTATGTCGCATAACTCAAAAACGGTTGGACGTAGAAAGTTGCGAATTGGTTATAACGAATAGGTTTGTTATATCATCTAATTGTGCACCTCCCTTTTTGGACTTTGTATGATTTTCCGTTTTGGAAATATTTAGGAAAATTAGGTTCATAATGCCCAAAATGCATCAAAAAACGGTAATAACTCAAAAACGGTTTCAACAAATCTTGATATTTAACTGACTTCCCGACTAGCTAGACATTTGAAACTTTCAGAAAAGTTCAGAACACGTTGTCGATGCATTTTTAAAAATATTTTTAGCCAACTGTTTCTAATACCTGCTGCCTTCAGCAGCGTTTATGTGATAAATTGTTAAAATGATGTTAAAATTTATTCAATTTACTTCTCGACTAGCTAAACATTTGAAACTTTCAGACTAGTCCAAAACACGGTGAAAATTCATTTTTATAATACTTTTAGTCAACTGTTTAGGGTCCCTGCTGTCTTCGGCAGCGTTACCAGTACAAATCTTGCAATCGATTTTTAACTAACTTTCCGACTAGCTAGACATTTAAAACTTCTGGAAAAACTCAGAACACAGTGACAATGCAATTTTTAAATATTTTTAGCCAATTGTTTCAGGTGACTGCTGCCTTCGAAAGCGTTTATATGGTTCAACAGAAAATTTATTTAACTAACTTCCCGACTAGCTAGACATTTGAAACTTTCAGAATAGTTCAGAACACGGTGAAAATGCATTTTTTTAATACTCTTAGCCAATTTTTTCGGGTCCCTGCTGCCGTCGTCAGCGTTACCAGTACAAATCTTGCATCGTTTTTTAACTAACTTTGAGAAAAGCTCAGAACACGGTGATAATTCATTTTTTTAAATATATTTGGGCAACAGTTTCGGGTTCAATGACAATGTTTAAAACATTATGTATATTTCTAAAAGTGTATAAGGAAGTATTGTGGTGCCCACATCACATTTTTTGGTGTGTGTGTGTGTGTGTGTGTGTGTGTCAATAAGAAATATATTTAAAATTTTAATATTTCAAATGTTATGAAGTAAGTAGGTGTCTGCACAGAGCAATATATAGCGCAAAGTCCATGCAACTGAGAAGTGACTTTGGCTGTCACGTCCTACCAACATTAGAAGACCTCAAAACGTCACCTATAAACATGTCGGCTAGAAAGGTGTACGCTGTTATCACCTGCAAATCGGATTCGGTAGTTTCATATGAAGACGGGATTGATGAATTGTACGCAACGTGGATGAATTCAGTGTGTTTTTATAAATTAGAAATGAATATGTCTGGTGAGAAAATAAATCAGTGTTTTTTCTTTTTTGGTGTGTGTGTGTGTGTGTCAATAAGAAATATATATAAAATTTTAATATTTCAAATGTTATGAAGTAGGTAGGTGTCTGCACAGAGCAATAGATAGCGCAAAGTCCATGCAACTGAGAAGTGACTTTGGCTGTCACGTCCTACCAACATTAGAAGACCTCAAAATATCGCCTATAAACATGTCGGCTAGAAAGGTGTACGCTGTTATCAGCTACAAATCGGATTCGGTAGTTTCATATGAAGACGGGATTGATGAATTGTACGCAACGTGGATGAATTCAGTGTGTTTTTATAAATTAGAAATGAATATGTCTGGTGAGAAAATAAATCAGTGTAAACCTTCCAATATCATTAAAAGGAAAGATTCTGGAGAAGTCTTAGTTGACGTTTAAGAACCGTAGATTGGTTGACCTGTCGATATCTACATCGTTCAACCAATTGCACTTTACAATATTTTTAGATTTTTAATTAGTAATTTAGAGTTTTTAAGTTTCTCAACAACTTCTTCATGCAAGGTAATTTGAATTCCATAGTGTACGTGTATGGTTTTTTTGGGGGTGGAAGAAATAAAAGCATGAAGCAGCCACCAAATTTTGCAAAATAAGAGGAATGGAAAGCTATGCATTAAAGCTACATACTACAGCCTCAGTATGTAAATCTTTGCTGAAATAAAAGCTTATCATATCATCTGCAAAAGTTTTTATTTATTTTTAATTTATTTTTAATTTATTTTTTATTTTATTTTATTATTATTATTTTTTTTTTTTTTGTGTGTGTGTGTGTGTTTGTTATTTACATGCTTGCTAAAAAAATTGTTCAGTATACATTTTTAGAAGCTTTTTATTAAAATTAGATTGTGCTATCGCGTCTTCGTGTCATGCTGAAAAAAAAACAGTGCACCTCCAATTGTGAGGTAGATGTAGTGTCCAGTTGAGGAGTTTAAGATCACCGAAAAAAGTCAGAATTGAAGGTGATAGCATGGAGTTGGGAATAATTGTTGGTTCAGGTTGGGAAAGTTCTAGCTGGATCCAGTATAAGCGATGATAAGTGTGAAATTGCTAGCTGAAGGGTCGAGCACAGGTGATTTTAGGTAAGCATGGAGTGTCTAGTTATTGTAACGTAGTTAGATAAATTGAAATTAGTATATACGTAGATTGTGAAAGAGGACTGAATATGGTTAGCTTTAAAGAAGTAGCTGGGTAAAATGAATGAATGGTGTTGTCTATTTTGGAGAAGTTTAAATTGTGTGATAGTTGCGTCGTGAGGTGTGGTGTTGATGTAAGCAGATGGTGGTGTATGTCGTACGCAGATTAAACGTGTTGTAGCGGAAGATAAATGTTAGTATTGATGAATTAGGTAGATTGTCGATCAGGGTTCCGATCTAGTAACCGGAGGAAATTATTAAACCACAAATTATGAGCATTATTTCTTTAAAATAGTTCTAAATTACTTAAGTTAAATTACTTGTGAGTTCCTTTAAAAATCCCCGGGTTGGTTCACCGCTGGTTGGTTCGGTTGGCTAGAGCGTCATGTTGATAACTCCATGTTCGTGAGTTCGATCTTCGAAGGGCCTACGTGTTATATTTTGCAGATAATTAATAGAAAAGTTATCGATTGATAAAATGAATTTTTGATTGTCTACACAGCACCTGAAGAGTTTTTTTTTTTCTTTAATTCATTTTTTTAGTTATAAAAAAAGCACAAAATTAAAATTTAAGTATATATATATTAGAAAGTTTTTATTGAAAATGTATTTTACCATGTTATTATTAACTTCGATTCTTGTTTGTTTGTGGGTTTGTTTGTTTGTTTGTGTGTTTGTCAGGGACAAATCTTGCAAGCGATTTTTAACTAACTTCCCGACTAGCGAGATATTTGAAATTTTCAGGACAGCTCACAACACGGTGACAATACATTTTCTAATAATTTTAGTCAACTATTTCAAGCCCCACTGCCTTCGGCATCGCCTATATGATTCGACAGAAAATTTATTTAACTAACTTCCCGACTAGCTAGACATTTGAAACTTTCAGAATAGTTCAGAACACGGTGAAAATGCATTTTCTTAAAACCTTTAGCCAACTGTTTCGGGTTCCTGCTGCCTTCGGCAGCGTTATCGGTACAAAGCTTGCAATCGATTTTTCACTAACTTTCCGACTAGCTAGACATTTGAAACTTTCAGGACAGTTCATAACACGGTGACAATACGTTTTTCTAATAATTTTAGTCAACTATTTCAGGTCCCACTGCCTTCGGCAGCACTTATATTATTCGACAGAAATTTTTTTTTTAACTAACTTCCCGACTAGCTAGACATTTGAAACTTTCAGAATAGTTCAGAACCCGGTGTAAATGCATTTTTTAAAATACGTTTAGCCAACTGTTTCGGGTTCCTGCTGCCTTCGGCAGCGTTACCAGTACAAAGCCTGCAATCGATTTTTCACTAACTTCCCGACTAGCCAGATATTTGAAACTTTCAGGATAGCTCAGAACACGGTGGCAATACATTTTTTTAGTACTTTTAGTCAACTGTTTCAGGTCCCTACTGCCTTCATATGATTCAACAGAATTTTTTTTAAACTAACTTCCCGAGTAGCTAGACATTTGAAACTTTCGGAACAGTTCAGAATACGGTGAAAATGCTTTTTAAAAATATTTTTATCCAATTGCTTCGGGACCCTGCTGCTTTCGGCAGCTTTTCCAGTACAAAGCTTGCAATCAACTTTTAACTAACTTCCCGGCTAGATAGTCATTTGAAACTTTTATAATAGCTCAAAAGACGATAGCAAGGAATTTTTTTAATACTTTTATCCAATTGCTGGGGTTCCGGCTACCTTCAGTAGCGTTTATATGATTCAACAGAAAATTAAAAAAACATGGTTTATAAATTTTTTTTTATCTTATAATTATTTATCATCGTGTCTTTGTGTCACTCTAAAAAGAAGCTGTCACCCTTTTATTGCAAATGTAAGCAGCATTTTTTTTTCATTCGTTAGATCAGTTGGATAGAGTGTGATATTGAAAACGCGATGATCGTGGGTTCGATCCTCGAAGACCGAAGCGTTACTTTTTTGAAGATAATTAATTTTAAAGATGTCAGTTAAAAAAAATAATAATAAATATTTAATTTTCTACAGATAATTCTAAGAAATTTTTATTAGTGTTTATAACAAGCATATATATATATATATATATTAGATAGTAATCTTTAGAAAAAGGCGAAAGTTTAGCTCGAGAAATGAAACGTACAAAATAAAACTTTAAGTTGAAGAATAATAATAAGAAGAAGCTTCTTATTATGGAGCCCTAAAAAGCATAAAGTAAAAATTTATTCTTATATGCTTCAACAATAAGAAAATTTTAAAGAGAAATATAAATATTTCACTTTTGCAAGATATGCTAAAATTCTTAAATATTCAAAATAATTTAAAGAAAGCGTTCGAGAACATAATTTTTTTTTATATGTAACTAGTACATTTTTCTGGCATGTTCTGTGACTTTTCGCTAGAGCGTCATACAGATAACGCGATGGTTGTTGATTCGATCCTCCAAGGGCCGATTAGTTAACTTTTGGAGATAATTAATAAAAAAAGGTGTCAAATGACAAAAAAAAAAAAAAAAAAAAAAAAAAAAATCTTTCAATATCTACCAGGATTATAAGAATTTTTATTAGTTTTTTAGAAGCTTTTCTTTTTTGTAACTAAAAATCAAAAAATCAAAATTTAAATAATAATCCATTTTTTTATTGTAGAGACCTAACAACATAAATTAGAAAAATAATTCTTGCAAAGACATGCTGTAAAGAAATGAAAGTTTCAGCACTAAAAAAGTTCTAGAGAAAGATATATATCTCACTTTTGCAAGATATGATTTTTTTTTTTTTTTTTCAAATATTTTTAAAACTCTTCGAGGCTTTGGAATTTAAGGCTTAATGAATATTTATATAAAAAAAAAAAAAAAAAAAAAAATGTTTATTTACTTAAATGTTTATTTTAAGCATTAAGATAATTACTTTTTTACATCTTCAATATCCTTTCTCTTTTTTTATTACATTTTTGTCTGCCTAATGCAGAATTAATTATACATGAAGGCTCTAATATAACATTAAACATGTTTTGGCACTTCATTTTCTGCATCGATATATATATATATATACCATATATATACAACCGTGCATATTTTTATTTATATATTTTTATTATTTTATAGAATATTATAAGTTTTAGATAGATATTGATTAATTTTAAACAGAAAATTCTCAACTATCATGTTATGTAGTTAAATTTTATAAAGTATAAATCATAATTAACTAATTATTAATAAGCATTTTTTCTTCATTCTTTATGATACATGTTCAAATATTTTAAACATACGTAAATATTTTATTTATACAAAGTTGTTTTGAAATATAAAACAAACATTTTTTCTAAAAGTAACGTAGCAAAACTTTTATTTTCCATGAACTGTCACCATTAGTTTTCTCGAAATAAAATACAGTAGCCTCCAGTTATTTAGAACTCGTCGTTAATGGATTATAAGATTTCCCTGGCGTCGTGATTTAATCCTATCATATGCCATAAATTTCAAATCCATAATATAAGAAAAGAAGTTTTACGGTCAGTAAATTTCATAAAAAAGAAATATTAGTAACAGAAATATTATACGGTTTGTCATATTTTATAGCCTTATAAAATAAATCTAATTTTAAATTTGTTTTAGTTCATGATGGAAATCTCCACTTTTTCTTTCCAGATATCACTGTTTTTTTCATCAGACATTTAAAGTATTTCACATGTAAATTGTTCAAAAAAAAAAAAAAAAAAAAAAAAAGTAAATGCTACATTTTATACACAATGGTAATAGTAATAACTGTGCAATAAAGAATAATGATATTCACTTACGTATACACTTTAGTCGGAATGTTAATAATCAAGAAATGTATTTAAAACATTATAAGTTTATAAAAGCAAATTAAATATTATTTTTAAATTTTCATATATATATATAATCAAGTATACAAGATAATTTTTAAACTTTTTTTTTTATCTCTTTATTTAAAATATAATTATAAAACCATGATAACATTATGTGCCATTTCTACTGATAATAATATCAGTCAATTCCAATATATATATATATATATATATATATATATATATATATATATATATATATATATATGCATCGGAAATTGTACAGTCTTTTAATACAATTTTAATTTTATGAACGCCTTTTTACTTCCTTATACAAAGTATAAGGAAGTATAGTAATCCCGATTTGCGAAATGGATTTTGCATTTCACATTGCTCGAAAACGAATGATCGCTGAATGTTGCAAATTTATACGTGTGACTGTCATGATGTCTAGTTGTACACCTGCGAGTGTCGTCTTAACACGAGCTCTCGTTTTAGAGATATAAGGTACTTTACACGATTTTTCGTGACGTCTGTATGTATGTGTGTCTGTGTGTGTGTGTGAGTATGTCGCATAACTCAAAAACGGTTGGACGTAGAAAGTTGCGAATTGGTACATATGTCTGTTATAACATCTAGTTGTGCACCTCCCTTTTTGGACTTGGTATGATTTTCCGTTTTGGAGATATTTAGGAAAATTAGGTTCATAATGGCCAAAATGTATCAAAAAACGGTAATAACTCAAAAACGGTTTGGGCAAATCTTGCAATTTAACTGACTTCCTGACTAACTAGGCATTTGACTAGGCATTTGCATTTTTTTTAAATTTTTTAGCCAACTGTTTCTAATACCTGCTGCCTTCAGCAGAGTTTATGTGATTCAACAGAAAATTTATTTAACTAACTTCTAGACTAGCTAGACATTTGAAACTTTCAGACTAGATCAGAACACGGTGAAAATGCATTTTTTAAATACTTTCAGCAAACTGTTTTGGGTCCCTGCTGTCTTCGGCAGCGTTAAAAGTACAAATCTCGCAATCGATTTTTAACTAACCTCCCGATTAGCTAGACATTTAAAACTTCTGGGGAAAACTCAGAACATGGTGACAATGCATTTTAAAAATATTTTTAGCCAATTGTTTCAGGTGACTGCTGCCTTCGACAGCTTATATATGGTTCAACAGAAAATTTATTTAACTAACTTCCCGACTAGCTAGACATTTGAAACTTTCAGAATATTTCCGAACACGGTGAAAATGCATTTCTTTTATTTCTTTTTGCCAATTTTTTCGGGTCCTTGCTGCCTTCGTCAGCGTTACAAATCTTGCATCCCTTTTTAATTAACTTTCAGAAAAGCTCAGAACACGGTGATAATTCATTTTTTAAATATTTTTAGCCAACTTTTTCAGGACCAATTACAATGTTTTTTAACATTATGTATATTTCTAAAAGTGTATAAGGAAGTCATGTGGTGCCCACATCAGATTTTTTTTTTTTTTTTTATATACATTAACCTTTTGAAAGGGGCTGTGACAGCATCTGTCACGCTTCAACATAGGATTTCGTAAGAGCCCCTTTCAAAAGGTTAAGCATATTTCTAAAAAAAAAAAAAAAAAAAAAAAAAAATAAAAGAAATAAAATAAATAAAACGTCCAATTTGATTATTTACACTAACAAACACTTAAGACGCGCCCTTTTGTAAGTTATGTAAGTTAAATTGAAAACTTTTTTTTGTACTTAAAAAAAAAAAAAAAAAAAAAAAAAAAAAAAGTACGGAAAAAAAAAGAGTTTTTTTGGCCATTTTTTTAAGAATAAAATCTTCCATTTAGAATGTTTACTTCGTATATCGAAATAATATGTATATATATATATATATATATATATTTAAGTTCTCACAGTAAAATGTATTAAATTATTTAAGTTATATGTATTTGGTAATGACAAATTATTTTCGCAACTTTCAAATATCACTCATGGGAAGTTATATACATCATCAAATTATTATCGAATAAAAAATTTGATTTATTTTATACGCATGTGTGTTTTCTTAAATGTGGGGATAAAACACAGGGTGTCTGTAAAATGTTGGACACATTTTGATGTTTAATTATTCATAAAATAATGAATATATAAACAAACTAATGGTATTTATTCATATAATAACTCATTTTGATTTATAGTGAATTTTGACATAGAACATTTGTTTTTCCCACTTGAATATCATTTCTTTTATAAATATCGTCTGCCCGTGTTATGAGTTTTATGTTTTTGTCGTTTCTTTTGTAAATATCGTCTGCGCCTTTATTAATTGTATGTTTTTTCTCTTTTGTTTTTGACAAAGATTAAAATACAATGATAGATACACCACCTCATTGGGGTACTAACATTCACAGTACTTTGAATGGCCATATTCCAGAAAGAGGGATTGGGCGAAGTCGTTTAATTCCTTGACCACATATATTACCTGATATAACGCCACTGGACTGAATGGTGATGACTTAAAGGACAGGATTACAGCCGCAATGACCTCTGTGTATCCCGATATGCTTGTCCGTACGTGGCGAAAAAAGGACTGCCGTCTTGATTTTCTCTGTGCGACAAACGGCTCACATGCAGTAGTCCATTGACAAGGGCCATAAAATTTTTTGAGTCTATCTAATCATTAATGTTATCAATTTAAATTTCCCTTCATTATTTTATGAATTATTAAACATCCAACATTTTATAGACACCCTGTACATTAAAATATTTAAGTTATATATATTTGTTTATGTTAAGTTACACAGGTCTACAAAAGTGATGTTGACGAAATTTGATTTGGTTGGTTGGTTGAATGCCTTTTTTCTGGCGCAAGGTCCAAAGTAGGACATGCTGCGCCAAATTTATTTGGTAATTTCAGCTGATACTTATGTTTTTTGATGTGCTGAAACCAAAAATTAAATCAGTTTTTTTTTTTCTATCACGTATAGATTTTTATCAATACCAACTGGAATAAACTGTATGAGCAAAATTTAATATTGAACCGTCACCAGAATTCTCTAATAGTTTTTATTATGAAAAATTAGTGTTCTTACATTATGATGCATGACCCATTCTTGCCGTCAGGAGGCGGGCTGTTCTTCCACTGGAGATCGTCTGCCTATTTTTATGTTTTATTGATTGGCAACATGGTTTTTTCTGATGATGAAAAGTTTTTGTTTTTCAGTTGAAAAAAGAAGGAATGTGAATCCGTAAGGATATGAAAGAGCGTTCTGACGCTCGACAGCTAATATTAAATGCTTGGAATTAAATATTGTGATAGCTGCAGATATTAATGAAACAATTATGTATTATAAATGTAAATAGTGCGTCTAATTAAACGTTTGTGTCGTGAAACTTGAGCTGTGTTTATTTCGAATACTTTGTGATTACTTAGAATAAGCCGGCGAAAAAGAACAAGACCTGTCAGGTAAGAAATATTTTATCCTCTTTCTTATGAAATTTATAATACCTGACGGGACATTTAATGGCGCCCGTTCACAGGGACGCCGGTAGAAAAATTTGTTCTAAGTAATAAATTCTAATTTGTTCTAATGAATAAAGTATAGAAATAGAATATAATTTATTCTAATTGAAATATGACCTCATTTTTATGAGAAGATAACATTAAAAATTTGAAATACTTTTTGTAAGTATTATTGAGAATAATTTTGAAAGCATAAAATGTATGTTTATTTTTGAACTGCTCATTTGATATTTGGAACAATATGAAGAATTTGTTTATGTTGAAGAAAATGTTAATACATATTCTATGAATGCAAATTTTGATTTTACATTGATTTTGCATATTTTGATTTAATAAAGAAGATTATTATTTTATATGAAAATTGTTATTTTGAATCAAAGTGTTTCGAAAATTGAATGTTTTTGTTCTCAAAACATTATTTAGAATTCTAAAATTTCTTCCCAGAATTACTTTCGATTTCGGAATATTTTTTGTTCTCGTTTTATGAAGCTTTGATTTGAAGTGTTTGTTTATTATTTTATCAGTCTTTATTTTAATTATGGAAGCCGCAACTAAATTACGCGGTTCTTATCGAGGTACCTTTACAAAATTTACTGAAAAGGTAAAAAACCTTTTAGAAACTGAAACTTGTGACATCGATTCTTGTGCTGGGTTCTTAGCACAGTTACAAGAAAAATATTCCAAAGTTGAAACGCTTGATAAAGAAATTCTTCAAATTTTACAAAGTGATGAAAAATGTACTCAGACCATGTTGGATAGCGAAATCGAAAGTGCTGATAATTATAGTAGTACTTATATTGATTTAAAAACAAAACTTGAACGTAGAATAAATTTACCTTCGGATTTAAATTCAAGTGTACTTGAAAACGAAAGTAATTCTAAAAAAAGTTTTAAGTTACCAAAAATTGAATTACAAAAGTTTGATGGTAATTTAAGGGACTGGTTATCATTTTGGGGATTATTTAAGAAAATTCATGAAGATCCAAATATTTCGGAGGTAGATAAATTTCAGTATCTACTTCAATCTACACAAAAGGGGTCTAGAGCCAGAGAAGTCGTAGAATCTTTTCCCGTAACAGCTGAGAACTATTCACAAGCGGTTGATTGTTTACATACAAGATTTGGCAGGGAAGATGTACTAATTGAAGTTTATGTTAAGGAATTATTAAGCCTTGTGCTAAGTAATACTGTAAATCAGGAACATAAATTACCAATTGTGAAGCTTTATGATAAATTAGAAACACAGTTACGATCTTTAAAAATGCTTGGTGTAACAAGCGATAAATATGCCTCAATGTTATACCCGTTAGTTGAATCTTGTTTACCAATAGATCTTTTGCGTATTTGGGAAAGACACTTGAATTCTGTTTCTCTTAGTTCGGAAGATAAATCCTTTAATAAATTTGAAACTTTAATGCAGTTTTTACGTAATGAAATTCAAGGTGAAGAAAAAATTAATTTAGCGACAAGTGGATTTGGTTTTAAAAACAAACCCAAGAAATTTAACACAATGAAATCTAAAAATTTTCTAACACACAATAAAATTATTCCAACAGGTATGGAACTTTTAACCTCGTCCCAAAGTAAAAAAACCGAGAGCAAGAGTGCGTGTTCTGCGATAAGCCACATCTAAGTGCGGAATGTAGAAAAGTAGCAAACTTGACTTAAGATCAAAGAAAACAAAATGTTATGAAACGGGGAGGCTGCTTTAAATGTTTAAAATTGAACCACATTTCTAGTTCGTGTAGAAGTAGATGTAACTGTGCGATTTGTGGGAAACCCCACCATACTCTTCTCTGTAAGAATGATCCGAAATCAGCTGCGCACGCACAAAGGGTTAAAAATGACAAGAATACTTCCGATCAAGATACAACATTATCAAATGTTTCATCAACTCCCAGTGTTTTGCTACAGACACTCGTGATTAATTTAAGAGGTGAAAACAGAATTTTAAAAATTCGGGCGATTATTGATTCCGCTTCCCAAAGCTCTTACATCTTAGAAAACACTGCAAAAAAGATTGGATACAAGCCAATAAGAAAAGAAAAACTGAAGCATTCCTTATTTGGTGGTTCGAACACGAATACTTTGACACACAATGTTTACAAATCTTACCTTTCTGATGTCAGCGAAACTTATCGTTGCAATTTTGAAGTTTTGAGTCAGCCTACAATTTGTTTTACTATGCCACCGGTCACTCAAGAACTGTGTGAAGATGATTTATCAGGTACGGGGATATATTTAGAAGATTGCCTTAACCCCATAGAGCTCCTTATAGGTGCAGATGTAGCTGGCAAATTAATGACAGGAAAGCTGAAGAATCTGAAATCCGGCCTGACCGCTATTGAAACAAGGCTAGGTTGGACTGTTATGGGACGCACTAAGAAGTTTACTGAAGATACTGAAAACCTTGTAGTCACTTCGATGTTAGCTAGAGAAGTAAAAATTTCTGATCTGTGGGAACTAGATGTCCTAGGAATTAAGGATCATGCAGAGAAACAGTCAAAGGAAGAACTTGAAGAAGCATCCAAAAATCATTTTGAGAAAATTCTAAGTAGAGATGATGACGGACGCTATGTTGTAAAATTACCATGGATAGAAGGACACCAAGAACTCCCAGATAACAAAACAATTGCTGAACGAAGCCTAAAATCAACTGTGAGGACTCTGAAGAATAAGGGTCTTATTGAAGATTATGAAGAAGTTTTTTGTCAGTGGCTTGGTGAAGAAATAATTGAAGAAGTAAATACTGATGAATTCGAGAAGATAGATTGCCATTATCTGCCTCATAGAGCAGTTATAAAAGAGCATTCAACGACAACAATTCGTCCTGTTTTCGATGCTTCTGCAAAAGAAAAGAACAGTCACTCTTTGAACGATTGGCTAGCTAAAGGTCCAAACTACATGGAGTTGATTCCTAACATTTTGAATAAATTTCGTTTGAACAAGTATGGGGTAGTATCAGACATTCGCAAAGCATTTCTACAAATAAGAATAAATGAAGAAGATTGTGATTTTCTAAGATTTCTGTGGTGGGAGGGCGGTGATCCTAATAAAGTGAAGATTTACAGACATCGTCGAGTAGTATTTGGGGTAAACTGCAGCCCATTTCTTTTAGGAGCTACTCTAAATTTCCACCTAAGTAATGTTCCAGATTATTTGCAAGAGACTGCTTCTAAACTTAAAAACTCTATGTATGTCGACAACTGTGTTGCAAGTTGCAGTTCCGAAGAAGAAGTAGTTAATTTTATGGCACAATCTAAAGAAATCATGTCAGCGGGATGTTTTGATCTTAGAGGATGGATAGGTAATGGTCTACCACCAAGTGTGTACGGAATTCCTGAAGAATATTTTCAAGAGACTGTCTCAGTTTGGGGCTTAAATTGGAATATTTTGGAAGATACTCTATACTGTACTTTAAAGTTTGATGAGTGCGAAAATGCAAATCTAAGTAAGCGATTTATCCTGTCCTTAGCAAGTAAGATTTTTGACCCCATTGGGTTTCTCTGTCCTGTCACTTTAATTGCAAAGATCATAATGCAAGAATGTTGGCGTAGGAAACTGCCCTGGGATGCCAAGCTACCAGATGACATCGAGAAAAATTTCTGAAATGGGAAAATGCATTAAAATGCTTGGAAGGCATTAGAATCCCTAGAAGGATATTAGAAAATCATGCTCTAAATACAAATGTTTCATTCCATGTGTTTTGTGATGCATCAAGCCACGCTTATGCAACTTGTATATATATCAGAGAAGAAAATAATTTTCATGTGAGATGTCAATTGGTTCAAGCTCGTGCTCGAGTAGCACCCTTGAAATCAGTCTCCATTCCGAGACTAGAATTATTAGCATGTTGTTTAGGTGTTAGATTAATGAATTCTATAAAAGGAGACTTCTGTGACAGCCAAGTTCAAACTTTCTATTGGTCTGACTCCATGAACGCATTGTTCTGGATAAAAAATCAAGAACCATGGGGAGTATTTGTGCTGAATCGTACCAGAGAAATAAGATCTTTGAGTCATCCCAACGACTGGAGATACGTCCCGGGTAACTTAAATCCAGCTGACCTTCCATCAAGAGGTTGCAATGCTGATGCTTTACTCAAATCCCTTTGGTGGGAGGGTCCGGAATTTTTGAAGACACCAACGAGTCAATGGCCGAGACAAGAAATCTCACCCGAAATACAGATTGTCAATTCAGAAAAAAAAAGGTCGATCATTTCTGCTCTAAGTACTGAAACTACTGAGAAGTTTTATGAGAGATACTCGTCTTACGTGAAATTATTAAGAGTTACGGCATGGATATACAGATTCATCTCGAATCTTCGAAATCATTCTAAACGAAATTCTGGAGATCTTACAAATAAGGAACTTAAACATGCTGAATTAATCCTGTTAAAGATGGTTCAAAGGGAAGACTTTCCTAAAGGAATAGATGATCGTTTACGAAAACTTCATCCCACCGTTGACAAAGATGGCCTTCTAAGGGTAAAGTCTCTTATACTTAGAAGTAAAGATAATACAGACTTTCGTTTGCCTATCATTTTACCAGGAAATCATTACATCGTGCAGAAATTGATAGAATGGAAACATAACGAATTAAACCACGCAGGAGTACAAATATTAATGAACCATCTCCGAGAAAAATATTGGATTCTCAGGTGCAGAAAGTCCATACGGCAAGTTACCCTACGTTGTATAAGATGCAAACGCTTCACCGTAAATTCTGTTCAGCCTGAAATCACCGCCTTGCCGGAAGACAGGATCAGAGATGCTGCTATCTTTGAAATTACCGGGGTTGATTTAGCCGGACCTTTGTACTTGAAAAATGGTAAAAAATGTTGGATTGTGCTGTACACCTGCGCTGTTTACAGAGCGGTACATCTTGAATTATTAACATAATTATCCTCTGAAGCATTTTTGCAAACCCTGCGAAGATTTGTTGCGAGAAGGGGTCGACCTTCTGTAATATACAGCGATCGAGGCACAAATTTTTTAGGAGCTTCGAAGCTATTTACTGATCCTATACTTGCAAAAATACGGAAGGAAGCCCTAGTACAGAACATAATAAGAAAGTTTATCCCCCCAGCTTCACCATGGTGGGGTGGCTGGTGGGAACGCTTAATAGGCTGTACAAAGCAAATTTTGAGAAGAGTATTAGGACGAGCAGCTCTAGATTTTGAAGAACTTTACACAATTATATGTGATATCGAATGTTTGATGAATTCCAGACCATTAACTACTATTTCTGAGGATCCCGATGATTTAATTCCATTGACTCCGAGCATGTTTTTGCAAGGAATTAAAGAAACTGGTCTTCCTGACCCAGATAACTTCGAAAATATGAATTTAAAAGGAAGACTTCGATATTTGTAAAAATTGAAGAAAGATTTACGGAAAAGATTCAGAATTGAATATGTAGGACAATTAAAAAATTCAAAGGGTATCGCAAAGTATGACAAAAAAATTGCTGTAGGAGACATAGTTCTCGTCGGTCATGATAATCAAAAAACAATCAACTGGCCATTAGCCAGAGTTGTGGAAACTTATCCTGGTAAAGACGGAATAGTTCGAGTGGCAAAAATCAAGACAGAAAATGGGTTTTTGATACGCCCAGTTCAAAGACTTTATCCGTTAGAGATCTCTTCTGATGAATCTAGTGATTTTCGTGCAAAGTGTGCTGCAAATGGAACTTTGATACCTACTCGTTCTACACCGAAAAGATGCCCTGATCCCTCTGAACTGTCTAGAACTGTTTCAAAGAATGTCAAGAAATATGTTGAGATACCTGACGAAAAACAACGATTTACTAGGAGGGGTAGATCCATTAGAGCTCCAGAGAGACTGAATTTATAATTGACTGATAGAACTTTTATTTACCTTTTTTTTTTTTTTTTTCTTTCTCTGTTCCTTTTCATGTTTGCTTGATGTAATGTTTAATAATATGTCTTTTTTATTTTTTTAGTTTGATTTTGTACATGATTGCCAGAATCAAAGGTGGGAGGATGACCCATTCTTGCCGTCAGGAGGCGGGCTGTTCTTCCACTGGAGATCGTCTGCCTATTTTTATGTTTTATTGATTGGCAACATGGTTTTTTTCTGATGATGAAAAGTTTTTGTTTTTCAGTTGAAAAAAAAAGGAATGTGAATCCGTAAGGATATGAAAGAGCGTTCTGACGCTCGACAGCTAATATTAAATGCTTGGAATTAAATATTGTGATAGCTGCAGATATTAATGAAACAATTATGTATTATAAATGTAAATAGTGCGTCTAATTAAACGTTTGTGTCGTGAAACTTGAGCTGTGTTTATTTCGACTACTTTGTGATTACTTAGATTAAGCCGGCGAAAAAGAACAAGACCTGTCAGGTAAGAAATATTTTATCCTCTTTCTTATGAAATTTATAATACCTGACGGGACAATGCAAGAAGAGTAAAATTTTTGCTTTAAGTTTCTACGATAAATTTCAGCTTTGAGGAATTAAGTGTGATTAATGTCCAGCAATGCTTTTAAAAGTTAAAATAAATGAATAATACAAAATGCTGAAATTTATTTGAATGTTACATTAAAACACACTAAGTTTATACTTAAAAAAATAGTGATAAATTTGAACAGATTAATAGACAAAAGAGATAAAAAGCAAGAAAACTTAATTTTTATTGCTTTCGTGTAAAGGTTTCTTTTGTCCTTGAAAACTTCTTCGAGGTCGCGTTCGGGTATGCAAATCCTCGAGTGATTCTCGCAGAAGCATCCAACAATACTTTGCATCATATTAATGTTCCATGTGCCTTGATACCTACGTTGAACTTCTTTGATATGCTGATAAAATCTTTTCCCTTGTTCTTCACTGACGTTTCCCAGATTTTCTGAGAGTAGTGAACATTTTTACTCATGTTGCAACCTAATTCTTTGAATGCCTTCAACATGCATTTTACACTACTTTTGTATTTCGGATCCTTTTGTTACCGAGGAGCTTCTCCCCAACTTGTTTGAAGGAGCTCCAAGCTTCCCCCTTTTTAGTTCATGGTTTTATTAAAATGCATATATCTTGAAAAAGTTGTCGAAAGTCCGGGCCTACAAAGATTCCTTCTTTTAATTTAGCATTATTTAAACCTTGAGAACTTGAAACACAAATGCTTGAAACATTCACCTTCTTTATTGAGAGCTTTCATGAAATGTTTCATTAGACCTAGATTTTATACGAAGAGCAGATAGAAGAATTTTCTCAGGAGGAATCAAACTTTTCCTAATAAGATTTTTACCCCTGGTAAAAAAGTTTCTATTGTCGACCAGTCGTGCTTAATCCAATAAGATTTCTTATCACGGCTATCCAATAAACATACGAAGCATTTAAACTGTGTATAGCCTGATTGTTGCCCCAAGGGCAAATGTCCATAAATCATCCGATTGTGCTCATTGTAACGAACTACTTCAAGGATTAAGATGAATCTTTCATAAGTTTCTTTTAAATGTACAGAATGGCCAACTGGTATTGAAGTATAAGCATTACCATTATTTAACAAAACTGCTCATAGTCTTCTTTTTAACGAGTACATGAAAAGACGCCAATGATTTGGATCATATTGTACACCAAACTGAGCCATTAGCCCGCAAATGTCACTAAAGTAGACAAGATTCTCACTCTGTGAAAATAAGGCGCAAAAGGTCTTTCATGATTTCTATACCATGAAAACTTGGTACCTGGTAGCAATAAATTTTTGTCTGTGAGTCGCGTTCCAAGTAATTGAGCTCCATCTTTTGTAAATTCAATGCCTCTTACTAAAATCATTTATAACGAAATGTGTTATATGTCGCTAGTACTTCTTAATAGTATATTCACCACCGATAAAGCAAAAAAAACTCCGGACTGGTAACACATCAATGATTTTCTTCAATATACACATGTGGAAGACACTCTACCCTTAATTATTCTATAAAATGACAAACACATTAAATGAAAGTATCTTTAAATAACCCCAAGTAACACGGAATGGTTGGGAAACGGTTGGCCCTACGATTCCTTCTTCGTTGGCCAACGGTTGTTTTTGGCCGTCGGCCCTCGGTTGAGCCAACCGTTGGGTGACAGTTGGCCCAACTATGGAGCGGTTGGTTCCTGGTTGGCAAACTGTTGGGCCATTGTTGGTGAACACATTGTAGGCTAACTGTTATATTTTGCAGTTGAAAAAAGAGCATTTTAGGACTGTTGGACCAACAATACTATTTGCTGTTGGCCCACTGTTATTTTGAGCCCTTTCCCCAAAGATAACCATTCCCCAACGAACTAACAATAAATCGCAGTTGGGCCAACAGTCTGTGTTACTTGGGACATTTCCGTGTAAAAATTCCGGTATGAAATTAAATTTTATTTTAGACAGAATTTAGGGATTTTAGGTGTTGTTGAAGCAAAGAGTCTATATGTAATAGGGAAAAAACATCTTCATTTTCGATTTTAGCATACTAAAAAACATAAAGATCAGGCTAAATTAAAAAATCAAAATTTTACACGTCGACCTGTTTTATTTTCTCTATTATCGGATATCACTAAACTGAAGATAGAACATCATGAAATTATTATCGTGGAAATAAATTGATTTCTTTCATGTGAATGTGTGCTTTCAAATCACATTAGTGTGCAGATAAATATTGTAATTTATTGCTGGATATTTAATAGAGCGAAAAAGAATAGAACTGAAAAACTATTTTTTGCATATAATCGTGACAGAAATTACTTTAAAATATTTACCTTTGATTGTTTGATTCTATGAAATTAAAATACTTCGATTGTGTTTGTTTATCTTACTAAGGACAATTTGCTTAAACTAAATGCTTTTTTTTTTTTTTTTTTTTTTTTTTTTTTTTTGCGTAAATATTTAACTTATCAGTGATTAACTACAGTGAAAATATAACAAAATATTATATTTGCATTTGCCTATGCACAATATAATTGATAATTATGTCAATAAGAGAAATAGAATTAGACAAAATAATCTCTTTTTCAATATGTAACACTTTGTTACATTTATTAAAGAAATCAGAACATATAGCTGTATTATTTATCTAACAATAAATTATACGCTAGAAATAATTTCTTTATCGACTTTCATTATAAATATAGAAAGAAAAAAATTCTTACTGCATCATTAACTGCTACAAAATTTTTATCTTTTAAATACTTTTCTTCGATGCTAAAATGGCTGTTTCAATATTTTGAATCAGGAAAGGCTATTAAAGATTTTCATATTATAAAATTTCTACTATTTTTCATATTATGAATTATAAAAGATCATTAAATGTTTTCATATTACAGAATTTCTACTATTTTTTTTATTTTATTCATCATAAAATATTATTATAGGTCTTTCATAATTTAAAATGTATATTAATTTTTTATGTTCAGAGTAGAAACGTTTAAATCCGTAAAAATAATCGAATTCCAGTATTATGTAAAATTACATGTTTTTAGATATCTTGAAAGAGATTTAAACATTTCTTTTAGATTATGTCCATTTGTGTTTTTAGCACGAAGCTCCATATATAGAACTAATATATGCAATTCTATAGAAATTTATTTGTACATCAAACTTTGGCATTCAAAATGTTATTTATAGCACCAGTTCCGTAATGATTCGAGTTCACCCATTTACAAGACGGCTAAATAACAGAATCCATTATTTAAAATTGAAGAATACGTAACATGTAAATGGATTGTGAAAAGCATGCAGCTGTAATTAGGCTTGTGTCCGTAAGCAGACAGCGCTGTTATGTTATTTTCTCTTTTTATAAAAAATCTTAATATTAGTTTTTTTTGTATTTAATAGCACCAAATTTTGTATGGATATGACCCATTATGAAAAAGAATGCTTTATAACGTTTGCTTGTATACGAAATAAAATGTGGCTATGTTATTACTCACATTCTATGATATTCCATGTGGATTTTCCATATCTGAGAAACAGATGATTAAAATTGTACTAAAATGCATTTGTGAAATCTTTGTCATAATTCCTGATTAAAAACGCTGTTTATATTAAACGTTAGGTTTCGCAATTAAATAGAATGATATAGAAAATTTTCTGATTCGAACTACATACTACTGATTTTATTATTATCTTTACGATCTAGAAATATATTTAAATTACATCTGTATTACATGGTATATAAAATTTAATATATAGTAAAGGTAGAATAAATTCATAATTTATTATATATATATATATGTGTGTGTGTGTGTGTGTACCACAGTTCCAAAGTACCACAATATACCAATTATAATTATTATTATATATATTTTTTTTTCATCTAAACGTAATAGGTGCTTACTATTCGCCATATTAATTAATATAAAAGAAAATATAAAAAATGTTTTGTGGGTTATCTATTTTAGGATTTAGATTTATAGTTCTTTCATAGACTTTCCCGTTTGACACATACGATATTTTTGTTAACATAGTTATATTTGTTACATTATTTCTATTATTATCGCAACTTGCGTCATACATTTATATATAACTAGCAGACCCGGCCACGCGTTGCTGTGACTAAGTTATACGTTCAATTATACGGCTGTAAACTATTTAGTACAGTCAAATTATTATTTTCGAACAAAGACGAAAACGTTGTAGCCGATGTAAAAATCCACAGGGTTGAGATTTGAAACTTAGGTCAAAATTTGGAAGCGATTGATAAAAATTTTCGTAGTGTTGATATTAAGCACAAATTAATTTTATTGTAGGGTCCTATAAATTTTAATGGAGAAGGGATATATATTATTTCTAATGCTACTTTGGATAAAATTGCTAAAATGACTAATATATAAATTAAATTCTATTAAAATTCTATTAAAATAAAAGTATAAAAGAAACAGACGATTTTAAAATCAATTTTTATGGAGGAGTGAAATATAATATATGCTATAATGGATAATTTTACTATAAAATGACCTCATCATTTTAAATATATTAAAGAGGGCAACAGCTGTAGTTATAAAAAGGAAAACAATAAGGCTAAACCAGAAAAATAAGTAAATTTGATAAATATTTTAAAACTTTAAAATTGGAAATCTTATGAAATATTGGACATTTAAAGTAAATACATGTATCATTTTAAATAGAAAAAGATTTTGGAAAAGTTTAGTGTATTTTAACGAAGTGATGAGAAGTTTTTGAGTATGTTAAAATTTTAATAGTAAATTCAAGTTAATAAAGATAGGAAACATTGAGGATTAAGATAAGAATAATTATAAGATTAAAAAAAAAAAAAAACTTTTTATATACCATGCTTTTAAATTTTAATATACTAATAATATACTAATTAAAAGGAAAATGATAAATATTCTATCATAGTTTGAAGTCAAATTTGTTTTCAAATGTCTAAATAAAATATCTGATGTAAGATACTAATATTTTGCAGCGGAATAGATTTCATTTCTGTCATCCTTGGCGAAAAAAAAAAGAATATCGCCAAATTATCTGGCGAAAATATTTAATTCCTTTCAAAAATCATGGTTATTTTAACAACTTATATTAAAAGAGTAATGAATAATATGAAACAATATTTCGTACAATACATATTACATGTCATGCATACGTACAATGAATAATACATATTACATTTCGTACAATGCATACATCTGGCATGTATATTTTCGTGTTACGCTTTTGATCGCCAAATAATAATAATAATAATAATAAAAAGCCAAGGGCGAGAGAGTTTTGAAATTTAAAATTAAAACTTTGTCAATTTGACAGCAAAATAATTCAATCTAACACCCGCGATAACTAATACATATCTATACCCAAATATAAGGATTAAAATCGGGAAATAAATTTCCTCGATTTTTAATAATTTCTTACAAAAAATCCAGTGGGCAATTAACATAGGAAATCTTTTTCTTGGCTGCACAGACGGTCAGTGAGTCACACTTCGCTTGCGTATAGAACTCATAGATATAGTATAGCATATATAGAATAGAGTGATCATTGGTGAGAAAAAAGTTATTCATTTTCATTCAGGAAAAGACGACGTTTTTACCAAAATATGACCGTCTTTCCCCGAGTGAATACACACGGGAATACATACTAATATTTTAGCAAATAAAATTTATGAATAATTTATTTGCTAAAGGGGAATGGAAGACTCCAGATACAGTTTCAAATTCATATTTCTTTATTTTCTTTCTTTTTTTTTTTTTTTCTATACCACTTAAAGGCTGTTTCCAAAGCTTTTATTTTTATTTTTTTTTCGGCATCAAAAATCTTTGTACGATAACATGAGGATGAGAGATCTATATCTATGATAGAACTACATTAGCACTTTATCAATGTGTATAAAATCTTTAAATTGATTATGACGTCAATTTTCGTGAGATGCATAATTTAACTTTTTATAATAGAGCAGGCGCATGTTTATAAACAAACGACGCTATTCTGCAACTTTTGCGCATGTAGGCAAAGTATCTGCCTTTTCATTGGTGCTTTATCCCACCTTTTGCCTACAATCTACAGTACGTGCGGTATAATCTGTCACAGTGACGTCCCGTGCGCTTGCTCTATATTTTAACGTTCACGTTTGCTTAAATGTATTTATTTTTATGTCGAAAGAAAATGAACTCGTATTTTTTTTTTGGCAACAATTAAATTAATGGAACTCACAGACATTTTGGAGCAACTTTAATAAAGGTCTATAATTAACAAATAATTGCAATAAAACAATATTGTGACAATAAATTGAGATAAAAACTATCCTATCTCTCAAGTTGGACCAAACTGCACACAGTGTGCAAAATTTCATTAAAATCGTTTCCTTAGTTTAGGAGTTTACCCCGGACAAACATCGTGACACGTAATTTATATATATATACAGATAGGTTGAGTGATAAAATTGCGTTTACTTCTTTTTGGGGACGCCCTGTTTCCATATATTTTCCACATTTAAGAGAAATGAATTTTAAACCTTTGTCAAATTTTATGTAAAAATGTATCTTCACATGTGTACTTAATACAACTTTGTAGCAATACAATAAATATTTTACATATTATTATTATTTTTTAATATGTAAATCTAAGCTAAAACATTATTTATATCAAATTATAGTGAAACACTTATTTTGATATACATTTTAAATATGTCCTTATAACGAAAAACATCTGGTGCCACCCGCCATTACCCGCTAATACATGTATTTTATGCATTTTTTGGGGGGTGGATAATGTGATCAGAAGAGATAAAATTGACCTATCAAAAGTAGACACCTAAAACTTTTCCGGTAAGAGAAAGTTTGTACTCGAATAAAGGCATGTAAAACCGATTTACATAGAGATTGAAATAATAAGAAAAAGCAATTAGAAGAGTCATTTTTTTAAACACCAATTTACGAGATCTAATATTGACCTGGCTGAGCAGGATAAATGTTAATTTTCCTGTAATAATCACGTTATACATAAGAAAGGATATCTAAAATAGATTTATGTAACAATTTTTAAGGAAATCGCTAGAGCTGTTTTTGAGATACAGACATTTACCAAAACTTGGCATACTCAATTATTGATCGGAAAACAATAATTACTTACAAAAGGATATTTAAAATGAAATTAATATGGCAAGTTAAAAAAAAAAAAAAAAAAAAAAAAAAAAAAAAAACGTACCCGTTTTTAAACGAACGCACTTGCGATACCTGAAATTAAGCTATTTATACAGGACGGCTGCTATCAAATTTTCTGACCTAACCAATTATATCATTGAAAAGGACATCTAATGGAGTGTTTATACAGCATCATTAAAGAAAACCGTTTGAGCCGTTTTTGAGATACGGATTTACGGTTCCACTTCTGTTTTTCCAATTTTTAACAAAATCAGGAAACTTCATCTGTACATCAAACCTCTATCATTTCTGAAGTTTAGTAGTTTTATATTTATTAGTTTATGAGGTATGATAGTCAGAATATTCCGCACACACATACATACACACACACTGACCAATTGCCAAAAACTAAGTTTTTGGACTTAGGAGGCCTTAAAACGTGTAAATCAAGTGAAAAACCGATATCAAATATTTTTGGACCAAATGCAATACTTCCATTACCTACGGTACTAGGAAAACGGAAGTAGAAAGGTTCATTGCTAAAAACTACTCTTTTCGAATAATGAGCCCTTAAAATGTGTAAATCAGGTGAAAATACGTTATCAGATTTTTGGACCGAATACAACACCTCCATAGCGCACGGTAGTCGGGTAATAGAAGTAAAACTCATAATTTAAAATATTTTTCACAATTTTAATTAAAGCGAATGTTAGAGAATATTTACTTGTTGGTACGGATAATTTCAGTTATGTAAGGCTAAATTTATCATCAGTGGGTTTCTAAATTAGATTTCAGGCAGATTTAAGTAGATGTACATTATCACTGTGAGAAGACATTTAAGGTTATATTTATTTCACATTCTTCCCACAAATGTGTATCATTCCGTCATATTTAAATGGCTGAATTTCAGATGAATAAATTATTATAATATGTAATAACCTGCGATGAATACATGGATTTATTAGTGCTAGAGGCCTATTTCAGTCGGTACAGCGTTGTCGAATTTTTATACGTCACTCTTAATAGTGCTATGGGCCTATTTCAGTCGGTTTATTGAATGGGGATTGATTGAATGAAGTCCCCCCCAAGGCCCAACTTTGACATGAGTCCCCCCCAGGCCCAACTTTGACATGAGTCCCCCCCAAGGTACAACTTTGACATGAGTCCCCCCAAGGCCCAACTTTGACATGAGTCCCCCAGGCCCAACTTTGACATGAGTCCCCCCAAGGTCCAACTTTGACATGAGTCCCCACCAAGGTACAACTTTGACATGAGTCCCCCCCAAGGCACACCTTTGACATGAGTCCCCCTCATTGGGAAAAAGAGAAAAAATGTTGTTTTGCTGTTTGGACTTCCAACGTTATTTGTTACAGTATCTGCAGCTGAAACACATTGGTTTGATTTAATGAAAACTTTATCATGGAATTTAGATCGTCACGAATTAACTAAAGAAGAATTTGTCGATATTAACAAGTTTAGCAGTAGGCCTCTGGCACTAAATTAAATCTGTCAATGTCAGATTTTCATGTTTTAAATAATGAAATAATGTAGTGTCTGTATATATATATATATATATATATATATATATATATATATTTTTTTTTTTTCTTTCGTATGGGACAGCTTTAGTTTCGAAAAATTTGAAATTTGGCACCGAAGTAGTACGGACGTTTCTCACCAAGATCGTCAGTTACGCAATTGGGATAGCCATGTTAATTCATCGCAAAAATGGCCAAAAATATTTAAAGCCGACAAGGGGGGGGGTCTATACTAAAGCTGTGCCTTTGTATTTATCTTTATATATATATTTCTTTTGTGCGTGTGTCTGTCACTGAACTCCTCCTAAACGGCTGGACCGAGTTTAATGAAATTTTTTGTGTGTCTTCAGGTGGATTCGAGAATAGTTTAGATTTACAATTCTGTCCAAAAAATTGGCCAAAAATATTTAAAGCCGGCATGGGGGGGGGAGGTCTATACTAAAGCTGTGCCTTTGTATTTATCTATATTTATATATTTCTTTTGTGCGTGTGTCTGTCACTGAACTCCTCCTAAACGGCTGGACCGAGTTTAATGAAATTTTTTGTGTGTCATCAGGTGGATTCGAGAATAGTTTAGATTTACAATTCTGTCCAAAAAATTGGCCAAAAATATTTAAAGCCGACATGGGGGGGGAGGTCTATACTAAAGCTGTGCCTTTGTATTTATCTATATTTATATATTTCTTTTGTGCGTGTGTCTGTCACTGAACTCCTCCTAAACGGCTGGACCGAGTTTAATGAAATTTTTTGTGTGTCATCCAGGTGGATTCGAGAATAGTTTAGATTTACAAATTCAGTCCAATTTAAAATTGTTTATTTAATTAATTTATCACTTATAAATTGTTGTTGATTTTGGAATGATTCACATTGGATCCGGCAGACTACGCTACGATCGTAGTATCGAATATTCAATAATACGCAAGCGAAGTGATGACGTCACTGGCCGTCCGTGGATGCAAGAAAAATATTTCCTATGTTAATCGCTCATTCAATTTTTTGTAAAAAATTACTAAATATCGAGGAAAATTATTTCCCGATTTTAATCCCCATATTTGGGTATAGACATGTATTAGATATCATGTGCATGCGTTAGAATGAGATGTTTTTGCTGTAAAATTGATAAAATTTGAATTTTTAATCTCAAAACTTTGTCATCCTTTGCGGAAAAAAAAAATCGCCATATCATCTGGCGAACATATTTAATTTCTTTCAAGATAATGGTTATTTCAACAACTTATATTAAGAGAGTAATGAATAATATGAAACAATTTCGTACAATACATATTACGAAAATATACATCTGGCAGGTATATTTTCGTATTACGTTTTTGATCGCCAAATATAAAAAACGCCAAGGAAGACAGAGTTTTGAAATTTAAAATTAAAATTTTGTCAATTTGAGAGCAAAATAACTCAATCTAACACATGCATACGATAACTAATACATATCTATACCCAAATACGGGGATTAAAATCGAGAAATAATTTTCCTCGATTTTTAATAATTTTTTATAAAAAAATCCAATGGGAGATTAACATTGGGAATCTTTGGGAATAACTGACGGTCAGTGACGTCACACTTCGCTTGCGTATATTCTATTGTAATTCCAGTTTGTCCCGACAGTTGGTGCTGCGATCAAATTCAGGAAAATATTTTGTAATTTCGTGTTATTATTGTTATACAAAAAATTGTGTCCTAATTGAAATATTACATCAAGATGTAATTAGTGTTTGAAGAGTTTTGAAGTGTGCATAAAAAACTATACATTTTGCAAATTTAGTGCGGAATTGGAGTGAATATTTTATATAATTTTCTATCAAATTTACATGCGCGTTGATTAACAACCACCATAACCTACAAATTTATTTGTGTAGCTAATTTATTATATTTATTTATTTATTTATTGTATGGAACACTTTTAGTATCGGACCCTTTGGCAAAATTTGAAATTTGGCACCGAAGGTTTTCGGA
Organism: Salticus scenicus; assembly: GCA_963930645.1. Classification (NCBI taxonomy): domain Eukaryota; kingdom Metazoa; phylum Arthropoda; class Arachnida; order Araneae; family Salticidae; genus Salticus; species Salticus scenicus. The sequence continues at coordinate 68,581,809 of OZ005654.1, read as the reverse complement.
CGCTTTTCGCCAAGATCTTTAGTTCTACAACTGAGATAGCCATTTCAATTCTTCGCAAAAATGGCTTAAAATATTTAAAGTCACCAAGTCCCATACTTTTGCGCGTGTGTATGTCACTGAAATTTTATTTATTTATTTTTTTGTATGGAAAATTTGGCACCGAGGTAGCTCGGACGCTTCTCGCTAAGATCTTTAGTTCCACAATTGAGATAGCCATTTCAGTTCATCGCAAAAATGGCTTAAAATATTTAAAGTCACCAATGGGGTCCCATACTTTTGTGCGTGTGTATGTCACTGATATTTTATTTATTTATTTTTTGTATGGAACACCTTTAGTATCGGATGCCTTTGGAAAAATTTGAAATTTGGCACCGAAGTAGCTCGGACGCTTCTCGCCAAGATCTTTAGTTCCACAATTGAGAGAGCCATTTCAATTCATCGCAAAAATGGCTTAAAATACTTAAAGTCACCAAAGGGGTCCCAATTTGTGGCTTAGATATAGAAAATCCGTTCTTTTCTCACGGCAAATTATATGTTGCGTGTTCCGAGGGATGGAAAACCTTCGAATTTGTATAACAATAATAACACGAAATTACAAAATATTTTCCTGAATTTGATCGCAGCACCAACTGTCGGGACAAACTGGAATTACAATAGAATATACGCAAGCGAAGTGTGACGTCACTGACCGTCAGTGGATGCAAGAAAAAGATTCCCAATGTTAATCTCCCATTGGATTTTTTATAAAAAATTATTAAAAATCGAGGAAAATTATTTCTCGATTTTAATCCCCGTATTTGGGTATAGATATGTATTAGTTATCGTATGCATGTGTTAGATTGAGTTATTTTGCTCTCAAATTGACAAAATTTTAATTTTAAATTTCAAAACTCTGTCTTCCTTGGCGTTTTTCATATTTGGCGATCAAAAACGTAATACGAAAATATACCTGCCAGATGTATATTTTCGTAATATGTATTGTACGAAATTGTTTCATATTATTCATTACTCTCTTAATATAAGTTGTTGAAATAACCATTATTTTGAAAGAAATTAAATATGTTCGCCAGACGATATGGCGATTTTTTTTCCGCAAAGGATGACAGAGTTTTGAGATTAAAAATTCAAATTTTATCAATTTTACAGCAAAAACCACTCAATCTAACGCATGCACATGATATCTAATACATGTCTATACCCAAATATGGGGATTAAAATCGGGAAATAATTTTCCTCGATATTTAGTAAATTTTTACAAAAAAATCAATGGGCGATTAACATAGGAAATATTTTTCTTGCATCCACGGACGGCCAGTGACATCATCACTTCGCTTGCGTATTATTGAATATTCGATACTACGATCGTAGCGTAGTCTGCCGGATCCAATGTGAAACATTCCAAAATCAACAAGAATTTATAAGTGATAAATTAATTAAATAAACAATTTAAATTGGACTGAATTGTAAATCTAAACCATTCTCGAATCCACCTGAAGACACACAAAAAATTTCATTAAACTCGGTCCAGCCGTTTATGAGGAGTTCAGTGACAGACACACGCACAAAAGAAATATATATATAAAGATAAATACAAAGGCACAGCTTTAGTATAGACCTCCGCCCCCCTTGTCGGCATTAAATATTTTTGGCCATTTTTTGGACTGAATTGTAAATCTAAACTATTCTCGAATCCACCTGATGACACACAAAAAATTTCATTAAACTCGGTCCAGCCGTTTAGGAGGAGTTCAGTGACAGACACACGCACAAAAGAAATATATATATAAAGATAAATACAAAGGCACAGCTTTAGTATAGACCTCCCCCCCCCTTGTCGGCTTTAAATATTTTTGGCCATTTTTGCGATGAATTACATGGCTATCCCAATTGCGTAACTGACGATCTTGGTGAGAAACGTCCGTACTACTTCGGTGCCAAATTTCAAATTTTTCCAAACTAAAGCTGTTCCATACAAGAAAAAAAAAAAAAAAAAAAAAAAAAAAAAGGAGAACTGTTTTTTGATCTATACAAAATAAAAATAAAAAATCTATATATTAATAGGCAAGCATTAAATTTGTAGTCCCTTTTTAATATATTAATTATGGGAGTAGAGGGTTGAAAATGGTACCATTCGAAAGGTATGGTCAGCCGGAAGGTGCGAATACAAATATTATTTTCTTACGATGTCAAGAAGGTATTTAAAAATACATTTATTTTTCATGCATTTTCCCCCATTTTTCCCTTTTGTACACGTATTCCTTTACATTAAAAAATACCTAAAAGTAGAAAGTTGTTAAATCTGGCAATTTCATAAAGCTCAAATAAAACCATAGACACAGTAATGTAGCATTACTATACGCAAGCGAAGTGATGACGTCACTGTCTGTCCATGGAGCCATGAAAAAGATTTTCTATGTTAATCGTAAATTGGATTTTTTGTAAAAAAATATTAAAAAATAACGGAAATTATCTGACGATTAAAATTCCGATATTTGGGTATAGTTATATATAAGTTACTGTCTACATGTGTTTGATTGAGTTATTTTTTCTGTAAAATTGATAAAATTTTAATTTAAAATCACAAAACTCCAGAAAAAAATTGGCAAACTTCCAGTTTCGAATGTAAACATAAACATTTCATTTCAAAGTGTGATATTTAAACAATAAATATTCAACTAATATACTAAATAAAAGGAAAATGGATTTGTTACTAACTGCTGCATGTATAAGTAGACGATACGGGAAAAATTCCGATTTCCGTTTTCTGCTGAATTTACATGTTTTGAGCTTTCTTTACGTTTCAATTAACTGAAATTGGCTACTTATTTTTTGAAAAAGTGTCTTTATTGCTAGCTTTTGTGGGTAGAAGAAGCAAGTAGAAGATACATAAAAACTTTTAATTTCCGTTTTCTATGAATTTACATGTTTTGAGATTTCCTTGCATTTTAATTAAGTGAAATTGACTACTTATTTTTATTTTTTAAAAAGTGGATTTATTATTCTTTCCTCTGCATATATAAGTAGAAAATATAAAATTCAGAAAAGCTTTAGATTTTCGGTTTTCGACAATTGCCGCAGCTGTGTTGCAATTGCATTCCGTTTAGGACAAGGCAATAACTTTGCTTTGCCTCGCTTTGCAAAAAAAAAAAAAAAAAAAAAAAAAAAAAAAATGGTCGAGTTTCGACCACTGGGCGATACTAGTTCTAATAAATTCGAAATTATTACTATTTACAATTAAGGTGAAACCATAAAAGAACCTTTATAAGTTACATATAAAGTATCAATTAAAACGAAAAATTTTGTTTTACTGTAGAATAGAAAAGTACTACTAAATTAAATAAAAATTTTAAGCTAATACTAAGTATCTCTGTGAAAATATTTATTTACACGCGAATATTTTCATAGTTTATTATTTTTTTTTTCTATTTTTTATTGTTTATCACGCGAAATTAAAAATATTTTATTTCCGGAAAAAAATAAATAAACGTGAATTTTGTTTATTTTGGCATCAAATATATTTTTCTTTTTAATCATTTTAAAGTTAAAATGGAGTTTTTATTTAATATCTTTTGATCCAATTATCCGATTGAACTGAATTGTAAATCTAAACCATTCTCGAATCCACCTGAAGACACACAAAAAATTTCATTAAACTTGGTCCAGCCGTTTATGAGGAGTTCAGTAACATACACACGCACAAAAGAAATATATATATAAAGATATATATATATATATACATATATACATATGAATAAATTTGTATCTATAATAGCCATCGATGAATACATGTATTTATTTTTTTTTTTTTTTTAAACTAGAATGAAAGAATTGTTACATGTATATAAATAATATACACAAGTGACTCAAGATTACTGTGACAAACTTGAAGAGAAGAAAGGGTACATCATAAGGATTGAGAATTGCATACATGTCCGCAAAATATTGCGGAATTTCCATTTCCCAAATAGTAATGTACACATAGGGACATAAAATAAAATATTGCTCTAAAAATGTCGACATTTTTATATGTACTTTTGCATTACAATAAATTTCAAAATAAGTCACATACTTTATTAATGAATGAAAGTTGTTTAATATAGCTAAACAACATAAATATTACTTTAACTTATATCGAATTTCTTTCTTTTTTTTTTGTTTTTTTTAATTAGTATATTGTTATATTGTTTCTTTTCTATTTTTTTTTAAATAAAACATTACTAAACAAATCAAATATAAGTATAAAAACACAATTTAATTTGTATTTAAACGTATCTTTAAGTAATAAGTATAATAAATAAATATATATATAAATAAAAGCTCACACACAATTTATGATATATTGAACATCCTAATATGGAATTCTTGAGAAAATTATGTTGCAATGCAGATTTTAATTATTTATTTTTTATATTTGTCTTTCAAGTCGTTAGACAAATATATCAAAGCATTTGGAACATTTTTTTTTTTTTTTTTCTATGCATTGACTTTTAAGAATATTTTCCTTTGGGATTTACGACAAAACTCAGAATAACAAAATTAAAACTTAAACAGAAGGCAGAAAACAATAAATTATTTCTTAGTACTTGTAGTCAGATAATCTTTAGCTGCATTACTAAACCTTATCTATATAAATAAAGAGAAGTGTCTGTGTGTCTGCGTGTGTGTCTGTGTGTGTATCTGCGGTCTGGTGCTCACACTACTAATCGCAGAGCCTCCAAATTTGGCATATAGGTACCTGGGACCCTGCAGGTGTGCACCTCATCGAGATTTTTTCGAATTTCGAATTTGAATTTTTTAAATTAACGTTTTTTCGAATTTAAATATTGGCTTCAATGTTTAATTTTTCAGAAATTTGTTTCGCTTCAAAAGTCTGCGTATCTTAGCAACGGCTATTAAACATTTATTTGAATTCATTTGAGGAAGAAATCTTTTTTATTATATTTATTGAAATCAAATAGTTATACACATACAGTAGAAAAAATTAAACATATTAAATTTTTAGATTTTGGCATATAGGTACCTGGGTCCCTGCAAGTGTGCACCTAATCGAGATTTTTTCGAATTTAGAATTTGAATTTATTAAATTAATGTTTTTCCGATTTTAAATATTGGCTTCTTTGTTTCATTTTTCATAAATTTAATATTTTGCTTCAATCGTCTGCGTATCTTAGCAACGGCTATTACGCAACTTATTTTTATTTAATACATTCATTTAAAGGCGATTTTTTTTTTTTTTTTTTTGGAAACAAAATTGTAATGCAGTAGAAAAAATTAAGTATAATTAATAGTTTTAATTTTAAAAACGTTTTTATAACAGTTACGTTTAAGTTTTTATAGTAGACCAACTTCTTATTTTTCATTTTTTAATTAATTCTTTTAAAAGAAAAAAAACTTTTTTTTTTTTTTTATTATTATTATTATTATTTACAGTATTTATCGGGAAAAATGGAAGTACATACATAGCAAAAAGGATTAAATTGATTAAAATTTATTTGTTTATATATATATATATATATTAATCTACTTTTTATTTTTATTTATTTTATTACATTGGTCGAAATCAAATCGCAATATAGTGTAAATAGCATGGGCTATAAAATACATGGTTCAAAGCTAAAATATTTAATAGATGCTGAGATACAGTCATCTTTAAAATCGTAGTTCTTAAATAGTAGCAGATCTTTCCTGTCGTCGATAAATATCCAGATTAAAGTGCCTGGGAAAGATCTTTCTGCATTTATGGGAAACCTAGATCTGATGCAGTGCGGGAGGGAAAAGAGCTGCCGTAGACAGCGAGTACCCGAAGCGAGGTTTGAAGCAATTTTAGTTACTTTTTTTTTTGTTTTTGTGTTTAATGTGGTGTAAAAAAATAAATATTGATAATTCTTTCTAAAATTCATTTAAATATTGTGACCAGCGAAGCGGGCGTAGCCTGCTAGTATCTATATAAATAAAGAGAAGTGTCTGTGTATGTATCTGTCTGCGCTCTGGTGCTCACACTAATCGCAGAGCCTCCAAATTTGGCATATAGGTACCTGGGACCCTGCAGGTGTGCACCTCATCGAGTTTTTTTTCGAATTTCGAATTTAAATTTTTTAAATAAATGTTTTTTCGAATTTAAATATTGGCTTCAATGTTTCATTTTTCAGAAATTTGTTTCGTTTCAAAAGTCTGCGTATCTTAGCAACGGCTATTAAACTATTTATTTATTTAAATTCATTTGAGGAAGAAATCTTTTTTATTATATTTATTGAAATCAAATAGTTATACACATACAGTAGAAAAAATTAAACATATTAAATTTTTAGATTTTGACATATAGGTACCTGGGACCCTGCAAGTGTGCACCTCATCGAGATTTTTTTCGAATTTCGAATTTGAATTTTTTAACTTAATGTTTTTCCGATTTTAAATATTGTCTTCTTTGCTTCATTTTTCATAGATTTATTATTTTGCTTTAATCATCTGCGTATCTTAGCAACGGCTATTACGAAACTTATTTAGTACATTCATTTGAGGGCGTTTTTACTTCCATTACCCTACTACCGTAGGTAATGGAAGTATTGTATTCGGTCCAAAAATTCGATATCGAGATTTCACCTGATTTACACGTTTTAAGGTCCCCTGAGTCCAAAAAAGTGGTTTTTGGCAATTGGTCAGTGTGTATGTATGTGTGTGTGTGTGTGTATGTATGTATGTGGAGAATCTTCTGGCTATTATAGCTCATAAACTAATAAAGATAGAGCTACGAAACTTTAGAATTGAAATACGTCTGGCCTACAGATGAAATTTCCAAATTTTGGTGAAAATTGAAAAACCGGAAGTGGGACATCGGAAACCGGAAGTTGGACCGTAAGTCCGTATCTCAAAAACGGCTCTAACGATTTTCTTCAAACTTGCTATATAAACACTCTATTAGATGTCCTTTCGAATGATATAGTTGGTTAGTTCAAGAAAATTGATAGGCGTCCTGTATAAATAGCTCAATTTCAGGCCTCCCAAGGGCGTTCCTTTAAAAACGGTTGTACGGATTTTTTTCAAACTCGCCATTTTAACTCAATTTTAAATATGCTTTTGTATGTAATTATTGTTTTCCTGTCAATAATTGAGTTTAACCGGAAATGGGACATCGGAAACCGGAAGTGGGACCGTAAGTCCGTATCTCAAAAACGGCTCTAACGATTTTCTTGAAACTTGCTATATAAACACTCTATCAGATATCCTTTCGAATGATATAGTTGGTTAGTTCATGAAAATTGATAGGCGTCCTGTATAAATAGCTCAATTTCAGGCATCGCAAAGGCGTTCCTTTAAAAACGGTTGTACGGATTTTTTTCAAACTCGCCATTTTAACTCACTTTTAAATATGCTTTTGTATGTAATTATTGTTTTCCGCTCAATAATTGATTTTTTGTGAAAGTTGGTATCTCAAAAACGGCTCTAACGATTTTCTTTTTTGGTCACTTTTATGTTTTCTGATCACATTCTCTCTCAAAAATGCATATAATACATGTAATAGCGGGTAATGGAAGTCGTGTGGTTGTTTCACACCAGATTTTTTTTTTTTTTTTTTAATTTGTTATATTTATTGAAAATAAAATCGTAATGCAGTAGAAAAAATCTGTATATATATATAAATTATCTGTATATATATATAAATTACGTGTCACGATGTTTGTCCGGGGTAAACTCCTAAACTAAGGAACCGATTTTAATGAAATTTTGCACACTGTGTGCAGTTTGGTCCAACTTGAGAGATAGGATAGTTTTTATCTCAATTTATTGTCACAATATTGTTTTATTGCAATTATTTGTTAATTATAGACCTTTATTAAAGTTGCTCCAAAATATCTGCGAGTTCCATTAATTTAATTGTTGCCAAAAAAAAAAAAAAAAAAAAAAAAAAATACGAGTTCATTTTCTTTCGACATAAAAATAAATACATTTAATCAAACGTGAACGTTAAAAAATTATAAAAAGTTAAATTATGCATCTCACGAAAATTGACGTCATAATCAATTTAAAGATTTTATACACATTGATAAAGTGCTAATGTAGTTCTATCATAGATATAGTAATATATATAGATCTCTCATCCCCATGTTATCGTACAAAGATTTTTGATGCCGAAAAATAAATAAATAAATAAATAAAAGCTTTGGAAACAGCCATTAAGTGGTATTGAAAAAAAAAAAAAAAAGAAAGAAAAGAAAGAAAGAAATATGAATTTGAAACTGTATCTGGAGTCTTCCATTCCCCTTTAGCAAATAAATTATTCATAAACTTTATTTGCTAAAATATTAGTATGTATTCCCGTGTGTATTCACTCGGTTCGTAAATAATAATTTGACTGTACTAAATAGTTTACAGCCGTATAATTCAACGTATAA